>OY987222.1:1200000-1800000 GCA_963920805.1 Primula vulgaris | reverse complement strand
TTAATACACACAAAGTGTACAATTAAAGTATTTTATCTATAACCTACTCTACTAACGCCAAAACAATGTACCCTATTGCTTGTGTCGTTTCCCCTAACGAGTACAACAAAATTTCTTCTTATAAAATGGCTAAGGGTATGTGTGATAAGTTAATAGTTATGCATGAACCGACTAACCAAGTCAAGGAGTGCAAACTCCAAATTCTAGTGCACGATTATGAACTTTTTAGGATAAGCAAGGGAGAAACTATTTCCAATATAATAGCTAGATTTACCACTATTACTAACAACCTAATGTCTCTGGGTAAGTATTTGTCTTATAAAGAAATGGTTTCAAATGTAATTCGGAGATTACCGAAAAAATGAGTACCAAAAGTCACCGTAATTCAAGAGGCGCGTGACATGAACACATACACTCTTAATGCATTGATGGGTTCACTCATTACTCATGATATCACCTTCAATAGTCACAATCCAATCTCGAAAAGAAGATAGTTTTCCAGGGAACCACTTGTGACAAAAGTACCGAGCTATCCGATAACGACAAAAATTCAATGCAAATTATTCGAATCGTCAAAAAAGTACTAAAGCTTAAAGGCCAACGCAAACACAATGGTAAATCGTCAAATAATTTAATTATTTCTAACGATTTTGTTTGTTATTCTTGTGGTAAGTAAGGACACATGACAAGAGATTGCGCCAAATATCACAACAACAAACCAAGGAAAAAGAGACTAAGAAAATTCACATCAATCTCTACCGATAGTTCCGACCAAGAAGAAGTCGTTCATCATGCTTGTTATATGGCCATGGAAGACAACAATGAATTCAACCATTCGGCTTAAAGTGAAAATGAAATCGGTGAGGTAAGTGATCTATCTTACGATAATTTACTTCATATATGTGATGTTTATTCGAAAAGATTTTTAAACTTTCGGAAAAAGTTTAATCTTTTAAAATGATAAATTTTAATCTCAATGAATAAATAAGATCATTGAAAAAAGATGTCATTGAATCTAAGTCTAGTTCTAAATCGTTATTTTCTTTTACATGATGTATATGACGAAAAGTAAGACTTGAAAGATAAAAATAATGATCTCGTTCTTGAAAATGAGTCTTTAAAAACCAAGATCAATTTTCTTAAAAATAAAGTCTCTATACTTGCAAAAACTATTTCAAAATCCCCTTATTTAGATTGTGATTTATTAGAAAATTTAAAAAGTTAAAGGATGCTTTCGATAAAGTTAAAAGGAAAAAAAAGGTTTTGAATTCTCATGCTGCTAACTTAAATGACATTTTCAAAAATACAAACGATGAAGTTGTCGTTACCATTAAAAAACTTGATTTAACAATCTCAAAGTTTCTAAAGATAAAACCGTTTTATACGAGATTTTGAGTTATCAAAAAAATATGTTAATCACAAAAGTGGTTTAGGATATGATTGCATTAGTTCTGTTTCAAACAAAATCTTGTTTTTACTAAATCGAGTGCTTCTAAAAAAATTCAAAAATCTTTCAACGATAGAAAATTTGGGTATATACTTCTCGTTATGCGAAAAAGTTTATACATTGTGTGCATTGTAGTAGAAAATGAGCATATTTTTTCTACATGTCCGCATCGTTTTCATGTAACTAGAAACAACTTAATTTGGGTAGTTAAGACCCGTGCCACTAATAATGTCGGATCTAAAAAAAAATTAGAACCAAAGGACAAAACACATGTTGTAGGTATCTATATTCAAAAGGAGAAAATTAACAAATGGTTGACAAAACCAGATAAAATCATGGAATTCAAGAAAAATGACTCCACCATAAAGAATGAAGTTCCATTAATCGATAAAAGTGGAAGCCACACCAACAAATGGTACCATACACTCGAACTTGGAAAACACTCAATGCAAATGTCATTAGAGAGCGAACTCGACGTCATATATTTATTACATTCTACTCTATTATCTTTACATATATGTGATTATTTGGGTTATATGCATCGTGATAACATTTTTCATGTTTTATTATTTCTTTCAAAGCCTCCACAAAACCCTGATTTTAAAATCATCATTAATTTATTATAATCAAAATGGGGACGATTGTTGAACCGTGTGTTCAATAATTGATTTTGATTATAAGTGTGATTATGATTTAATAATTTTACAATTTCTCTATTCGATTATTTAATACTTGAACTTTTCCAAAAGGATAAAATGTATATTTCAGGATTTAAAATAATAGAGTATTGAATAACGTAGCCAATGGTTTAAACGACTCGGAATATGAACGAGAAAATTACGAGCGTTTCAAAAAGTCGGAAGAATCATGTTC
The DNA here is from genome assembly GCA_963920805.1 of Primula vulgaris. Lineage (NCBI taxonomy): Eukaryota > Viridiplantae > Streptophyta > Magnoliopsida > Ericales > Primulaceae > Primula > Primula vulgaris. The sequence continues at coordinate 1,797,680 of OY987222.1, read as the reverse complement.
ACGAAAGTTCGATCGATCAGACCTATATGACGATCAATCGGACCAATGCTCAAAATTCCAGTGAGCATCTCCGATCGATCGGAGGTGGTGGATGATCGATCGGCACACTGCTACAAATTTGAGTTTTGTGTCGATTTGCATGCCCAATATAAATAAACCCCAATTTCATATATATACTCATTTTTTCCACTCTCCAAACACACTCAATACCATCAAACACTAACCAATAAACCTCCATCAACCTCCCTCAATTACAACATCTTAAAAACTCCATTGTTGAGTAAAAAACTCGAGAAAGGGGAAATTGAGGAGAAACGAGAGCAAGTTCTCAAGTCTCGGAAATTAGATTAATTAAAAGCAATCAAATTGTGAGTGTTGTTACATTGTTATAACAAATTTGTAAAAATGAAATTTATAATCTCAATAGTGAGTGAATTATTGGTAGAGGTTTAAAAGTCGATTTGTGACTTAATAGCTTTAGATCATTTCATTTGGATACTCATAGATTGAGTGGGAGTCATTGACTCGCATTTTGTGTACTCTTGCACTTGTATCAAGATTGTATCATCGGGTAAAGGGTGAGAAAATCGATTGATTAGCTCGTTAGGATTTATAATATTGGGTTGAAAATTATAGTGATAATAACCGGTAAAGCAATTCCGGGGAGAGGACTATGCGGGTTTGCCGAACCTCTATATATCACAGTGTCTATCTCTTTTCTACTCTTTACTTTCCGCATCTATGTTATTGCTTGTATGGATGATTTAATTTTAATATTGATCATTATTGTACAAGTTCATTGATTGCGTAGTATAATCACGTTAGTTGGGTTGTTATTTGCGCTTAAGTTTTCATTTCACGAAAAACGTATAAAATCTTATTCAGCCACTTTAAGGTTTAGCCGCACAGACCAACAATATATATTTATTAAAAGTTACTTTTTACTTTTTTCTACATATTAAGTTAACTTTTACATAATTTTATTTAGTCCTTATATCGTATGCCTAAAAAATATTGGTTTCAACATAAAAGTTAGTCTCAAGGTTAACTTGTGTAAATTTGTTAAACTTATTAATTTTAAGTTTTTAAATTTGGAGTACTAAATTATAAATAAGTTATTTTCAACTTATTAGAACTAATATGCAATAGTTTACTTTTTATTTATTATGAGCTACTCTCCTATAATAAGTTCACTTACAAGTATTCTTTTGATGTGTCGTATAACAAGTTAACTTACAAGTATTCTTTTGATGTATTAGTGTTATTTAGATATTTTTTTTAATGGTTGGCAAGGATTTAACAACCATTACGATGACCGAGACCAAATATAAAGTATTATTTAGACATTTAAGCAACTTTGTTTTAGAAATTAATATTTAAGTAAATATTTAATACAAATTACTGTTTGTGATTTGATATTTATTTAATAAAAAAATGTATTAGTAAAAAGTCCCTTTTTTTTTACTAAGTTTTCACATATAAGTTACCTTTTAATTTATAAGTGTTAAGTGTAATTTACTTTTTTCTTAATTTATGGACAACTTTAAAATTTTGAACTTATAAATTACAGTATTAAGTTGTGATTAGTTAAATTAAACTTTGTTTATCATTTTTTAACATAAATTAATTTTTATTATGATCACGTCATGGTTCCGGAAAATCCGGAAAATGGAAGTTGAAAAATATTTGTTAGGAAAATATAGTTTCTCTATGTTTGTTTCGAGTGAAAATCTATTTTTCATGAAAATATTTTCCTTAATTTTCAGTCAATTCTGGAAAATATTTTCCTGCAAAACAGATTTTTCCTCAAAGCAAACAGAAAGTATTTTTTCCGAAAAAATATTTTTCAGACTTTATTTTTTGTCAAAATAAAGAGTTCAAATCTTCTACCCCCTTCCGTACCCACTTAATTATTCTATCCAAAAAAAAATCTAAAAAAATTGAAAAAAATTGTACAATAATTATATATAAGACATGTATCAATACATTCAAATAATTATTTTTAAAAGAAAATCCACGCACAATTTATTTTGTAATAAATGTATAAATTAGTGTAAATTAAATATTAAATCGTAGAAAATTTTTGTAACACAATATTTTGTCCAAATGTTTTAAAATTTGAATACAATATAATATAAAATCTTATAAATTTGCATAACAAATTGTGAAAATTTAAAATTTGAATGAAAATAAGTAAGTGAATACGGAAGTTGGTAAATAATATGGGATATAAGATCTCGACTCCAAAAGAAATAATAAATAACAATTGCGCATGAAACTTCCCATTTAATAAAACTATTCAAAACATTGTCTAATGCTATTCAAAAACATATGTATTTTATATGTATTTTAGTATTTCTCTAACAGATACAACTTTTACGGATTACTTATTTGGTACGTTTTCATCCAATTTAACCATTCCCAACGAATCTAAAATTACCTCTATGAAATTGGCATGTTCTTCTTCATATATGCGAGTTTGATCCGTCCCTTGACCACTTATGTCTCAAAACTCATCAGGAATCATCATCCGTGAAGGATGGCTAGAAAATGTTTAAATTTAGTGACTAAATAGATTTGTATTACAAATCGGAATTGTATTTTATACATAAATAGTGATACTCGTTTGTATTTTACCATTCCCATCGTTTGTTTGTCAGGCCTGCACTGGCAAGGTATTTCTTGTGGAAACACTACCTTGAAACTCTTGTGTCTTTTTCTTAGTTTTTTCCATGTTTCCCTTGCATATATATGATCATTGTGTATCAATGGATTTAATCTAGTATCCAATACGGAGTATTTGTTTTATGTGATTAATTAATTGTTGAACTTTATTGGTTTCTGGTTCTAAAAGCAAAATAAAATAAGATGGATATATATCCCACTTTTTTTTCAAACTCATCGAGTAAGTTATTTTCTTTACAAAAATGTTGAAATAAAATAGAGGTTGGATTTTTATACTACACTTTTTCTGAAAAAACGCACAAACCGTAAAAAAAATCTACGGTCTACAGTGTTTTTATGCAAACCGTAAAAAAAATCTACGGTTTGCAAAAATACATGCAAACCGTAAAAAAAATCTACGGTTTGCATGTATTTTTGCAAACCGTATATTTTTTTTACGGTTTGCATGTATTTTTTTTTATTTTTTTTGTAATTTCAATTTGTAAAATAGTAAAAAATATATAAAATATGCAAATCCATAATTCACTTAGGTATATATAATTGTTTGTTGTTTGTTTATATTAATTATACAAATTATAATAATTGTTGATATTTGTCCCATTTAATAAAAAAATTAGGATTTTTATTTAAATTTGTGTTATTTAGATATTTATTACTAATGGTTTGGTTATGATGGTTATTTGTTTTGATTGAGAAAAATAAAAATTGAGTTATCATTGTTTGGTTATCATTATTTAATTATCATTAATTGGTTATCATTGTTTGGTTATCATTAATTGGTTATCATTGAGTTATCATTGTTTGGTTATCATTAATTGGTTATAATTGTTTAATTAGATAATTAAAATAATTGTTTGATTATCATTAAATGTGTATGTTTCTCATGTTGTTTTTATTGTTAAAAATAAAAATAGTTAGGATGGCAGAGTCAGGTCCACGGATTAGAGGCAGTTTAGGCATTTTACGACAGACCGGTCATATTTCAAATACGACTTGGGATGCTGGAAGAGAAGCGGGTAGAGGAGATGCCCATAAGATTAGGGTTTATAATTATAGTTGGCAGATACCGACGCCTAACATGGTAGTTCAAAATATGATTAGGGCTGGTTTTTACGGTATTCACACTATAGGTAATTATAGCATAGACCGAGGCTTGCTTACAGCCTTAGTTGATAGGTGGCGTGATGAGACGCACACATTCCATTATGTCGGTGGAGAGTTGGGGATATCTTTACAGGATGTAGAGATTATGTTTGGTCTCAGGGTGGATGGTCTTGCTGTTACCCGATCGGAGCGGAATGATAACAGAGCGAGCAGGTTAGATATGATAGAGAGTTTGTAGGGTGTTAGACCGGCTGACAATCAAGTGGATACAAACTGTTTGACAGTTAGACTTGATTGGATGTTACACACCTTTGGTGAATTACCCTCCAACCCTAGTGAGGAGCGTTTGTTATATCAGTCTAGGGCTGCCATGTTATTATTACTGGGGGCACATGTGTTTTCAGATAAGAGCAGTGATCAGATTCCACTCTGGCCTCTGCCATTTCTGGAGAATTTTGACACATGTGCTGAGTATAGTTGGGGATCAGCTCTTCTGGCCTGGTTAGAGGCTAATCTATGCAAGTTGGTACGTGGTAAGGCAAACGGAGTAAGCGGGGCGGTGATGTTTCTCGATATGTGGGCGATGACCAGACTACTGCCGGTTAGACCATGTGAAGAGCTGCCGGAAGATATCGAGCCACCTGAGGGCTGGCCTAGGTTTCCCCTCGGTTACAGGTATGATATTATTTAGTTTTTGTATTGGATTTGTGTTTTTTTTATTGTGTCATCTATCATTTACTTATCTTATTTATATTTATTGTTTATCGGGTTTTGTTTGTATATTACAGATGGAAGATTTGGAGGCAAACTAACTTTAAGCCATATGTCTACGGACATAATGTGGTCCACATACGTGACCAGTTTGACAATATGTCGCATGAACAGGTAAAATTTTAACTTTCTTATTTCCTACATGCAACTTACGTATTATATGTTGTATATGTTTCCATTGGTCTTATGTTCGCAGAATTTTATTACTAGTATTTTTAAACCCTTGTTTACATATTCTAATAATAATTTTGCTGATTACAGATAGTGTGGCAACCTTACGGGAATCTCGATGACTATCCGGAATACTGCACGCGGGGCCGTTATATGTGGCATTGTTCTGTGCCTCTCATTTGTAATGAGAAGATTGAGTTCCACCCCGCGGACAGGTTCATGAGACAGTTCGGTTTTGTTCAGCGGGTCCCTACATATATTTGGAAACCCAGACAGGGTCACGGCAAGGATAGAAGATGTGGGATTGTGCAAAAACACGATTGGCCTTCACTTTTTGCAGAGTTTATAACCGTGTGGAATGACCGCCACAACCGGCTTGTTAACGGCGAATTTGGTACGGGGACGTCACCGGATTACATGAGATGGTATACAGAGAGGACCCGCATCTTTATAAACCCACCTGAACTTGCCCGGCCATCTCACGGTTTCCGGGAGCATACGGGTATGCTCAATAAAATGGTAACAACTAGTTAAAGTTCATTAATATTTGTGTGTTATTTTTTTGTTTGGTTATTTCAATACTAATAAATCGTTTTTTATTGTTTTTTTTTTCAGAAAGCGATGTTGCGCCGCAGTTTCAAATCGTTCAAACGGGCGAAAATGAAAACGGACGTGGACTTACTACGTGTGGAGTTCGCTGAAATGGAAATCAATCCGTATGGGTCAGCTGATGAACAGTCGGATGAGGAGGATGACAATGACGACGACGACGATGGTGATGACGACCTACGTTACGACCCAAGAACTTACACTAGGGCTTCAAGTTGTCGGCGTCCCGACGAAAGAGGTAGAGGGGAAGGCGAATCTAGTAGCGGCGGGCGTAGCGGGGGTAGAAGATCGAGTGGAGGTCGACCCCCGACTATAGATCAGGGTCCGGGTCCGAGTTCAAGCGGTCATGGTCGTCGTGCTTCTTTTGCTGGGCCGGACTACATTCAGGATGATGTTCCGTTGGATCATCATAGACAATCATTTGGGTCGTACGACAGTTGGAGTCGAGGATTGACACTTACATCCCACGAGCGTGCTCCGCATCCAGAATCGCAGCATCGACAGAGACGTCGTCCGGAGCTAAACAAAATCGAAGAGTCTACTGAGCCGTCATCGGATAGATTAACATCGGCGGGAAAGATGCTCCCTACGTCCAACTTTAAAGGATTTACTCGTTACAAAAATAAATAAATAAATGCACATTTGTGTTTTTTGTATTTGATTTCTATGTTTGATTTGTAAGTTTTATTCTTACCTGAGTTGGAATATTATAAATTCGTAAGTTTAATTTGATTCGTATGTTTGATTTGTACGTTATAAATTCGTAAGTTTAATTTGATTCGTATGTTTGATTTGTATGTTTGTAAAAAATATTCTGTATTTTAATTGATAAGACCAATATTGAGTTTTTACGAAATGCAGGGACTGATTTGCAATTTTCTAGTTATCATTGTTTGGTTATAATTGAGTTATAACCAAACAATGATAACTCAATTTTTTAATCATAACCAAACAATGATAACTCAATTTTTTAATTATAACCAAACACATTTAATGATAACCAAACAATGATAACTCAATTTTTTTATAAAACGGATAAAATATCAACAACCCCAATTTTTATTAGTGATTTGGGCAAACAAACTAATTAAAAAACATAATTTTATAAAAACCCCTAATTTTCAAAACGGGTAAATATTAATAAAACGTAACAATTTTTATTTTTCTCAATCAAAACAAATAACCATCATAACCAAACCATTAGTAATAAATATCTAAATAACACAAATTTAAATAAAAATCCTAATTTTTTTATTAAATGGGACAAATATCAACAATTATTATAATTAATATAATTAATATAAACAAACAACAAACAATTATATATACCTAAGTGAATTATGGATTTGCATATTTTATATATTTTTTACTATTTTACAAATTGAAATTACAAAAAAAAAAAAAAAAAATACATGCAAACCGTAAAAAAAATATACGGTTTGCAAAAATACATGCAAACCGTAGATTTTTTTTACGGTTTGCATGTATTTTTGCAAACCGTAGATTTTTTTTACGGTTTGCATAAAAACACTGTAGACCGTAGATTTTTTTTACGGTTTGTGCGTTTTTTCAGAAAAAGTATAGTATAAAAATCCAACCTCAATAAAATAAGCCTCCGTTGGCAGAACTATGAGAAACATTTTTCTTACATTTCAAATTGCATACATGGAAACCATTCCATGTGAAAATGAAAAAAGTTTTTGCAAAAAGTTACAATTTCATTGTGTAAAGAATAAATGGTAAAGATAAATACATACACTTGTAATAGGAAAAAAAATAAAAACGAGTTGCAAAGTATCAATGTTTGTGGGCCTATTCAGTTCCAACGTCTCTTTAGTTTCAATTTTAGATCCGTTATCAACGTTAGGGTAATGTTCCTATTAAAAAGCACAAAATCAGTTTCACCATAATTTCACTAAACAAAAGCAACAATTAATTCAGCAACACGCGTTTTAGAAACCCCACCATCAATAAAAAATAATAGTATTAATAATCGAATATTAACTACCACCACCACTTCATTATTACGCGTAATTCGGCAAAACCAAAATGACAGATGTCACTTTCTATTAAAAATATTCGTTTTGACCTTTTTATAATTCTGCAATTGTCCAAGGGTTAAGTGGCAATTGCACGACTTAAGTAGTGTGGATCCATTTTTATTTAGTAAAACATATTATTAAAAAATTCATCTCAGAAACATTCATAAGTAATAACGCAGAAAATGCTAATTAGTAATTACAATGTGGTTACATTCTGAAATGATTTATTGTCTGTTGTTACATTTGATCCCCCAAAATTACAGTGGTTACATTTGATCCCCAAAGATTATTGTCTGTTGTTCTCTCGGAATAAGTTAATCTTTTTAATTCATAAATGTTTGTTACAGTTTGTGTCATTGTATATTGTTATTGGTGGTAGGTAGTAAAAGGTTTTAACATTAGACCAGATTTTATCATGTTTTCAACATTTTGGTATCAAGTCCATCATTTTCTTAAACATTAGTGACCATAGATGTTTCGTTTCCAACATTTTGGTATCTGAGTCCATCATTTTCTTAAACATCTTAAACATTTTCTTTTGTTTCCAACATATTTGTAAACATTTGGTATCAAGTCCATCATTTTCTTAAATATTTTGATTCATTTCCGAGATTTTGTAAACAATTTGGTATCAAATCATTTTCTTAAACATTGACCATGTATGGGGAAACATCAATGTAATTCATATAAGTTTATATTGACACAACTATCTCATAGTTGTTGTAACAATACCACCTCTTTATAATATTACATCACCACACAACAACTAGATGTCACAAATGAAAAAATAAAAATTTAAAAACACACAAATGAAAGGAAAGGGAAATAAATATAATCCATTTTCACTCTTCCCAACTCCTCTATATTTAGCACTTCCAACTTTCTCTCCACATCACTAAGTACCAACAAATCCTCTCCACACCAACATGCCAACAATTCTATTAAGACAATTCTTCTTCATTTTCAAGTTCTTCAACACATTTTTCCTCTATTTGCTCCCCACCAAAACCACTCCCCCTCCTCCTCCTCCTCCTCCTCCCTCTCCTCCCACCCAAACCCTCCCGCCAATGGACTCCACCGAACTCCGTCGAGTCTTCCTCATGTTCGACAAGAACGACGATGGAAAAATCACAAAGTCCGAACTCAGCAACTCTCTTGAAAACATGGGCATTTTCGTCGTTTCACCCGACCTTGATGCCATGATCGAGAAGGTAGACTTGGACAGGGACGGGTGCGTGGACATTGATGAGTTCGCGACGCTATACAAGTCGATCATGGAGGAAGGAAGGGGAGATAAGGACGAGGAGATGAGAGAGGCGTTTAACGTGTTCGATAAGAACGGGGACGGGTTCATAAGCGCTGAGGAGCTGAGGGCGATGTTGGCAGCTATCGGGCTTAAGCATGGTCACACAGCCGAGGATTGTCGTTATATGATCACGACCGTTGATGTGGACGGAGATGGTAGGGTTGACTTTGTCGAGTTCAAACAGATGATGAGCGGCGGTGCCTTCGTGGCGCTTGGATAGACCTACGCTATGTCTGATACGGAATTCATCATGAAAAATGCAATTGCATTTTTTTCATGATTGAAATCTTGCTTCAGACATAGCATGGCTAAATTATATTTGTTAGTTGATTCTTGTTTTTAGACGACTTATTCGTTCTCTATTGTGTTACGAGTGGCAGAAAATATTAAGTCCTTGATTCGATTTTAATTGAGGAACCACTTTGTTCTTACTGTCTATTTCGTAAACAACTTCTTTTAATTTATTCTTTTCTTTATTGCACACTTGATACTAAATTATAATGTATTTATTCTCAATTGACCCAGTGAACAAATAATTATTTTTATAAAATGTTAAAACTAGAAAAGTGCTGTGAAATTGTTGTGGAGAAGCATTAGTAATTCATCATTTTTGGTAAGTAAGCATAAATATATATGTATAAAAGGGGCCTAACCCTGATTTCTAATGAAGACCATAATTCAAAATCTGTTGTGTGACATATTAGCTAGATATATAGATATGGAGATACAAGTATAGAGAGATAAAAGAGTCGTCTTTTATTCATTGATAAGTGTAGGGGAGTTACATCAATAGACCCCCTAACCTTCTTTATATAATAGAAGGTAGGGTTACATATGCTAGAAAAGCCCAATAGAGACCCAATAAAGTAAGGCCCAAGATGGACAATAATATCCTACAACACTCCCCCTTTGGACGTCTTGATTTCTTCGTCTTCATGTTGTCGATCTGAATCGAGTTCATTCGCAATGCTAAACACATAAAAACCTTAGGGCCGGAAAACCCAGTGTGGGACAAAACCGGTACCTAGGAGAAACTGTGTAGCCGAATGATATATGGGCCGAAATATCATGTAAGTAACTAACCACAAAACAGTGTGTCTCATCAAAACCTTGCCAGAGCAAACCCAATGGGAAAATCTCTAGTCGAAGGAAAAAGAGTGCAACAATGGTAGTCGTAGGGATCAACCACAAAACAGGTGCCTCATCAAAACCTTGCTAGAGTAAACCCAGTGGGAAAAAGCTCTAGTCGAAGGACAAAAGAGTACACAGTGGTAAGAAGTATACAACAGGATACTCCCCCTAATTTCGGCAATCTTAAGTGAGGTATGATGGGAACGTGTCTCGCTAAAAACCTTGCCAAGGAAAAACCCAGTGGGAAAAAAAAACCTTGGTCTAAGGACAAAAAAGAGTACACGAGCATGCGACTGGATGCTCCCCTCACTTGCACACGACAGGGTGCGAAGATTTCGACTAAGTAGTAATTAGTGCAATAAGCATTCACCTGGATGCTCCCCCTCACTTGCACACGACAGGGTGCGAAGATTTCGACTAAGTAGTAATTAGTGCAATAAGCATTCACCTGGATGCTCCCCCTCACTTGCACACGACAGGGTGCGAGAATTTCATATTTCAAGAAAGAGTACGAGCATTCGACTGGATGCTTCATTTACTTGCACACGGCTGGATGCAAGAAAATCTAACATGGAATAGAACGAGCATTCGACAGGATGCTCTTAAACTTCGTATGTGAAGATTTATTTCGACGATAAATGCTAAATAGCATAATGTAGTCATGTCTCTCTTGATCGATAACAACAAGTTGTCTTCTATGACAAGTGTTTTATCTGAATCGTGAGACAGAGCATATGTAATTCAAATATGGCTAATACGAGCTCGAAGCCATATACACTCTCTAGTCGTCTCATAGAGCACGAGTAGATCAGAGTGATTCGTTTGGAGTCATTCCAAGACCTCCAAGATATCGCCTTATTCCTAATGGTAAAGACAGACCATGTTAGGAATATCCCTTATGCGGGTCTGATAAGTAACCGGCATCGGTATAACCGAAAAAAAAAGGGTTGCGTTAATTCGAGTACCGAAGGGGGTAGGTACACTCGATGACGCAAATGGGATAAACTAGCCCACTTCCAAAATTACCATAAGGTAAGGGAATGTGTCTTTAGTGCCATTTCGATGGCAGCGTGTTAGCGCGATGCTGTGTCGAGCTATACCATTCACAGCAGACGAGATGTTCGTCCTAGCACATTAGACCAAGTACAATGATGCGCTTATTGTACCTAGATATGAACATCATGGTTCAATATCTCTTCATCGTCTCATCAGGGACGGACTGGGTCTATATCAATGTCTAGTGATCGAACGATCATGGGAGAATCTGACGACTTAGCGTCATGATGACTAAAACGTCATAACACCTTCTGGGTGTAGTCTGAATCATGGACTTAGATTCAATCTTTACGGGAGTCGATCATCAGGCCGAGTCACTACCGTTTCTTCCCAAGAACCTTCATCTCGAAGGCAAATCCAAAAATGGATCGCGTAATAAAACACGCAAGGGCATAATACTTGTTCAAGTATCCCAAGCTAATCAAGTACTCACTTAGGCGGTATACCACATCCGCTCGGATTATATTAATCCATATAGTGAACGTCTCAGTTAATTGAGATCGTGTTCCGTGGTCAGGAACTACTTGATTTAAGCACATGAAGTCACACAGGGACCTTCATCTATATCTCTTTGTCTAAATTCCCATAGAGATAAAACCGTGACCACATTCATGGCTGCATACTCAGTTTTTCGAAAAACTACTAAACTGGTAAAGTAGGGGACCGTTATAACGTCCATTACGAGGAAATCAACCATCTCGTAATCAATTCCAAGATGTGAGAGAAGCCTTGCGCTACTAGGCGAGCATTCTACAATCTCATTATTCTCATCACTTTTCCTTACGAATAACCAAATAAACGAACTCGTTTAACATTGGTGGTGTTGGATCTACAGGTCCGAACACACTTTCGCTAAGGAGTCTACTTGGATTTCAAGTTTCCATTAGTACAGTCTATTCTCCGTTGACTTCAGGCAATGGTACATGGTTCCCTGTCATAATTTGTTCATATTATCAGTCGTCACCGAATATATGAACAAGTAATCAATGACAGTCTCGTTTCGCTTCAATATCGTCTAAGATATCATGATCGACAGATATTTCGAGATTCTTAGGATGAGGAGGAAATCACACATCTCCTTGATCCTTTATAATCTCGTGCAACAAACGAGTTTCAGTTCACCACCTCTGGGGCTGAACGAATTAAGAACCGGTCAACTTCCTCATATCTTGGGAAGGACGACAGACTGACGGCCGACGACAGCGTCCTTTGCTTGGCGGGTTCGGCCAAAGCAACGTGTTACGACAGGAACACGGCGTCCGATAGGGACGTCTATCCTTGCAAGCATTTTGCAGCAGGTATAAATGATCTCGTGACATCTCATAAAGTCATTAAATGCGTCTGGCATTTAGTTAGACTTGAGAGAGTCTATGCACTTACTTATCACTAAGTGCAGTTTTGGGGATCAAGCTAAGACTGAGTGGGTTATGCCACGTTACTTCACGTCGTTCCTTATCAACGGTAACGTGCAAATCTCCCCCTGACGACGGGGAGAACAGTCTTAGCGATGTCACTTTCGCATATCATGCGGTAAAGAGATCGCTTGCCAAGGTTACTCTATCAAATGATAGGCAGGAGATTCATAATCGACTTATGTCCCCTTCAGAGGTCCATATTTTGAACGCTAGAACGGCTCAATCAAAATATTAATTAATCACTCTAAACACGCGTTATTATGAGACTTCTGGCTCATAACCAGTAACCAGCTGGTACGCATATGGTGTTTGAGTGTCTATGGGCCTCATAACGGACCAATGCAGCAAAATAGCATAACCCACACGGAAATATAAATCTTGGTGCGCAAGACCAAGATGTGCGTGCAATCATTTGCAGTCGCATCAACAAACTTTCCGTGAGTCCATTTGGGTCTGAACATAATCGACAGGATGTTCAATTTGAATTTCCAAACTCAAGTAATTCAAATCGAAATTTCGATTATTACTCTTCGGAATTATCAAGTCGACTAGACTTTTCAGGATAATCCGGATCATGAGCCATCAACTTAATGATAGGGCTAAAAGTTTGGGAAATGCTGCATTTCTGTGGACAACAATAAAATGTGACCTTATTGTCGATGCATCAACCATAACCATTTATATTTATGGTCCGTTTTATGGTTGGATAAGTCCACAATAACTCCTTCAATTCTTTACCAGAATTCTACGAGTTCATTTCGTGATCTTTACACATACTAGTCTTTCAAAGTGAGCATTAGTGGCATGAATTTCGGATTAATCACGAAATATATTCTCAGAGAGAATCCAAATGCTATGCGATTATAAATCAAGCATCGTCTTTTGACCCGGGAATATCTCATCCGGTCAATGCCACAATATCAAAATTCTCTGATCAATCGACGACAGGCGAATGATAGTATAGACAATCATGTCTTAGCATGTAAATCCTTTATCATTTCGACGACAGGCGAAATGATAAGGTAACTTTAAACGCTTTAAAGAATGTGGTAGCAACCACTTGAAAGACATTTCAACTCCTCTAAAATACGCTTTTGGTCGTATTGAATGGAGACTATGTAAAGAAATTTCAATTCTTTCATGAGCTATTACCAGGTAACACTGGTTTTCTCGAATATTTTATAACTTAACAAGGTACGACAGGACCTATAGGAGTATAACGCCTCATATTTGACAAATCAATTTGGCTTTACCAAAGATTTCGATTTGGAACGACAGGTCCAGAATCGCTGTCACTGAGTACACTTTTAGGCAAGTAGTTGGTGAAATTATGTGGTACACTGTTACCCACTATTTCTAGAAAACCAACTACACCACAAGTATTGCCTAAAATTTCATAATTTAAAGTTTGGTCACATTTGTCAAAAGAATTTGCTCAATAAACACTTTAAATTATTTCGAGAAATTTCATAAACAGGCAAACCATAATCCAAAAGTATGGTCCAAATGGAAAAATAATAATCCAAATGGAAAACATAATCCAGATGAGCGAAAAAATGGCTCAATGATTTATCAAAATCAGTAAAGAAAGGTATCAAACTCATTTGAGCCACAAAATCGGGGGTCTCAATAGTTTCCTTTCAATTAACTTTAACCACATTAGCATCGGTTTTTCCACCTTTATAATAGTTGTGAACTATTTAAGGAGTAACCGTGCATGACCGTTGTCTTTATAGCATAGAGTTGGCTCCTTGAGCATCATCTCTTACTTTGTGACAACGGCCCATATTGTTCCTTTCAATTACTGTCTTGGAGCCACAGGTTTCAATTTCGACGATTGTCTAAAATCTCGCTTGGCTAAGCGATTCATCGGGATCGCGACAGTTCGAGACAAATAACACTTGTCTCGGTTCTCGATTCGTGAAAAAAAAATGTACACGAAGAGCATTAATATCAGGCAAACAATTCGCCATTGACCCAATAGGATTAAAACTACTCACCGGAGTAATTTTCTTATCCAATAACAGATGGGCGATAAAGGAACATGTTGAATATAAATTCACGATACTGCTTATGGAATACAATTTCCAAGCTAGTATTTTGGTGAAGGATAGCTCCAATATGTCAATTTCAGACATTTGTTCACCATAGACGTTATCACGTCTCAAATGTGGCGACGGAATAAAATCAACGCCTTAGCATTCATCTCGAGGGTAACAACAAACTCGTGTTTTACTCATCAAAGATGACATTCAAATAATTTGGGTATCACATGCTCACACATCAGGGTGACTAACATGTGGTGACGGAATAACATCAACGTCTAAACAGTCATTTCGCAAGTATGTTTTGCGATTTTTCTCATCATAGATGGCATCCAACATGTGTTGGGAGTTCTGGATTATTTTTCATATAAAATGACTGGTTTATATGTTTATGGGTTGCACAAGCACAAACATTATTTCGAAACGACAGGTTCGAAAATAGTTTTGCTTTTAATGTGAATTGGTTCTCATTGATCGAACGACGGGTCGATACTGAGACACAAATTCGGCGAAACATACATCACTATATAAACACATTCGGGGAAATTATTATTTAGTCAACCCCTTTCGGTAGCTCTACTTGAAAAACGACCAGGAAAGACGGTGAGGGTGGAGGGCACGAATGCCACTTAAAACCCGACCTCATTAGGATATCGACTTCCGCCTATATCTTTCCTAGACATCGTATCCAAATAGGTGAGCCTAGTTGGGGAAGGTTCATAATTTTTCCAACTTAAATGTGAAAATATATGATTTCGCAAATTACCATATTATACATATGTGTACATGGCAATAAATAAATTAGTACATGATTAACTAATATTTTAGATTGTACCTGTTTGCATGATTAACATATATATTGCAATATATATTTCCTAATAAGGAAATCAAATTAATCAAGATTATTATCAATCTAGAATTTATTAGTAATTACCAATTTACACTAGCAAGATTTAGTCAATATTTTATTACTATTGCAATATGTGTAAATTTCTATTCATGGTAACTAAATCATGCATGAAACTAATATATTTTAATGACCAATTTACAATATTACGCAATTTCCATTCATATGGTAATTTCCTACTTTACGTGAGGACCAAATATATACAGATTGAAACTTATATGCAGCTCTGTAAATAGGGATAAACTACCTGGATCACTACTGTAATTTATCTAACTTATATTCAGTTTGACATTAATTACACATGAAGTACACAAGTTTCAGGAGGTTCATATAGTCTTATATATATTGTTTTTTTAACGAATTTAGTCAATCAAGGTTTAACACTTTACCCTTCAGTTTGTTAACTAAAGAAAAAACTCAAGACATATTTCGTTACAGGTGTAATTTCAATTTAATTATGAGGAAAGATACACCGTATACTGTAGTTACCAAGCATAATACCAACTTATGGCCGGTCAATTATTAGACGTTTTGACTACTACATATACATGCAATATATGCAATTCTATCAAACTGGAACACTGAATTTATTCTAGAGTAGCATTCAATTTTCTAACTTCAGAAGTTATAATATTGTAGTAATTTGTGTACCGTACTCATGGTATGTTGGGAAGTTCGATGGAACAAAAAAAACTTCAAAGTTTGGCCGTATATTTATAACCGAATCATCGAAATTTAAACCCTGATAAACCTCAAGATTTATAAATACCCAATATCCGTGCGTTTACCCAAAATCTCCAATATCCGCGAGCGTATATCCTATTCTCCGCGAGCAAAGTGCCGATAACGTGTTGTGTGACATATTAGCTAGATATATAGATATGGAGATACAAGTATAGAGAGATAAAAGAGTCGTCTTTTATTCATTGATAAGTGTAGGGGAGTTACATCAATAGACCCCCTAACCTTCTTTATATAATAGAAGGTAGGGTTACATATGCTAGAAAAGCCCAATAGAGACCCAATAAAGTAAGGCCCAAGATGGACAATAATATCCTACAACAAAATCAAGTTAGTGGATACTAAAGCAACTAGCTTAGCAACAAAATACGAAACTGAACAAATACATCAAACCTGAAACGCAAGTAGCAAAACTAAGCAAAATAGAACACAGAATTTTTAAAACTTTGACAATAATTACGATGGGTTTTTTTTCTTTTCTTTTTTGCCTCTTAGAGCAATTTGCACAGCCTTCACCTTTTTAATTCGCTTTTTTGACCAACCAATTAATTAGATAGAATTCCACATAACAATTCCTTTGAAACTTTTGTGGGAGTAATAGTGGTTATCAAATTTTATTCATCTTCAAACACTACAAAAAAAAGTTAAACGGAGACGGAAATTCGTTACGGAAATTCCGTCACACTATATAACGATGGAATTGCTACGGATTTTCGATGGATTTTGATTTGTTAAATTTTAATACAAATTTGTGACGGATTAACTACGAAAATAAATGAATTGACCGAGTGTCGGTGGGTGTTGAAAATAATATATAATTCTCAAGCTATTCCGTAGCTATTCTCTCTGCATAATATTTTGAAAAACAAAATATTTAATTGATTTAGATAAATTCAACTAGGTCCCATTGGGTCCACAAGTGCTCGTAGCTATTTACTCGCTATTTCATAGTTATTTCAATTGTATCAATAATTATTTTTTATTATAATTTCACATCCACACATTTATTACAAAGAATATATCTCTCTCAATCTCAATGACATGCCGTACATATCCCCATATCTCCATATATTCATAAAATAAGGTAATTTTCTAATCATAATTTATTTTAATTGTGCTTTACAATAAATGTTTCTCCACCTAATTGTTAATGTGATTGTCTACTTACACAATTAAATATTGCTTAAATACTTGACAAATTTTATTCTAACTTTACAAATACAAATTTGTACTGTTCATATTGGATGAGTTTATTTCCAAAAAAAAATTGTTATCGGTTTAGGCCATTTATTATGATAATTAAGACAACAAATTTAATGGTGTTAAATGTTAATCATTATACATTTCCATATTTTTTTAAATATTTCGTATCACTTGTACATTGAAAAATATTAATCATTAATTACATACCGTTTTAATAGTGATGGGCTGAGATAAACATACACTACAAGAAAAAACCCATATACTAACTTAATATTCTAACTTATTTGGTAGTTACTACTTAGTAACTCAATTACCAACTAAATTTTATGTTTTTTTTATTTACCAACTAATTAGTAACTACAATTTATTCAGTTGGTAAATAATAACTAGTTACTAACTTACAATTTTTAGTTAGTAAATACCAACTGAATAGTAACTACAACTCTATAAGTTAGTAATTTACCAACTAATTAGTGACTATAATATATGCAGTTGGTAAACACTAACTGATTACTAACTTGCAATTTTCAGTTATATTTAATGCTCTAAAACACTTACACTAAATATATTTATACTTTCCTATGTTTCTATTGTGACTTTTAACAACAACAAAAAATGTTCTAAAACACCTACACTAAATATATTTGTAATTTGCTATGTTTCTATTGTGAATTTTAACAAAATATTTTTATATTCTAAAACACTTACACTAAATATATTTGTACTTTGTTATATTACGTTTAAATGGATTAACATTTTTATTACTTGACTCATGAAAAACATACTACAAAATAGGTACAAAAAAATAGTTAGGAATTTGGAGTTACAAAATTAGACAAGAGTTAGGAGTTACAAAATGGAAATATCTATATGGGTATTACGTCTATGTGATGATAATCTAGGTGTGATTGATGGTAACTAATTGGGTCCGCACTAATCGAGTTGAATTTAATTACATGCAATTAATAACAAGTAAAATGATATATTCATGTTCATGTTTGTTTAGTGAAAGTCTTATCCATATTTGTTCATATTCCTTTAGTAACGATCATGAACCGAAGGTCTGACTAAACGAACATGAATTTTCATCTAACTTAAATCTTAAACAAACATAAGCAATAATCCATATTTACTTCACCATTATTGCATCTATTGTTTTTTGTTATTTATAATATATAATATACTCATATTTTTATATATGTCCTATTAACATTTTTATCGGCACCATCTGTCCAAATTAACCGTTAGACAAGATATATCTTGATTATAATCATGGAATTGTCAATAGTTATTTCATCCTATATTTAAACCTATTATAATAATATAATTTATTATTTTATCAAATATAAAACTATTTCAAGATGAAATTATATTAATATTTCGGTTAAAATGGCCAAATATGTGGTCTCGATTGGGTTATATATTTAGGGATCAATTGGTAACCAATGAATAATTGGAAGCAAAATCCAATATACTAAATTGTAACGAAATGAAAAAGTTTGGGCAGATTACGTACTTTAATATACACAGATCACTAACTTGTTAGTCCTTTACTTTTAATTCAAAGTTGTAACCCTAAAAAGCTCAGAGAGAGAGAGAGAGAGAGAAAAGCGCCTCCATCACATCCAACCCTCATCCCGCCGATGATCTCGTATCACGGTACAAACTCTCTATCTCTCTTTTTTCAAATTGAATATTCATAATTTCTTTACTAAAGAATCGACTGTTTTTAGTTGATTTTTCCAATAAGCCTGCAATTAGAGTTTGTATCTGAAATAGATAATTAAATTTAAGGTTTTTGAACTCTAAGCTCTTTTCATGGAGCCTGCAATTAGGGTTTTGTATTTCTCTTTTTCCCGTTTGTATGTAGATTGATAAATTGGCCATGTTAAGATTTTGTTATATATAATTGATACTTGATCTTAGCACTATCTTGCCCATGTTAAGGCTTTCCTACAAAATAATTTCCAATTTGGGGCTTCGCACAAAGGCCAGTAGGATAGAGAGATTAAAAAAAATGCTCAAATTTGGTTACCATCAATTATAAAAAAGCAGCTTTTAACTTAGTTTTATTCAGTTCCGGGAAACAATCCATAAGGGTTAATTTCAGTTCATCAAGGTTCAATTTTGATGAACTAGAAAGTCTACCACTAGTTAGCAATTTGTCATTTTTAAATCAGAAATCTTAGTTTCCCGTGTTACTGATACTTGAAACGTTCACTTATATAATAAAATTTTACTAAGTTTTCCGATAGCTAGTATTACAGTTCAATGAAAAAATGGTGTTAATTGCTTTTATATTTCATTTGTTGTCCTTAGAATACTACTGCTTTACTTTAAGTTAGATTTCTCAAAGTGTTGAGTTAAATTCATTAGTATTAATTACAACAGGTCATGGTTTCTTTTGTCAACTTTATATATGTATATATGCATAAACCTGATACTATAACTTAAGCTTTACCTGGAAAACACAACTTTGGTTCTCTGTTCCTCATGACAATATTGAAATTAATATCAAGAGACATGGTTAGTCAGAACGACGTGGACCAGCGACCAAAAATTCAAGGAGTGTTGTGCTAAAAGGAGGGTAAACAATGGGCGTGCTAGTATTCATAACGCTGGTACCCGTTCGTTCTTGAACACCGCAGATCATTTGGTTAGATTTTATTTGTGTTTTAATTTCATACTAGTTTTCAAGACATTTGATTTTAGGGCTTCTTAAGAGACTTTTGGCTACTTCGCAGAAAGTATAATTGAAGGTAGATTATATCCCGGCGCATACATTGTTCAAAAACACCCATTCAAGAAAAAAAGGTGACATGGTTACCTGGATTTTGTGGAAAGCAATGGGAGCTGAGGTAAGCTTTTGGAAATGCTATTTGACTGTATATCTTGCAAAATTATTGAATATTTGGAATTGCTATTTCATTGTATCTCTTTCAAAATCTAAATTGTGTAATGTATATACTATTTGCATGCATCTGATTATTGATCATATTTCTTTTTGTAATTCAGTCTACCAAATTTGAGTTGTTTTGAAATCGGTTGTAGCATTTGTTGCCAGATATCATTTTTTTATGTACTTGAAATTTCTTTTATTACCTTATGTTAGTCAACTTGCAGCTAAGTTTAAAAGTAGTTTTCCTTATCAGTATTTTGCAGATCGTGATATATTTTGCGCTGGCGAGTAACTGAAGAGGATTTACACCGAGTTGCAGCTGCAACTGGCGGAGCTGTGCAGACATCTGTCAATAACATCATTGATGAGGTTTTTGGCATTTTTGGTTCATATTTTGTTGCAAACTTTTTTTCCCGCTCTCTGGCTAATTATAAATCTCACTTTGTTGTATAGGTCCTTGGAGTTTGTGAAATTTTTTTGAGGAAAAACAAGTTGGAAACGAGCGGTTCAATATATTCAGTGGTTGCCCATCAGGTCAAACAGCCACAATCGTCCTTCGTGGTGGAGCTGATCTGGTTCGTATTTATGTTCTTATGCATGTTTCTTTTAGTGTGCTATTCTATTTCTAACAAGTCGCTACTGTTTATTAATGCTTATGCTAAAGCCCTCGAGGTGATTTTTAGCATAATCGACATTTTTGGTTGTGTTAATTTGCTAAAATTCTTTTGTGTAGTTTATGTTTAGAGCACCTTAGATCGATTTACTTGGCTGTAAGATGCAAACGTACATCACAGCTGCATATGAGTATTTAATATTATATCAAGTTTTTGCTCTTTGATGTTTGTTTTAGTAAATGTAGTTGATGGTATATAGGGTCTTTTGATTGGGAATCCAAAGGGATGTTAATCTAGATATTTTAACCACCTCTTCTGTCCAATAACAGAAAGTCTTGAGTTTATGTATCTGATGCATTATAAGAAGGCTAACCATGTTAGATTTAAAGTTGTATCATAGCACTAGAAAAGATGACCGTTCTGGCGTTTTCATAAACATGTTTCTTTGCCTCATTAGTGGTCATCAGAGGAATACTTACAAGTGCATAAATATGTTAAATATGAATTTGTATCGTAGTATTAGGAAAGATATCTGTCGTTCTAGACAACTTGTTAAGTCATCAACATGCTTCTCTGCTTCATCAATAGTCTTCAGGGACACTCACAAGTGCATTACTGTAATCTATTAAGAAAATGGAAGTAACTCTCCTCTCTACTTGTGCTTCTTTCGATACAATTTTTGGTTGAACTGTAGAGGCATTTTCTTTCTGTTTTTCAACGATGAGGTTTGAGAACATTTGACAATTTATCTCTGACATCTTGGTGCAGGTTATTCCTCGTCAACTTTGTGATAATGCTGGCTTTGATGCAACTGATGTGCTAAACAAGTTGAGACAAAAGCATGTAATCTTACTAGGATTGGAACGTTGATGTTTAATCGGTCGTGGAAGTATGTGAACCGTTTAAGTAGGTTATGACATTTTAATATTTTGGACATGTAATATTGTTAGTATCGGTACTGTTACGGAATATGAATTCGGTTAAATTTTGTTTATGATTATTATAGCATGTTATTTGGCTTGTGGATTAGTTTTATTTATATCTATTAATGTTTACTTAATAAATTTATTCTTTATTTAATTAATAAAATTAATTCTGTTAATTGTATTAAAATATTTTTTTATTTAAATAATTACACTAGTGTGACGGAATTGGCACGGGTTTGTCATATTGATAAATTTCTAATATATATTAAATTAAATATCAAAATAAAATAAATATTATAATAAAAAAAATTGCGACGGAATAGCAATGTATATTCGTGGGTAACTACTCACTTTTATACTATATTTATATTGTATATTCGTGGGTAACTACTCACTTTTAAAAGAGCTCGCAAGCCTTGTCACACTATCGTTTTCATCTTCAAAACAGATGATGAGCGGCGGCGGGTTCATTGCGCTTGGATAGGCCTACGCTATGTCTGATCGATACAGCATATGAAAATTGAAATTTTGTATCAGACTTAGCATTGCCTGAATTATATTTGTTAGTTGATTATTTTTTTTTAGACGACTTATTTGTTCTCTACCATAATACGACAGGCAGAAAATATTAACTCCTTGATTTGATTTTAATTGCGGAGCCAATTTGTTCTCGTAAACAACTTCTTTTATTCTTTTTTTTTTCAGTGTACAATTATTACTAATTAAGTGATCTATTAATAATAGTCTAATAAAACATGTGGTAATAAAACATGTGGTATGATATAAGGTTTGTAACGTGTATTATACAATAGTAAACTAATTAGTTTTTTATGAGATTCTAATTAATATTAGTATATAAAGACTATAGGGTTTGATCTCCATTCTCGTATACAACACCATGTAATCAGGTATATCATTGTATTCGTTCTTATGTAATCTTGATAGTCTGATATAAAAGTTTATTCATGCATATAGATTTAGTTCTAACAATTGTTATCAAAAGGCTGCTTTATGTTTGATTATTCAGAATAATCATATGAGTTGCGGTTATTGAATTTTAGATATATACACATTATTTTGGTTTGTTTGAATAAATCAATACAGTTTCTCGGATTTAATTCAGCGTACATGTGTTTTCAATAATCAGTAATTGTATGGTTGTTGTTGTTTACATCTTTTGTATGTGATAGAAAATATTGTGTGATTTTATTTTATATTGGTGACTTATGTCTTTAGTTATATTCAGATTACTATGTATGGTTTAATGCATAATTGAACAATACTCCCATACATGTTACTAAATAATGTGTGGTGGTTGTTGGTTACTATGTATGGTTTAATGCATAATTGAACAATACTCCCATATTCATTCGGTTATTGCTACTAGATTTTTATTTTTTTCTTTTCTGAGGCATTCAATTTATATGTTAGTATATCTACATAGGCCATTTAATTATATTTTGTCTGGCCTTATGTACTAACATGGAATCATCAATTTATAGTACATATGATTTGTAATCAGTTGTGCACATCACTTCGTATTAAAATTGGATTTTTTTTATTTGTTCAAGCTCCACATAATAAAGAAAAGATTAGACTTTTGTTTATATTATGTGATGTTTAAAGTCATGTTTTTGACCGACAGAATCATTCGGTCTTGTGGATTTTCATGATATTTTTGTTTCCTTGCTTCACTCCTATATTTTTATTTAGCTGTGCATATGTGCCATATTTAAGGTTGGGATAATTTGCGATGTAATTTTTTCCACTTGGAAACGATTAATATATATTGTTTGAATAAGAAAGATCAATTATTTGTTTCTTTCTCCGTGTGCATATGGAACTACAGTTTATAAGTACATGTGTATACAGTTCATTCGAAAATTGATATGTATGTCAGTGGCACACTTCGTATTATTGGGAAAGAGCATACGATTGATTTTATTTTTTTGATTTTTTTTGTTATATGGCATAAGTTAGTACTCTTGAGTGCTTTCTGTAAAATAGGCATACGACCATAAGCGATATTGATGTATATTTATTTGCTTTGTAGAAAAGAAACCTGGATTTTTTATAAACCTTTTTTATTAGTTTGCTTTGGTTCTCATGCATATTTTTTTTTTTATGAAATCAGTGGACTACATTCAAGTGCCTTGTTTAATTATGTGGCATATCAACACTTAGCTTTAGTCCAATTACTTATATGATTCATTAATTATAATTATGTGGCTTATGAATTCACCACACCAAAATTACCTTTTTGGAACACTAGTGTCATTTCAATTTGGAAGACTTATTTTGTGTTCCTAGAAACTGGAACGCAATAAAAGTGTTCCTGATGAAAAAAATGTTCCAATTTTTTTGGGAACACTACCTAAGTGTTGCAAATACTTCTATTAATGTAACATCCCTGAACCAATTTCGGATGTCACACGGCCGAATAACACGTGTGGCGGCACGTGCTAGACAAAGCCTAACTTAAATGAAACACATTTCAAATAATTCAACACTAAAAACACTTAATAAAATCCTTTAAAATACACTTTACAATATTCTCGTATAATTCAATACACTTTACAAATTATTAGCTAGACAACCATAATCGCAACGCAATAAAACTAAATTTTAAGAGGTCTGTCTGATCCCGACTAACTT
This sequence comes from Primula vulgaris, assembly GCA_963920805.1. Lineage (NCBI taxonomy): Eukaryota > Viridiplantae > Streptophyta > Magnoliopsida > Ericales > Primulaceae > Primula > Primula vulgaris. Next base: position 1,773,400 of record OY987222.1, on the reverse strand, counting down.
GGTATCAACGCTATAAATCTGAAAACATTTTAAAAATGAGAGGTAAACTAAAAGAGCTTACTGAGTAATAAATTTTGCAATATCATATAACGGTCTAAAATAGGTTTTAATCATTTATTTTGTTTCAAAAACTTATCAAATTCAATATTTAAGAAAAATTCTCAAATGCATGCATGATAGCAGAACACTTTCTTGAAAAAAAAATATTGTAACAATCATTAAGTACATAACTTTCAAAATAATCGATTGGACTACCCAATCTTTTTGGCGGATTCAGACTTCATGAATCTCTTTTAATTCTTGGTATTTGGACTTTCCAAATCTCTTACTTTCTTTTCAGACTTCCCGAAATAACATTCTCTCTCTTTCGGAATTCCCAAAATAACATTCTCTCTCTTTCCGAATTTCCGAAATAACATTCTCTCTCTTTTCAGACTTCCCAAAATAACATTCCCTCTCTTTCAGAATTCCCGAAATAACATTTTCTCTCTTTTCAGACTTTCCGAAGTAACATTCTCTCTCTTTTCGGACTTCCCGAAATATCTTTATTACTTTCGGATTCCCGAATGTCATAAAAGGAGAAATAAAAACAATAGACTTTCTTTTAAAAAAAATTAATTAACCTACACAATATAACTTTTCCTTTTTAGAACGAGCAACTTTGGAATGATATATGCATATATAATTTTGATAATTTCAAAATATAATTTTAACATGCGAATATATGTTAAAAATGCAATGCGATTTTATAATAACAAATAAGAAAAACCACTCACAATATACAGATACGGAACGACCAAACATTAACAATTGAATTTTCAAATTAAACCCTCTGTCCTTGCCCAGACTGACTTGGCTTCTTTTCTCAATTACATACATATTGTTGTGTGACATATTAGGTCGTTATAGATATATATAGAGATATGTATAGATATAGAGAGAGGTATGAGAAACAACAGACGAAGTGTTTATTTATTAATATGATTGTAGAGAGAGATACATCAAGAGACCCCTGACTCTCTTTATATAATAGAGGGTAGGGTTACATATGCTAGGAAAGCCCAAGATAGGCCCAATAATATCCTACAACACTCCCCCTTGGGACGTCTTGATTTCTTCGTCTTTATGCTGTCGATGTGAGTCGAGTTCATTCGCAGTGCTAAACACATAAAAACCTTAGGGACAGAAAACCCAGTGTGGGAAAAAACCGGTACCTAGGAGAAACTGTGTAGCCGAATGATATAGGCCGAAATTCTATGTAATTAACTAACCACAAAACAGTGTGCCTCATCAAAACCTTGGCAGAGCAAACCCAATGGGAAAATCTCTAATCGAAGGAAAAAGAGTGCAACAGTGGTAGTAGTAGGGGATCAACCACAAAACAGGTGCCTCATCAAAACCTTACTAAAGTAAACCCAGTGGGAAAAACCTCTAGTCGAAGGACAAAAGAGTACACGGTGGTAAGAAGTATACAACAGGATACTCCCCCTAATTTCGGCAATCTTAAGTGAGATATAATGGGAACGTGTCTCGCTAAAAACCTTGCCAAGAAAAACCCAGTGGAAAAAAAAAACTTTGATCTAAGGACAAAAAGAGTACACGAGTATGCGACTGGATGCTCCCCCTCACTTGCACACGACAGGGTGCGAGGATTTCGACTAAGTAGAAATTAGTGCAATAAGCATTCACTTGGATGCTCCCCCTCACTTGCACACGACTGGGTGCAAAGATTTCATATTCCAAGAAAGAGTACGAGCATTCGACTGGATGCCTCATTTACTTGCACACGACTGTATACAAGAAAATATAACGTGGAATAAACCGAGCATTCGACATGATGCTCTTAAACTTCATATGTGAAGATTTATTTCGGCAAGAAATGCTAAATAACATAATCTAGTCATGTCTCTCTTGATCGATAACAACAAGTTGTCCTCAAATAAGACAAGTGTTTTATCTGAATCATGAGACAGAACATATGTAATTCAAATATGGCTAATACGAGCTCGAAGCCATATACACTATCTAGTCGTTTCATAGAGCACGAGTAGATCAGAGTGATTCGTTTGGAGTTATTCCAAGACCTCCAAGATATTGCCTTATTCCTAATGGTAAAGACAGACCATGTTAGGAATATCTCTTATGCGGGTCTGATAAGTAACCGGCATCGGTATAACCGAAAAAGGGTTGCGTTAATTCGAGTACCGAAGGGGGTAGATACACTCGATGATGCAAAATGGGATAAGACAAGCCCTCATCCACAGTTACCTTAAGGTAATGAGAAAATGTCTTTTATGCCATTTCGATGGCAGCGTGTTAGCGTGATGCTGTGTCGAGCTATACCATTCACAACAGACGAGATGTTCGTCCTAGCACATTAGACCAAGTACAATAATGCGCTTATTGTACTTAGATATAAACATCATGGTTCAATATCTCTTCATCATCACATCAGGAATAGACTGGGTCTATATCAATGTCTAGTGATCGAACAATCATGGGAGAATCTGATGACTTAGCGTCATGATGACTAAAACGTCATAACACCTTCTGGGTGTAGTCTGAATCATGGACTTAGATTCAATCTTTACGGGACTCGATCATCAAGCCGAGTCACTACCGTGTCTTCCCAAGATCCTTCATCTCGAAGGCAAATCCAAAAATGGATCGCGTAATAAAACACGCAAGGGCATAATACTTGTTCAAGTATGCCAAGCTGATCAAGTATACACTTAGGCGGGTACACCACATCCGCTCGGATTATATTAATCCATATAGTGAACGTCTTATTTAATTGAGATCGTGTTCCGTGATCAGGAACTACTTGATTCAAGTATTATGAAGTCACACAGGGACCTTCATCTATATCGCTTTCTCTAAATCCCCATAGAGATAAAACCGTGACCACATTCATGGCTGCATACTCAGTTTTTCGGAAACTACTAAACTGGTAAAGTAGGGGACTATTATAATGTCCATTACGAAGAAATCAACCATCTCGTAATCAATTTCAAGGTGTGAGAGAAGCCTTGTGCTACTAGGCGAGCATTCTACAATCTCATTATTCTCATCAATTTTCCTTACGAATAACTAAATAAACGAACTCGTTTAACATTGGTGGTGTTGGAGCTACAGGTCCGAACACACTTTCGCTAAGGAGTCTACTTGGATTGCAAGTTTCCATTAGTCCAGTCTATTCTACGTTGACTTCAGGCAACGGTACATGGTTCTCTGTCATAATTTGTTCATATTATCAGTCGTCACTGAATATATATGAACAAGTAATCAATGACAGTCCCGTTTCGTTTCAATATCGTCTAAGATATCATGATCAACAGATATTTCGAGATTCTTAGGATGGGGAGGAAATCACACATCTCCTTGATCCTTTATAATCTCGTGCGACAAATGAGTTTCAGTTCACCACCTCTGGGGCTAAACGAATTAAGAACTGGTCAACTTCCTCATATCTTAGGAAGGACGACAGACAGACGGCCGACGACAGCACCCTTTGCTTGGCGGGTTCGACCAAAGCAATGTGTTACGATAGGAACACGGCGTCCGACAGGGACGTCTATCCTTGCAAGCATTTTGCAGCAGGTATAAATGATCTCGTGACATCTCATAAAGTCATTAAATGAGTCTAGCATTTAGTTAGACTTGAGGGAGTCTATGCACTTACTTATCACTAACTGCAGTTTTGGGGATCAAGCTAAGACTGAGTGGGTTATGCCACGTTACTTCACATCGTTCCTTATCAACGGTAACGTGCAAATCTCCCCCTAACGACGGGGAGAACAGTCTTAGCGATGTCACTTTCGCATATTATGCGGTAAAGAGATCGCTTGCCAATGTTACTTTATTAAATGATAGGGATGGGATTCATAATCGACTTATGTCCCTTCAGAGGTCCATATTTTGAACGCTATAGCGGCTCAATCAAAATATTAATTAAGCACTCTGAACACGCGTTAATATGAGACTTCTGGCTCATAACCAGTAACCGGCTGGTATGCATATAGTGTCTGAGTGTCTATGGGCCTCATGACGGACCAATACAGCAAAATAGCATAACCCCACATGGAAATATAAATCTTGGTGCGCAAGACCAAGAAATGCGTGCAATCATTTGTAGTCGCATCATCAAAATTTCCGTGAGTCCATTTGGGTCTGAACATAATCGACAGGATGTTTAATTTCAATTTCTAAACTCAAGTAATTCAAATCGAAATTTCGATTATCACTCTTCGGAATTATCAAGTCGGCTAGACTTTTCAGGATAATCCGGATCATGAGCCATCAACTTAATGATAGGGCTAAAAGTTTGGGAAATGCTGCATTTATGTGGACAACAATAATCATGTGACCTTATTGTCGATGCATCAACCATAACCATTTATATTTATGGTCCGTCTTATGGTTGGATAATTCCACAATAACTCCTTCAATTCGTTACAAGAATTCTACGAGTCCATTTCATGATCTTTACACATACCAGTCTTTCAAAGTGAGTATTAATGGCATAAATTTAGGATTTATCATGAAATATATTCTCAGAGATAATCCAAATGCGATGCAATTATAAATCAAGCATCGTCCTTTGACCCGGGAATATCTCATCCGGTCAATGCCACAATATCAAAATGCTCTAATCAATCGACGACAGCCGAATGATAGTATAGACAATCATGTCTTAGCATCTAAATCATTTATCATTTCGACGACAGGCGAAATTATAAGGTAACTTTAAATGCTTTTAAAAATTGTGGTAGAAACCAGTTGAAAGACATTTCAACTCCTCTAAAATACGCTTTTGATCGTATTGAATGGAGGCTACGTAAAGAAATTTTAATTCTTTCATGCGCTATTACCATATAACACTGGTTTTCTCGAATATTTTATAACTCAACAAGGTACGGCAGTTCCTACATGAGTATAAGACCTCATATTTGACAAATCAATTTGGTTTTACCAAAGATTTCGATTTTTGGAGCGACAGGTCCAGAATCATTGTCACTGGGTACTCTTTTAGGCAAGTAGTTGGTAAAATTATGTGGTACACTGTTACCCACTATTTCCAAAAAAAATCAACTACCCCACAAGTATTGCCTAAAATTTCATAATTTAAAGTTTGGTCATATTTGTCAAAGAAATTTGCACAAAACACTTTAAATTATTTCGAGAAATTTCGTAAACAGGCAAACCATAATCCAAAAGTATGTTCAAATGGAAAAATCATAATCCAAATGGAAAAACATAATCCAGATGAGCGAAAAAATGGCTCAATGATTTATCAAAATCAATAAAGAAATGTATCAAACTTATTTAAGCCACAAAATCGGGGGTCTCAAGAGTTTCCTTTCAGTTATTTTTAACCACATTAGCATCGGTTTTTCCACCTTTATAATAGTTGTGAACTATTTAAGGAGTAACCGTGCATGACCTTTGTCTTTATAGCATAGAGTTGGCTCCTTGAGCATTATCTCTTGCTTTGTGACAACGGCCCATATTGTTCCTTTCAATTACTGTCTTAGAGCCACAGGTTTTTGATTTTGACGATTGTCTAAAATCTTGCTTGGCTAGGCGATTCATCGGGATCGCGACAGTTCGAGACAAATAACACTTGTCTCGGTTCTCGATTCGTGAAAAAAAAATGTACACGAATAGCATTAATATCAGGCAAACAATTCGCCATTGACCCAATAGGATTAAAACTACTCACCGGTGTAATTTTCTTATCCAATAACAGATGGGTGATAAAAGAACATGGTGAATATAAATTCATGATACTGCTTATGGAATACAATTTCCAAGCTAGTATTTTGGTGAAAGATTGCTCCAATATGTCAATTTCAGACATTTGTTCACCATAGACGTCATCACGTCTCAAATGTGGCGACGGAATAAAATCAACGCCTTAGCATTCATCATGAGGGTAACAACAAACTCGTGTTTTACTCATCAAAGATGGCATCCAAAAAAAATTGGGCATCACATTTTTCACACATCAGGGTGAGTAACATGTGGTGACGGATTAAAATCAACGTTTAAACAGTCATTTCGCAAGTATGTTTTACGATTTTTTTTTTCATCATAGATGGCATCCAACATGTGTTGGGAGTTCTGGATTATTTATCATATAAAACGACTGGTTTATATGTTTATGGTTTGCATAAGCACAAACGTTTTTTCGAAACGACAGGTTCGAAAACATTAGTTTTGCTTCTCATGTGAATCGGTTCTCATTGATCGAACGACGGGTCGATACTGAAACACCAATTCGGCAAAACATACATCACTATATAAACACACTCGGGGAAATTATTATTTAGTCAACCCCTTTCGGTAGCTCTACTTGAAAAACGACCAGGAAAGACGGTGAGGGTGGAGGGCACGAATGCCACTTAAAACCCGACCTCATTAGGATATCGACTTCCGCCTATATCTTTCCTAGACATCGTATCCAAATAGGTGATCCTATTTAGGGAAGATTCATAATTTTTCTAACTTAAATGTGAATATATATGATTTCGCAGTTCTACCATTCATGGCAATAAATAACAAATATATCTATTCTAGATAAACACATATATATACAAGGCAGTATAAAATATATTCATGATAAGTAATTTTATACATGGTAGTTTTAACATGCAAGCAAGCAATATATTTTTAATTACCAATTAATTCTATATATGGTAATTTTTAACATGCAAAGTGGTTAAATATAAATGGAAACATATCAATTTATTCAATTAACATGCAATTTTTATTCACTTGCCTTTTTAATAAATATATATATGCATGTGGGTGAATATTTAGACCGAATATTGACTTCTATAACACATATATACTGTTTTTATACATGTAATATACTACAGGGACTATCCGTGTAATTTGAGCAAACTATATATCTATTTACACCATTATTACAGCTTCAGTCCATAATTTCAGACAAGTTTCAGTTTAGTCCTTTAGTAATTAACATGCACAGTCAATAGTTTCAGCGAATTACAAAACAGTCCTACTGTTTTCAGTTTTTTTTTTACAGATTTAATCCTACAGATTAATACATGTTATACAGTAAAAAAAATCTATCACGCATAGTTTTTTTTCCTTCAACAAATACATGCAATTTGGGTTATTTTGTTACGATCATATATAGTTATCCATACAAGTAACAAAATCTAATACACATGGATTATATACTACGAGATATTTAACATGTTTTAGTTATCCATAAAATAATACGTGCGATCACATATATAGAATAAATTAAGTTTTGAATTCGGTAACTTATGCACGGTATGTTAGTGAAGGTCGATATAGCAAAAACCTAAAAAGCCGGATAAACTTCAAGGTTTATAAATACCCAATATCCGTGCGTTTACCAAAAATCTCCAATATACGCGAGCGTATATCCTATTCTCCGCGAGAAAAGTGCCGATAACGTGTTGTGTGACATATTAGCTCGTTATAGATATATATAGAGATATGTGTATATATAGAGATATGATTGTAGAGAGAGATACATCAAGAGACACCTGACCCTCTTTTATAAAGAGGATAGGGTTACATATGCTATGAAAGCCCAAGATAGGCTCAATAATATCTTACAACATATATATATATTTATATATAAATACCTAATGTAGTAATAACTGATAAGTATTAGACTAATATATATATATGAAACAACAGTGTCACCCATTTTTATTTGTACGTCAATATGGTATAAATTTATATTCAGAGTAAGAGTAACTCCTAAATATTCATAACAATAAATTACTAGGTAACAAAACGTTGCAGTTCTTGCACATTAAAGGGCTAGTAAAGGCATAAAATATGGAAATCTTTTTGAAACGGTGGAAATTAACTCTAATATTGCATGTCATTTTTCTTTTTCTTCTTCTCCATGTAAGCTAACGTTTGGTCTATTCAATAATAGGACCACTACTATTTTCATTAACTATCAGTTCTTATTACTAATGTAAGAATTCATTTAATATTTTAAATCATTAATACTATTTAGACGTTAAATACAAACTTTACAAACTCTTGAAACAGACAAAACCCACTAATAGTTACTAACATTACTACCAGACTTAAATCGATTATAACTCATATTACTAAACATTATTTAAATCATTTTATTTACAAGATTATAACTTGTTAATGTGTAACTATATCTTATAAACTCGATAACGTGCAAAATTACTTAAACAATACAACTGCTAGCTAGTTACATTAATATTTTTACTTTTGGAAAAAAAAAAGTGACATAAGTAATTATCAACGAAGAAAAATATTCAAAATAATATTAAAAAAAATCTGAGATTTTACAATTAGAACATGTGCCACTCACATGATCATTTTATAAGTGTTCCTAATTTCCACCTATTTACCGGGGAGGGGAAAAAAATTAAAAGCGAGCGGAATTGGAAACCAAACGAAACTAAACAATTCGGTTTGATTCAGTTTTATTAATTTAAAAATGAAAAAATCCAACTGAAACGAAATAGTATAATCCGGTTTGGTTTTGTTTCACAACTTTGCTAAACAAAACAGAAACCGAAAAAATCATAATATATAGGCTTCAATTCTTTTGAAAAACAAGATCTGGAAAACATCAATTATGACTCATGTTGACCACTTCTGATCATCCCAACACTTTTTTAGTGTTCCGAAATGTATTCTCAAGGTACACCGAAAGTACTTAATATGAACACTTTCGTGATGTTCCGAAATTGAAACACTCAAAATGCGTTACTATTTTATAATTAGGAACATCTTTTTAGCGTTCCAATAAACTGGCACACCACTTTTAGGCACTTTTTATTTGTGTTTCAAATTCTATTAGTAACACTTAATTTCTATTCCAAAAAGGTCATTTTGATGTAGTGATTGTTTGTAAACTTTGTATGCACAGGTGTATTATTCGCTAACTGCTCTAATCTTTTGTGAACTTCATTCATTACAATTTTACTCATTGTTGACATATTGTAATTACATGTTAGTATATTCATTACGTTAGGCTTGTGGAAACATACTGAGTATAACAATTTAGCAATGGTCTTGTCAGTAAAGTATTTTTGTTAAATAATTTTACATCGGCCGTATCTTTCTCATACTTGTATTATTCATGAATGAATGAGAAAATAAAATATCAAACTTCAGAATTTTTGGTATTTGCATTAAATTTTGAATTTTGGACACTAATTTAATTTACTTTTGTCTCTTATTTTGAGATAAATTAATTGAAGCAAAATGTTATCAAAGTAACCTCTTTTGCGTAGATTTATTTTATTTTGAAATAATAAGATGTGTGTGGTTTTTGTTTATGCGATTAATGATCGTCCCAAATGAAGCTTATTGATTGGCTGAACAACAAATGCACATGTGGGAATGATGATCGGCCTAAAAAAAGGTTATTGTTTGACCGAATTTATTATCAACATTTGATTTCTGCATTGAGAGTAACACTTACAAGTTGATCTTTCTGTCCAAAGACTAAACAACAATGTTGTGTTAGGTATGTTGTTTAAATGGGCCCACCAGCACTATAATTAATTGAAATTTGTGTCGTACAGAACTATTTTATTTTGGTTTATTATGAATGTTCTGATATAAATTTCTATTAAGTGAGCTTAAATATTTGTTCATTCTGAATTTATAGTTAAAGCATATGTTGTTTAATATTACTGTCAACATAAACGCAATTCTTGTGCTTAACAGCACAAACCTTAAGAGCTAGAAAATAGAACATTTTGTTGGTTCTCTTATAGATAAAAGTTCCTCTAATGAAAGGCGAATGTTAAGAAGTGAAAACGTTCTAATCGCTCAAGTCTAATGATCCTAAATGTTTTCTTATAAAAATTGAAAACTGTTTTGTAAATAATCGGAAAAGTACTAAGGATAAATAAATTACGGTGGAAACTTCACAATCAAATAAACAAAAGATTCAGGATAAGTAATTTCCCTGTTTCTTTTTGCCAAAAAATTGGGTATATGAATAATTAATGTTCCAAAACGTCGTATGGCGTGTAAATAAAGGTGGAATTTTCACTTTTATTTGTTTTGAAGTTAATTTGACTTTTGGGCTAGAATATTTAGTGAGTATATTCAGGTGGTACTACTCATATAAGTGTTTCTATGCAAGGTTACATTTGGAGTCGGCCGCCTAGTGAATATGAAAGATTCATTTATCTGGGCGACGGCGAAGCAGTTATTGTTGAAGCGATTGGTATTTTTAGATTATTTTTGAGACTGGTGAATTTATTGAATTAAAAGAGACTTATGAGACGTTATTTGATTTCTATTTATATTTCGGACAATTATGGTTATTTTTGTTCATTTGATAATACAAAATTTAGTCTCTTTCTTAATTCTACTTTGGTTGCGACTAGTTCTTTGGATGATAAACTATATATGTTGAATACATGTGTTTCATGTAATGAAACATTGCAAATGACATTAAGAGGTACAAAACGCAAATTTTTAATGAGAATTCTGTCAATATATGGCACAAACACTTAGTACGCATCTCCAAAAGGAAAATAAACAGATTTGTGTTAGATGGAATTATTAAACGCCTTGATTACACAGACTTTGATGTATGCGTCGAATGTATCAAGGGTAAATAGACAAACATAAGAAAATTAAGTGTTAACATGAGTTCCGACATCTTACAATTGTAAGTACTGATATATATGGTTCATTCTCTATGGTTACTTGGAATGTCCAACGATATTTTATCTTTTTATAGATGACTATTCTCATTATCGTTACTCCGAAAGATTGAGGGGTTTCAAGTTTTATGATCCCTCAACTAAATCCTTTTTCAAAACGGGAAATGCGAAATTTTTTAAGGATGTTGTGTTTGAAAGGGGAGATAAAGTTAGGAATGTTGTCCTTGAAAAAGAGAATTCATTTCATTACATGTTGTTATTGGCAATGATCATTTTGACATTGTTCAAGAAACACTCGAAGACGAGAATAACGATTTACCTATAATACTCCCTCATCAAATTAAGAGATTGCTACAGAAGAGCAAACTCAACACCTCAAAGGTGGATTGATGTCATGAATGATGAGATGAATCCATAAAAGACAATGACGTTTAGGATCTTGTCAAGATGCATGTAGGTACGAATCACATTCGATGCAAATTGATGTTTAAAACCAAAAGAGAATCTAAGGGCCACATTGAGAGATATAAAGAACGTCTAGTCATAAAAGGTTATACTCGGGTTTCATCGAATTATTCTTTTAGAGATATAATGACACTTATAACTCATTTTGATATAGAGTTGCACAAGATGGATATTACGACAAATTTTTTTAATGATGACATTGAAGAAACTATATATACGACACAATTAGAAAACTTTGTATTAGGCGATTCAAAGTCTATGGTTTGCAAATTCAAAACGTCCATCTATGGTCGCAAGAAAGTTTCTCGTCAATGGTATCACAAGTTCCATCAAATCATTGTCTCATATAGTTTTTAGGTCAATACAATTGATGATTGTGTATATCACAAGTTCTGTGGGAGTAAATTATCTTCCTAGTGTTTTATGTCGATGACATACTATTGGAAATTAAATGATATATGCTCATTGCACGAAAACAAGAGATTTCTAACTAACTATTTTGAAATGAAAGATCTTGGTAACGTCTCTTTTGTATTAGGAATTAAGATACATCGAGATCGCTCTCGGTGTGTCCTTAGGTTATCATAAAAGAGCTATATCAATATGATACTTGCTAGGTTTGGCATGAAAGATTATGCACTATGAGATACTTCCGTCACCAAAGAAGACAAATTTAGTCTCAATTAATGCCGCAAGAATGAAACTAAATTAAAAAGATGCAAAATATTCCTTATGCTTCTGCTGTTGTGGAGTCTTATGTATGCTCAAATATGTACGCGTCTAGATTTGGCGTACATAGTGGGTATGTTGGGCAGATACTTAAGTGACCCCGGCATGGATTCTTGTAAAGCATCCAAACGGGGTATAATGTGTTCATAAAGAACAAATGATTAAATGCTCACATATCGGAAGTTACAAAATTTAGAGATCATACAGTATTCTGACTTCAATCTTCCAGGTTGCCAAAAAATCCACTTCTGTCTATGTTTATATGTTGTTAGGAAGATTTATATATGGAAAAGTGCTAAGAAGACACTCATAGCTCCTTCTATCAGGACAACAAAGTTTGTAATTAGGTATGAGGTAACCAATTATGCGATATGATTGTGAAATTTTGTCACTAGACTGCGAGTTGCAGATGGTATTGAAAGACCACTAAAGATTTATTGTGATAATCTATTAGCAGTTATATATTCGGATAACAATAGAAACTCTTAAAAGTCTAAACAAATAGACATTAAATTTCTAGTTGTTAAAGAAAAATTTCAGAGCGAGACAGTGTCTGTTGAACTTATTGGAACAAATTATATGCTAGCGGACCCACTTACTAAAGGTTTGACAACCAAGGTCTTTCATGAGAATAATGATCAAATGGGTGTTGATATTTTTGATGATATGTAAATTTAAGAATAATATCAACACCCAAGGTCTTTCATGGGTGTTGATATTTTTGATGATCAAATGTGTTCCGTGGTTAGTTCTTTTGGTTGACACTATTAAAACACGTTTTTGTTCAGTTTTCTGCAGAATAAAATTGATGGTATTATTATCTTTATTGCCCTGAATGTGTTATCTTTCAATTGTGGTTTAACATAAAGTTTGAAAGACTACGGATTGATCTCACTACATAATAAAGGACCAATTGGAATTAGGCATGACTAAGATCACATTGCATGTATTTTTCAGTTACACATCCATACTTGATCTATGTCATTGAATATATTTGATATGGTGATTATTGATGGATCGAGGTACGATAAATGTAACGAAGATCGCTTTAGTCTCATGTTGGTATAGGAGATGGATCAGATTGATAAAGAAAATATTTTAAGAATAATTAGTATGGTTATTGAATGTAATTGTCATTTGGAATTAATTGAATCCCAAGTGGGAGATTGTTAGGTTATTTTAATAATCTGACGTGTGAGCTAATTAATTAAAATAATTATATTTGTGCTAATATTCTTGAATGGGCTAATTAAATGATCTAGTAAGAATAGTCCAATAAAACATGCGGTATGGTATGAGTTTTGTAATGTGTATTAGCCAATAGTAAACTAATTAGGGTTTATGGGATTCTAACTAGTATTGCTATATAAAGAATATAGGGTTTCGTCACCAAGACTAATCTCTAACAACTCTCATCTATTCCCATCAATAGATAGAAATCCATAGAGAGTGAGGATTAGTCTGTGGAAGACCAATAGCATAGACTTTGATCGGTTAAGTCATGATTCTCAACAATAATTATTCAAACAGATAAGGATAATAAATAGACGAACATATATTCTTTATTGATTATTAGACAGTTATCGGTTACAGATCACTTTGGTTTCAATATGATCCTAACTATCTAATAGTCGGTATGATATATGCGTCTTCTTCCGTGATACTTCACCTCGGGATCACGAATTGACTTGATATACTTAAGTGTACTTTATAGAGAGATAAACTCTGAAAAGTCTGTACTAGTCTATTTCTGGTCTATTTAAAATAAGATAATTATTGTACTGCTATTTGACTTTATTTATAGGGCTACGTGTGTCGTAGGATGTTGACATGTGACACTTTATATATACTAATCATGGGCTTTTAGTTTATTGGACTTCTATCATTTATGATTAATCCAATAGGTTAATGGCTCTCTTCTTTTACAGATGGAAAGATCATTATATCCTTATCCTGCGACTGTTACTTATTTTTGATGCGTTGAATACCCAATTTATTATACGGATCGGGTGAATACTAAATGAAGTGTATTAGATATTCTTTTCATGTCGTATGAGTTTCGTTAAAAAGAGACCAATGATTAAATAAGTTTGGCAAGGAGACCAATACTTAATTAACTCCTCCAACTATGTTCAGATAGAGTGTACAAGTTGGTTAAGCGATTAATGTGGGGTAGATACTTGGTTTAAAACTTGTAGCGGACTTTTATGCATAATTTTTTTACTCCCCTCCATAAAGATCTTGTACAAAAATATCGAAATCATCAATTACTCATGGTTGGAAAATAAGATGTAAAATCTTGGTCCTCATTGTTTCAACAAGCAACCTAATCAGCTTGGATTAAATTAAATTTTGTCTTCTTTTACTCAATTAAGTATTAAGCTTGGTCAAAAGATTTAATAATTCATAAATACTTCTAAAAACATACACTTTTCAGTTATATAACTTTGTTCACTATATATATATATATATATATATATATATATATATATATATATAACTGAACAGTGTATGTTTTTAGAAGTATTTATGAATTATATATATATATATATATATATATATATATATATATATATATATATATATATATTCTCCCTAAATTCTATAAACAAGAACAAAAATACGGCAATTACACTAAAGTGGTTCGATATGAATTTGCCACCCCTTGGCTAGAACATGAGATATGCCTCTGAATAAACCCATACGTCTTGATATACAGACATATCATGAAAGAACTCATGATAAGGAAAATAGGTTAGGCATAGTACGATCTTAAAAAGAACTCATATGCAACAATAGTGTTGTCAGTTTTTCTCACAATAACATTACTCCCCAAATAAGTTCATTACAAAAATACGTGCAATCTAGTATGCAAATTTCCGTGTCCTAAGACTAATGTTAACTTTTTATGTCAATAGATGTACAAAACTTTTTGCATCTCAAATGACATGTAAATTCATAGTATACTGTTGTTTAGGGATGGAGTTAGTAATTGTTAGAGCACTAACAATCGAAGCATTTAGGAATCGATTGCTTCTAACTAAGTTTGTTAACTGAATCAGTCTAATTAAAGTTTTATTTCAGAAAGACCAACCCGCATTAGAAACTCTAGCTATAATCAAGTCTTGGTAAACAAGGTGATCATTATTTTTACTGACTTGGAAAAAATAATCTCAACTTGGTCATATTTATAACATACAAATTTTTATACTATCATAACAATACTAAATATAGACGTACATAAGCATAGTCATAAAAGATCGATATATGAGAAATAACAGTACTTGATCCTTGTCAAATAAAAAGAAACAAAAACTAGCAATTTTTTTTAAAAAAAGTACTAAAACAATCTATAATCCGACTTTAGGGGAAAAAACCAAGATCACTAATGATGTATAGGTGCATCAACACTTTAAAGTTTGATACAACATTTCTTCTTGTGGTCAAAGCTTGAGCAAGATTGTAAACAAGGTAGCTTTTTTATATCCAAATTTCTTGGATTGAACATATACATTTTTACGGAAAAAAATCCAATCCGTCGTAATCTGAATAAATTTTTTTAAAGTTGGGGTCATTTCCGTAGGGAGTTGAAGGTGAACAGAAACCAGCCAACGGGTAAATTTAAAATGTCGGGAAGTAAAAAGAATAAAAATTGTTGACTATGGAAAAGTTGAGTTGACCTCAGGAAGTTATTTTGAGATGTTGCGGTGCGAGAGAGGCTTGGGGAAATGGACTTTGTCTAAAAAGATGCGAACTATCTTCCCATAGACATAAATGGTATTTCATTCGTTTTCCTCAGTTTATTAATAATTGTCCCCAAGCAGAACAGAAAATCATTGTAGTGCTCCTCTCTTATGAGTTTACAAAAATGCACAATCAATGCAGATTGGGGCCGGTGAAGTCAAACGATCACATTATCTTCATTTGGTGAGTTAGATAAAAGTAAGACGCGATAAAGGGGCTAATCATTATGCTACCTATAGAGATCGGGTAGTCACATTCTGGATGGATTTTCATGTTTTTTAAGTAAGAATGCTAGCTTGCTTTAACAAATGAATGAACTTGTACTTTTATACCATGTTTTGCAGTGTCTTTTTACTAGGAGAAGACACCTTCCGCGATGAAATTCCTGTAACTAATGGCATATATAACGATGCATGCACCTTTTCAGAGGTAAAAAATGCTAAGTATATACCTTCAGGTTTTTATTTGCCAAAATGCCTGATAGAACATAAAAATTAGACCCGAATATTCTACTCGGGTAGCAATCGACCCACACTTCATAAATGGGTATCCAATTCTTGATGGCTCATCACATGCCTTTCCTAGAAAATAGAGGTAGATATTAATAAAAGCCCAAGCCCACTTAACTAGGGACCCATATCTAAAAAACCCTCTAAGATGGAGACACTTGTCAACATCCAAGGAGGCGTAGTTGCCTATAAATAGCCAATTACCCCTCCTAGAAAGCCCCCCGAGAAAATCTATTCAAAAATTATAGAGAGGAGTTGAGAAAAGAGAAAAACTAGTCAAAGCTTATCCAATTAAGAAACAAACCGAACAGAGAAAGAGCCGAGTATCGAAGAAGAAGGAGAACGACCAAGATAAGAGGTTAAATAGTCAAATCGAGCACAATTGTAGTAAATTAATAACAATCCGAGCAAGTGTAACAATCCGAACGAGTGTAACAATCCGAACGAGTGTAACAATCCGAGCAAGTGTAACAATCCGAACGAGTGTAACAATCCGAACGAGTGTAACAATCCGAACGAGTGTAATAATCCGATCAATAATAAAGACCAAGAAGTGTTCATTATTTACATTTAATTTACCATTATATTATTATTGAAAAGCCTAACGCGACCGACTAAAGTTATGGCTTTATCAAATGGCGCCGTCTCCGGGAATCATCTAGTCCCCAACTAGTTTAGAATTCGAATACCAATACACTACCAGACGAGCGACAATGGTGACCAACGTAGAAGAAACCCATCCCGAGATAGTAGAAACCAATAACCAAAACGCGCAAATCAGCCAACAAGACCTCGACGATCTACTCGAAATCCGTGACAAATATGACGCTATCTAGCCCGGAAACCAACCAACAACCTCCTATGTCAACCAAGAACAACCCCAGCAACTTGAAGGGATTGTTGACGAACCCTCCTCGTCTTCGGATGACGAACAAGTCATGCCCGTATTAAGGCGTGCACGAAGACGCCTACCCGGATCCCAAGCAGGGCCGAGCTCAAGAGTCCCTTTGCCAACAGCTTCGGTCAACTCCGGCGCTCGTTTACAAACGAATGAAGATCACCGATATGGTATGCCCGGGGATCATGTACTTGAACAGTTGTCCCGACTACCGACTCATCCGCCGAGGATAATTACACCATCCACGGTGGAAGTACAACACGTTGTTCCATCAGCCGATGAAAGGAACTACGCCCAGCTGCAAGCTCAACTGGCGGCATGCATGACGGCCATGACAGCAGCCGGCATCGCATTGCCAATTACCCAGCTCGCCAATACAGACAAAGATCTACGCCGTGAAGCAGAAGATTCAGCTTACAGGGCCGCCCTGGAAGCAGCAGGGCGACGAACCGATACAAGAGTGCCCCATCAAGGGGGCAATGTCCCAGAGATGATCCCTCAGATAATCGTCCACCCAAACACCCATAGGGAACGTGTCCTCGATACCCACACAAAGGACGGTAGATATCCCGAACACATGATCGGGGAAAGTTATGGCCCACCACCACATCAGTGGGGATACCCCCCCTACCAAGCCTCGGATGACGCGTTCCAACAAGCATGGAACGTATGCCAAGAAACCCCATGCGCCGAACAGATCACGAGATATCGCAATCCGGCAGGGTTCGTCATCCCTGAGTTCAGGCTTTATGATGGAAGGAGTTGTCCTATCGACCATATAAGGCATTACAAGACGAAGATGGAATTGTTGAGTGATGACCAGGCACTCATGTGCAAATTTTTCAAAAACAGCTTGGGCCAAGAGGCTTCGTCGTGGTATCACAACTTACCACGGGGCTCCATAAGAGACTGGGCAGAGCTGCTGAGAGCGTACTCCACCCGATACGCTGCCCATAGGAAAAAGAAGGTTAGCATCGAAACCCTTCTGAAAATGACGATGATGCCGAATGAGAGGCTCAACGACTATTGCATACGCTTCATCGACGTAGCAAACTAGATTCCACAATACGCCAATAATATAGCCATCCAGAACTTTATCAACTCCATCCCTAATGGCTATTGGGCGAGAAGGAAGTTCATAGGCAAAGATTTTCCGACCGCGGATTCTCTGCTGGCCTACTATACCCACCTCACCGATAAAAATGATGAAATTCGTTTCCTCAACCGAACCCTACCAAGAAGAGAAACGGTTCGGGAAACACAGGTGGGTCGCAAAAGAGCCAGGAACAACCAGGAAGAAGCATTCAAACCGACCAGGAAGGACAAAGGTCCCGAGGTCCATAGGAGGGTAGAGCGACAACGAGAACCTGAGGCCAAACCGCTCCAGATCGCATACCCAACCCCGATCAACGAACATAAACCGCTCCAGCTCACTTATCCAATGCCCCCCAAACCGCTCCAACAAGGTCGGTTCCAAGAGAGGGAACGCCGAAATATCTTGGGATCGGTCGAACTACGATACACCTTCAACATGTCCGCTGAAGATATCCTAAAGGATATATGCAGGGAAAGTTGGTACTCCCGACCACAACCGATCACTTCTCCCCCCAATATGAGAGTCTCCAAGCTTTTCTGCACATATCACGAGGATCACAGCCACCTCACCGAGCATTGCCGTCACCTGCGATGGAAAATGAACTTGTGGGGTGATGCGGGATACCTAGACAAGTTCATCAAAGGTGCGGGGAATAAAGGCAAACAACTGGCCATCGAGGGAGCCGACAACCGGCAGGGCAAAACGATCAACGTCGTTCACATGTCACGACCCAAGGGAACAGGTGGAGAACGATCACGACAGCGGCAACTGGCGCACTTCGGCCAGGTAGCCAAGGCGTCACAAGCGTCGACCTCTAAAAGGCAATGCACGCCCCGACGACATCCACCCATTTCCTTCTCGGGTCTTGACGAGGAAGGGGTGATTTATCCCCATGGGGACGCCATTAATCTCCGTGTTCAAATTGGCCTCGACACGGTCAGCAGGGTGCTTATCGACCAAGGAGCCTCTTGTGACATCATGTATAGAGAGCTTTTCGACAAAATGGAACTCAAGATACAAGATCTCCAGCCTACCGATGTCACATTGATCGGGTTCATCTCCGAGACGACTAAACCTTTGGGTAAGATCGTCCTCAATGTCACAACTGGATCCGTTTCAGTTCCCGTGGAGTTCTTAGTAGTCAACGACAACTCCGGCCACAACGCAATCTTGGGCCGACCTTGGCTGCATACCATGCGGGCCATACCCTCGACCTACCACCAAAAAGTCAAATACCCAAATGACAGGGGAGAGATCGAGACAGCCAGAGGATGTCAAGAAGATTCAAGACGCTGTGAAGACATTACCGCAGCCCTACAAAAACAGCTGATCGTTGTCGAACAACCCACCAGCACAAAGAAGCTGATCAACCAAATATCCAAAACCGAGAGGGTTGTTGAAGAACAAGTAGGAGAAACACTTAGGAAGGTGTATATCCCTGATATGGACGAGGAGCACTACTTCCTCCTCGGGGATAACCTTCCAAAACGGGAATCCGAAGAGTTGGAAGCATTCCTCTTCAGCAACGTTGATAAATTCGCCTGGAGTCCCAAAAACATGCCAGGCCTAGACCCCGAAACGGCATGCCACCACCTAAGTGTTAATGCCGAGTACAAGCCGATAGCTCAAAGGAGCAGCAAAGTGTCTGTACAGCACAGAGCAGCTATAATCGCTGAAGTACAAAAGCTATTGGAGGCTGGAGCCATAAGGGAGGTTTTCTATCCCAAATGGTTATCCAATCCCGTCGTCGTCCCAAAAAAGAACGGAAAGGAGAGAGTCTGTATAGACTTCACCAATCTCAACAAAGCCTGTCCGAGAGACCACTTTCCCCTTCCGAGGATAGATCAACTGGTGGACGCGACTGCGGGAGCAGAAAGAATGACCTTTCTTGACGCATATTCAGGATACCACCAAATTCCCCTAGCCCACGAAGATCAAGAAAAGACGTCGTTTATTTTGCCTTTAGGAAATTATTGCTACACGGTAATGCCGTTCGGCCTGCGCAATGCGGGAGCAACATACCAAAGGATGATAACGAGGGTATGTCGAGATCATATAGGGAAGACGATGGAGGTATACATAGACGACATGGTCGTCAAAAGAGAAAGGGCTACATCCCACCTCCAAGATATCAGAGATGTCTTCCGGACGTTGGGCGAGCACAAACTGAAACTCAATGCGAGCAAGTGTGCCTTCGGCATCAGCAAAGGAAAATTTTTGGGGCACATGGTCAGCCGATGAGGAATAGAGGCAAATCCCGATCAGATCACAGCTCTACAGAACCTAGCCGCGCCCAAGAATAAGAAACAGGTACAAGAGCTCACGGGAATGATGGCCGCATTAAGCAGGTTCATCAGTCGATCCGCCGACAAGGGACGACCGTTTTTCGAATCACTCAAGAAGGATAGAAAATTCGTGTGGGACCCGGAATGTGAGGCTTCATTCAACAATCTCAAAGAGTACTTGAGGACGCTGCCACTGCTGGTAAGGCCAAATAAAGGAGATATTCTGGCATGCTACCTAACAGTTTCCACTACAGCTGTGAGTGCAGTCATCCTCAGAGAAGAAGGTCGTGAAGAATTTCCGATCTACTTCGTCAGCAAAACTTTGGTCGAAGCCGAAACACGTAACCTACCCTTGGAAAAGCTGTGTCTGGCATTGGTCGTCGCAACCAGGAAGTTGCCACACTATTTTATAGCTCATCAGGTCCGGGTATACACGAAGTTTCATATCAAAGAGTCACTTCGACGGACAGACATAAGCGGTCGAGTTGCCGCCTGGGGGGTCGAACTATCCCAATTTCATATCGAGTTCGTACCCCGACATGCCATAAAAGGACAAGTCTTGGCCGATTTCGTCGCGGAGTTCACCGAATGCTACGACGAGCCATTGGCACTCTCTCCACAATCACACTGGCAGATACATGTCTACGGATCAGCCACCAAGGACGGATCCAGAGCAGGGATCGTCCTAAAGTCTAGAGAGGGAGCAATCATCGAAAAAAGCATAAAACTGGGCTTCCGAGCTACCAACAATGAGGCAGAATACGAAGCCATGATAAATGGCATGCTCGTCGCCCGGTCCCTCGGATGCTCCCACTTAGTTGCAAGTTCAGACTCCATGCTCATCGTCAATCAAGCCATCGGCGAGTACCGAGCCAAAGATGACAGGTTGATCCTCTATCAAGAGAAAGTCCAAAGCTTGATGGCCACCTTCGAGCAGTGCGAGTTAATCAGAATCAATCGCACCGAAAATGCACATGCCGATGCCTTGGCCATCCTAGCCTCGACATTAACATTGACCGACACCCGGTCGATCACTGTGGAACTACTGATGACCCCGAGCATAATTAAAAGGATTGACCGAGTGACGTCCGTGCAGTACGAACTAGGTTGGATGGATGACATGACTCATTATCTGCGAAGTGGAACGCTCCCGGCCGACAAGATAAAAGCGCTGAAAATTACGAGAAAAGCTCCTCGGTTCTGGCTATCCGAGGACGACAAACTGTACAAATCCAGTTATCGAGGACCCCACCTACTGTGCGTACCTCCCGAGCTACAATTGTCGGTCCTGGAGGAAATCCACGAAGGATCCTGCGGAGCACACATCAAAGGGCGATCCCTTGCAAACAAGGCAGTCACCCAAGGGTATTGGTGGCCCTATATCAAGCGAGACGCGGATGTATATGTCCAACGTTGCGATAAGTGCCAACGATTCGCCAAAATACCACGACTCCCCTCGTCTCTGATGTCCCCCGTATCGGCTCCATGGCCGTTTGCACAATGGGAAATAGATTTGATCGGAAAACTCCCAAAGGCACCTGGGAGCGTGGAATATCTGATCATCGCGACGGATTATTTCACCAAATGGGTTGAAGCTAAACCCCTCCGAGAAATCAAAGCCAGCAACGTCAAACAATTCATCTGGGAATACATCATAACCAGGTTCGGTATACCGTATGCTATTGTCGTCGACAACGGAACCCAGTTCAAAGATGCCCAATTACAACTGTGGTACGAGGAACTAGGTATCCGAAAGTTCTATTCGACACCGACATACCCACAAGGAAACGGGCAAGCCGAGGTGTCAAACCGAACAATACTAGACGGCATCAAGACAACCCTTGAGCAAGCAAAGGGGAGATGGCCCGAGCGACTACTCAACGTCTTGTGGTCATGCCGAACTACGCCGAAGACGGGCACCAAGGAAACCCCATTTAGCTTAGCGTACGGTGTCGAGGCCATCATACCAACGGAAATTGGGCTACCCACGCTCCGAACGACTTTAGTCGAGCAGAGAAACAATGAACAAAGAATGAGAGAAGAACTTGACATGATAGACGAGAAACGAGAGATAGCAGCTCTTACACTAGCGAAGTATCAACAAGGCGTCAAACAAACATATGACAAGAGGGTGAAAGGGACCAAGGAGTTCATGATCGGAGAACTGGTGCTGCGACGAGTAACGATATATACCCGAAATGAAATACATGGTAAATTGAGCCCCACCTGGGAGGGACCATACGAGATCGTCAAAAGAACAAGCCCAGTTACCTACAAACTCAAAAGCGTTCTGTTCGAAAATAGCAGAGGGGAGAAAAATTCTTGGAATGTGGCTAACCTAAAGAAGTACTACATATAAGCCATCTCATAGGTACAAATACAGGTGCCGCCTTACCTCTATAAGCTTAATATCATTGTCTTTTGAATAAATAAAATATCTTATCATGCTGACTAACCAGTGTAGATGAAATTCCCAACATGGCCGAAGTGCCTAGGAATACTATGAAATTCCCAACATGGCCGAAGTGCCTAGTAATACTATGAAATTCCCAACATGGCCGAAGTGCCTAGGAATACTATGAAATTCCCAACATGGCCGAAATGCCTAGGAATACTATGAAATTCCCAACATGGCCGAAGTGCCTAGGAATACTATGAAATTCCCAACATGGCAGAAGTGCCTAGGAATACTATGAAATTCCCAACATGGCCGAAACGCCTAGGAATACTATGAAATTCCCAACATGGCCGAAGTGCCTAGGAATACTATGAAATTCCCAACATGGCCGAAGTGCCTAGGAATACTATGAAATTCCCAACATGGCCGAAGTGCCTAGGAATACTATGAAATTCCCAACATGGCCGAAGCGCCTAGGAATACTATGAAATTCCCAACATGGCCGAAGCGCCTAGGAATACTATGAAATTCCCAACATGGCAGAAGTGCCTAGGAATACTATGAAATTTCCAACATGGCCGAAACGCCTAGGAATACTATGAAATTCCCAACATGGCATGTCTAAAAGAATGCCTAGGAATACTTATGTATATGCAGGTACCCATTGATCCAATGAGCAAGGATGAAAAGCAATACAGCAATGAGAAGAATAATTCAGGCCCACATCATGGGGACGATAAATTAACAAATGGCGAAAACAATGAAAATGAATCAATCAAAACAATGAAATAGCAGCAACGGGAATGTCCAATACATGTATAACGAAATGAAGCAGATAATAAAGGCCCACATTATGGAGGCAACACAATTGCCAAACGAAGAAATCAGCAAAGGAAAATCAATCCAATCAATGAAATATCCGTACAACAAAGAAGATCCGAACACAAGAGTAAAGAAATAAAACAAATAGTCCTCGCCCGCATTACGGAGGCAACATGGTACAACCCACAAATAAAGAAATTTATTTAAGAGCTACTACATGAGGAACACGACGGTAACTGACCGAGTGACACTTCTTCGTCATCCGTCGACGTATCCCCATCAGTTTCCTCGCCATCAAAACGCTCCTCAGAAATGAGGGCATCAAAGTTGGTCGTATGAGAACCAACGCATGTCAGCCGCTTTTCGAAGAGCATCGTCGAAAGGAAGCTTGCGAGCTTCGATCATAGCTGCAGAAGCATCGTATCTGGATCGGGACAAACGGAAATACTTCACCAGCATGTTCGCTTGGGTTACCAACGACTTTAGTTTACCAAAGTATTTTTCCTTTACCCGCCAATATCGATCTAAACGACGCTCCTGAACCTTAAAAACATGCTCGGAACGACGAGCGTACTCGCGAAAAGAAGAAGCCTGAGTTTTCAACTTGGCCCTAAGTCCGCCACACCGATTGAGCAACTCGACATTTTTACCCAATAAAAAGGTATAAGGAACCTTGGCATGCCCGTCACTAGCCACACCAGATGGGACCTCGTCTCGGGCAGCACCAGTAGGTCCTGGCCCCGGACTAACTAGGCTTAGAGAACCAGCCTGGTGCAACATAGTAGCATGTGCCTATAAAACAAAAAATGGGGAAGAAGGGAAGAGGTGAAAAAAAAAAAAAACGAATATCTTTATACAAGCTTCAAATAAAACGACAAAACAAGCAACTCAATTATTAATCCGATAACCCATCAACGGACGCTGAGGTCTCTACTACATCAGCAAAATGAATATCTCGCAATGAAACAATTTGAGTCCCCAAGCGCTCACGAACGACCGCATCGACTCGGTTCAAGGCAACCGTGGTCTCAGTTACCCCGGCCGTCGCATCAACCATGCGTTCTGCCCGGGCAACACCACTCATCCCTTTTACATGCTCGAGAACCTCTAAAGCGCGAACTCGGGCCCAATACGGTTTGACAAAGGATAGCATTAGGTCTGCATTCTCGAAAAGGGCACCTAGGACCAAGTTCAAGCTCGTCACGCGGCCTCGGGCTTCATCACGAGAGCGCCGAACTGCACCAAGAAGCTCTTTCGCCTTACCCTTGTTCGCCTTATAATATGCGGTCTTTTTGCTGAATTTCTCTCCCAAGTCACGTAACCGAATCGACATGTTTGAAATATGAACATTTAGATCCTCGATTTTATGACGAGCAGAATTCAATTCAGCAGTTAGGAAAGCCTTAGATCTTTCAAGGCCATCTATAACGTTACCTCCGCTACGACTAGGCGAGGTCCAGACCACCATGGCCAGAGGGTTATTAGGTACCTGACAATATTTTGTTTTCACATCCTTCAAAAGATGATGACCCTCGAAAAGGGGAAATTAACTCGGAAAAGCCAAACAAAAAACAAGCACATCACCTATATTATCACTTCCCCAAAAGAATATGTTTCTAGATACAAAAGAGACCCACAATTCGGGTACCAAAAGACTTTACGCTAAGATACAGAGAAAATACTACAAGAAAATGGTCAAGGCTCCACCTGAGGGGATGCGGTTGGGGAGTGACGGTAGGAGCAGACCGAGGAGTCGTTGAAGCCGACCCGGAATGGGGACGAAGCGCCGTCGAAGTAGTATGTCCCGGCAGCCGTGGGAGCTCCTCGTCTTGGAGGTTGGCCCAATCCTGAGGCTTAGGAGGTGCACCATGAGGACAGGGGTACACCAATTCCGACCACGCCCGATCCGACAAATGAACCTTCGCGAAATTAAGCGCACGCACGTGAGCGCAATAGACGGCGAAATTATCCATCATTGCGAACTTTGTCCGCTCCTCCGCGTGCGCCGCTTTCAGAGCGGTAACCTCAGCCTTTTCGGCTTCAACATCCTCGGCCATGAGCAGATTCTCAGCCTCTAGGTGGTCGTACTTATCGACCATACTCTCTTTTTCATCCTCCAACTTACCGACATCCTCGGTCAGGCGCATGAAATCCGCCGACAGCTTGTCGTAATTATTGCCCAGGATTTTATTCTCGGCGACGAGTTTCTCTTTCTCGGCCACCAGCTTCTCTTTATCATCCCCAAGCGCTGCCATCTGATCCCTCAGCACCACGGTACTCAAGACAACCTGTATTTCAAAACATCAGATTCCGGCCAAAATACGAGCATCATGACATATAATACAAAATACACGCCCAACATACCCGCAGCGCATCAGCGTTGGCCTGCTCTATAACCGACATTGTAGGCCGAGCAGCTATTGTTTCTGCATCCTTGAAAGCGAGGGGTTTAAGAGCAATATACCCCATCTTCAAGGCTCGGGGTTGCTTCAACAGCTCACCCCCACATCGGTCAATATAACGGGTCATTGCAACCCCGTCCTCCAACACCTCCTCAGGTTCCTCGGCAACCTCATCTTCACCACCCCTCACAACATCCACGGCAGTCTCTTTGTCAACTTCCACTTCCACTTCCTTTTCCGAAGGGCCAGTCTCAGGGGCCCTGTGCTCGCTCACACCCTCAATACGGGTGGGCGAGACAACCGGCAGGTCCATCACGTCCTCGGTACGGATAGGCGAGATCACAGGCAGAGTCATCGTACTCTTACCCATGTTCACCATGAGGTTGATATGTCCAAATATGTTATCGATCGACCCCTGAAACACAATAATACCCATAGAACGGGCAAGAGCGAGGGTAACCAATGGAGAAGTCAGTAGCTGAAACAAGATAACCAATGAAGCAAAGAACTAGAGAACAAAACAACAATCAAAAGACAAGAGAATCAATATACA
Source organism: Primula vulgaris (assembly GCA_963920805.1). Lineage (NCBI taxonomy): Eukaryota > Viridiplantae > Streptophyta > Magnoliopsida > Ericales > Primulaceae > Primula > Primula vulgaris. The sequence goes on along the minus strand of OY987222.1, from coordinate 1,746,811 downwards.
TGTACACATACCTCGCCAGGCGTAGGGGTATCCTCGGTGATATCCCCTTGGGAAGCAGCCTCCTCGTTGACTGATGTATCGGTCCCCCTAGCCCTCTTCGTTGTTCCAACGACGGGGTCAGATCCGTGACGCTTCGAACGAACGGTCTTTTTCCCTACCCGAGCAGCACTTCGAGCTCGGACCACTTTTAAGAATTTCTCCTCGGACTCTTTAGGGATCTCGGGCACAGGATTCCCCTTTGTCACTGGCCCCGCAGGGTACCCGAGCAGCACGGGAGCAGTACGACTAGCTGGATCCTTTGTTGGTCCAGGCCCCCACCATTTCCAAAGAGCTAAGAGAGCCTCGACATTGGGAGCGCCGAGGTCTAGAATAGTTGGAGCCTTGGTCGCAGGTCCGGGAATTTGGTGTCCAACACAACCCCAATTACCGGAAACCATCACAACACCAAGGTTATCCCCCTTGTTGGTATCCGGCAGACCCAAGACAAGCCGACAGAAGGCACGCATTGTCTTCAGATACGAGCTACGGCGCTCAAAACTCAAACTATAGATCCCGAACACATCCTTTAGTTCGATCGATATTCCGTCCAACTCCGATAACCTTTGAATACCGTTTAGGGTACGGTAACCATTCAGGGCCAGTTGGGCCGGAGCAATCTGGACGGCCTCAAAGAACGAAGCCACCCACTTACTGAAAGGAAGTCTCAAACCCCCAGTAAAGAATGCCGAGGACGGTACAACTACCTCGCCGGCAGGAACAAACCCCAACACCTCCTTGTTAGATATCGGAAGCCGAACATGTATGGGCCCACTTGGGCCCACTTGGGCCACGCATTGGGTCAAAATTTCCGGCAAGCTCCTTAAAATTCTTTTCCACAAATGGGCCCACTTGGGCCACGCATTGGGTCAAAATTTCCTATCCAAACATCATCAAAACTCCATCAATATACTAACCAAACACACAACCCACAACAACATCAACATAACGAAACCCCCCCCCCCTGCTACAATTAACCAGAAACCCTACGTTTTACTACCATCCCAATCAACGTAAGTCCAGTACATAACTAAATATCGTCAGACATATATAGACAACCAAGACCAGTTACCAACGCCACATCTACGACCACAACAACAAATCAAATACCAGTCCTAAAACAAAAAGAACATAATAATAACAAAGCACTTACAGTTGTCATTCTGAGCAGCCCCGTGCGAAAAGCAGCAAATATATCGACAATACAACGAAACCCTAGATCGAGCGGCAGCACGTTTTTCCTTTTTGGCAGGAAGAATATACTTTAGAGAGAGACAGATATTTTCTTCAGCAAATTATGTGATAAAAACAAAAGGGATTGCTTGGCACAGTAAAAAGGAGTGGAGTCACGAAAAGAATAAAATAATAACCACCTTTTCGTGTGACAGAGGTTTACCTTTTTTCCAACCATAGATAAGTCAACAACCGCTGCTATTTTTAACTTATCAACGCTCCAGATTTTGCCACGTCAGAGCATATCCCACTACCCAAGGCAATTCGCATCATTACACCTAAATAAACGGCCAGTGGACCCTACCACGAAAAGCTTCCAGCATACGCTACCAATATTATACCCGATTAAGATCCTCGACGCCCAACCATTCCTTACCGAAAGGACACACCGAACAAGGTGGACGGAGACCGTTTCTAGCTTGACGGCATTAAGCGTCAAGTCTAACAACGCTCTCCGGGAGGATAACCGGGCACATTGCTCGGTGTGTACTGAAACATCATCGACTGTATTGACATAAAGGCAAAGTGAACAAGAAATAAAACAGAATAGACAGAATCAAGTATAAAGCAAAAGTTTTATTCATCCACAAGGGGGAAAAACACAAAAATACAACCTGTTGAACCATGGGGTTAAATAATTGATTTTGATTATAACTTTGATTATGTTTTTAATGATTTTACGATTTCTCTATTTCGATGATATAATGCTTGTTTTTTCCAAAAAGAGAATTTGTAAATTGCAGCATGCCAGAAAGATAGAGCTCGGAAAAACGAAGCCACAGGTTCAAGCGGAACCAGAATCGGAGCTAAAACGAAGAAGTTATGGGCTTTCGAAGAAGACCGGAAAAACTGGCAGAAGAACAGTCGACCGATCGACTGACAAAAACGACCGATCGTTTTTGTACAGATTTCTTCCAGTGAGCAGGTCGAAAAAACGACCGATCGTTTTTTCAGAAACGACCGATCGTTTTCTGGAAAACGACCGATCGACTGTAGAAAACGACCGATCGTTTTTTGCAGTTTTCGAAAACAGCTTTTCAGCTTATTCTGGAAAATAGCTGTTAAAACCCTCAACGGTCATAACCCAGAAAAACAGACTTTGCTGTTATATATACCACCTCAAATCTCTCTCCAAACTCACCCAATTACACTATCAAACATCCTTCAACCTCTCTCATAAAAACCCTAAAATCACCATTTTGGTGAATATATTCGAGAAAGAGGGAAATCAAAAAAAAGGAGATTCAAGCTCGATCATCTTCAACAACTCACCAATTAGCTTTTTAAGAAGCAATTAGAATAGTGAGTGTAGTTACATTTTTGTAACAAAATTTGTATCGAGTATTTTATAAACTCAATTTTTGTAAGCGAGTGATCGGGTAGAGGCTTTGTAAGCAAGTGAAGCTTAAAAGCTCTAGGTCTTTTCATTCGGGTACTCATAAATTGAGGGGGAGTCGTAGACTCGTAGACATGTACTCTTGCACTTGTATCAAGAGTAGGAACCTCGGGTAGAGGGTGAGCCAATCGGTCGATTGAGCTCGATAGGGTTTGTAAAATCCGGAAGAAACATTTTAGTGAAATACTCGGTAGTACCGAGGAGAGGACGTAGGCGCGTTTGCCGAACCTCTATAAATCACGGTGTCATTTTCTTCCCTTGCTTTTACTTTCCGCAACTTATTTTCTTGCTTGTTTATTGCTTGCGTTTAGTTATTTTAGCAATTTAGTAACTCTTGTTAAAACGCTTAAGCTTAGAATTGCATAAGTTGGGTGGTTAGTTGCATAGAATTTTAATTAGGCGAAAATCGCCAAAACCTTATTCACCCCCCCTCTAAGGTTAGCCGCACCCGGGCCAACACAACCAAAGAGAAAATTTTTACAAGAAAATACACCATCCTACTTCTTAGAACTACCCCCCATATCGGCATCCTTCTTCGCCAAGAGCTCCTCCAGACGCTCCTTCTCCTTAATCAAACGAGCAATCGCCATCTCAGCCTGCTGCAAGGAGTAAGACTGAGACTTGCATTTTTGCTCGGATTTGAAACGAGCAATGCCCTCCGCATCCCAATATTGTTTAAACCTCCTCACTTCAGTCTGAGCACACTTGAGATCATGTTTCAGCCATGACATCACAATCTCTTTTAGCTGAAGAGGAGTCAAATCCTCCTCCCCAAAACCAGGGGGACGGGGTAGCAAGAAGGTAGGCTCCTCTTCCAGAAGGGCTTTCTTTTTGGAGGCAGATCTAGTAATGGGAGCCATCTCAAACAAAAGCAAGTTAGAGGAAACAAAAATTATCAACAAGAGAGAGAAAAGAAGATTGGATAATGAAGTACAAGCAATAGGGAGCATTTATAGAGAGTCAAAGGGCACAAAACGCGAGGTGTCGCAACGGTTCACAGAACAAAAGCACGAGATACGAACAGATACATATGATTCAAATACAAAAAAAAAAAAAAAAAGATACAAGTTCCAAAACGGGAAATACATCAGAAAACCAGCCCAATATAACTAAGGACCAATGGGTGGAAAAACCGAACTACCAGACCGAGAGAAAGCAAAATGAGCAGAGCAGTTCAACCGAGCTTGATAGGAATCATTCATGGCAATCAAATTTTTGTTCTCCGCGAAGAGTTCGGATTTCTCCCTAGTAAGAACCATGACGCGCTTCTCCAGCCGAGCATTCCTAACCATCATGTTAGCCAGGCCTTGAGGGGAGTTATCGAACTCGTCTTGAGCATGGTCCCAAATTTCCTCGGCATCATACCAGGAGTTAGCCAGACGATTTCTCTGAAGCAACAAGTGATCGAGCTGACGACTCAAGGCCGAAATCTCGGTCCATTTCACTGTCTCTTCGGGGTGAGAGCCGAACAGACTCAAGGCCAGAATGCCGTACTCCTTCTCAAGCCTTCCCATTCGACGTCGGACGCGAGATACCTCCGCATCCAAACCCTTCATCTGAGCATGATATCTCCCCACAGGTTCAGACATTCTGGGAAATTGCTATAGTGCAAGAGAAAGTAGAGGTGGAGGGAAGAGCAAACAGTAAAAATAAAAGGAGAGAGGGTAGCTAATAAAGAGAAGAAGAGGAGTATTTATAGAGAAAATATAGTATGGTATTTTATGACAGTGCTTGGGAACTTGCATATTTCCTGACATACTTGGGAGCAAGCATATTTCCTGACATGCTTGGGAGGGTGCACCTATGATCGACAGTACACCCACATACATCTGATATCACGGTACAACAGAAAATAGAAAAGATATTCAAAGATCTGGACTTCGGAAAAACGACAAACCACAAGTGCAACATGAAAAGAAGTGCCAAAATAAAGGGGCAAAAATACTTCTCATTAATAAAAGTGAGATACATCACTGTTCATTACATCAGAGGACTACATCGAAAGAAAAACTATTACATCAGAGGACTACGTCGAAAGAAAAACTATTACATCAGAGGACTACATCGAAAGAAAAACTATTACATCAGAGGACTACATCGAAAGGAAATCTACTACATGGAGATCTATTACATCATGGGACAACGTAGCCAAAGAAGATCAACTATATCAGTAGACCAGACGAACAGCAGGTGACGAAGAACAGAAGCATAAAAAAAAAAGGAAAAGGAAGAAAAAGATGAAGAGGAACATAAAGAAGAAGTGAAAAGCAAGAAGAGGAAAATGAAAAATGACAAAAATCCTAGAAGTAACACAAAATCCTTAGGATCACGGGATTGATTGTTACGTCGTAGTGGTGAGAAAGAAGAGGAAGAAATAGAAAAAGGAAAAAAGTAGAGAGAGCTAGAGATGGTGAGAAAGAAGAGGATGAAGAAAGTAAAAGGAACACGATAAAAAAGAAAAAAAAAGAAGCATAAGGAGGATATAAAAGAAAAGAGATGAGAAAAGATGAAGAAATTGAAGAAAATCAAAAGAAAAAAAAAGGAAAATGGAGAGGTTAGGGGGAGGTCGATCGGTATCGATGAGAGGGGCCGGCAGAGACATTCCTGTCTCGAAGTGCCGGGTTCCCCCTTAACACCTCATTCTCTTCGACTAGAGCCTGACGAGCACGTCGGCAATAATCCAGTTCGGATCTTAGCCAGGTTAATTCCCGAACCATCTCGGTATGGTGATAACGCATTACCTTTAACTCCTCCTCAGCATCCTTCAACAGTTTTAATGCATGGCCATAGGAAGCTTCAAAAGCCTCCACTTGCAAGACCAATGTAGATTTGGTGAAAGAACTGGCCATTATAAAAAAATTAGGGGATAAAGTTCTATATATGGTAAGGGGAGATGAAGAAAAGATTATGAATAAATCCATATCTTGAGAGGGTATTTATAGAAAAATTAAGGATGGTTTAGTGTGGGGAATCGCAACCGTTCGTCAAAAAGACTCTTGGAAACAGGGGTAATTAAAAAGATGCGTCTGTTAAGAAAAGTTTAAGTGGGAAAGAGCAACCATTCGTTATTAAAAGTTGAGTCCCTTGAGAAGAAACGCTTGGATTCACGCTAGTATTTAAAAGAGGGCGAAATTCGAAAAGCTCTTACACGTGTCTCTCTAGGAAAATGTCACAGCAACTAAGATATAAAGGATAAGATTTGTGCACAGGGCTCAACAAATCTCAGTGGTCCCTAGATACAGAGATTAAGAAGATCCAGTGGATAAGGTCAAACACCAGGCCCAAGAAAAAACATTAATGAAGCCACAAGCATGCGCAGTCAAATAAATTGCATTGGGAAAGTAATATTTATTGATTGATTGATACTTTATTACAAGAGGCAGTCAACATAAAGGAAATACAATAAAAATAATAAAATCATTTCATGGAAGGGCCCGTGTCGTCATTTCGGCTTCCCCTTTGACCGAGCATACACTTCCTTAAGGGCCAGTTTGTAAGCCCTCTTGGAAGCAATGTGCCTATTTCTAGAAGCCTCAAGCTCTTTGATCCGAGCATGAGCCCAAATATTGTCGATCAGAGACTTCTGATATTCACTCTCCATGGCCTCCAAGCGCTCGTCCATCTCGTCAGCTCGGCGAGCCTCCATGGTTAAAAAGGCAACCCTCTTTTCGAGGATACGAGCCTTCCTAACCTCCTCCTCGAGATGGGCAACGTATTCACGAAGGTTGTCACCACTATCTTCACGAGGAGAAGCCATTTGTTAATAAAGAATGAGTTGCACCAAGAATACAGGGACGGTCCCCTTTTATAGAAAGAAACAAGGGATAGATCAAAGGTCATCTCGAATAAAGACAACCTCTTGAACTTCCCAAGAGCATTTATGGCTAACTACAGCAGTACAACTCCAATTAAGTCATCCCATAAGGTATCAAGAAGATAAACGGACAAGAGCAAAAATAAAGAAACATTTTATTAATATTTTCGATAGTGATTACAACAGGGAAATGATATCTAATACAAAATAAATCACAATATTTAATTATTCCGAGGAAGAGCCATCTTCATCATCAACCGAACTCCGTTTAGACCGAGCATGCAACTCCTTGAAGGCAAGCTTATAGGCCTTTTTTGCTGCCTTTTGCTTAGCCAGAGAAGCCTCGAGCCTTTTTTATACGCTCGAAGGCCCAATCCCTATCAGCCATGGTCATATGGTGCTCCGCATCCATATCAGACAACCTTTTGGTCACGTCCGCCAATTTCTTTTTCAGGACGCGAACCTTCTTCACCTCATTTTCCAAGTAAGCAACGTAATCTGAAGAGTTGTCTCCTGTCGAACCATTGGGAGAAGCCATCGTGTCACAGTCGAAGTAATAATAAATGGGATAATGGGGGAAGGGGCACCTTTATAGTAGATAAATGTGGGGAAGATCAAGGGTTTTTTCCTCGAAAAAGGGTACCAAGATTGGACCTCTTAATGACCTCAAATGGGCCCCAGGGAACAGTCGTGAATCTATCGCATTTCTCGATGTAACCTTGGGAACAGCAAAACCGAAGTATTATCTTCGACCGACCGATCATGACTCCCTCGACATGGAGACCACGCCGAGGAAGTCAGGGAGCACTTGATAGAACATAAAAATTAGACCCGAATATTCTACTCGGATAGCAATCGACCCACACTTCATAAATGGGTATCCAATGCTTGATGGGTCATCACATGCATTTCCTAGAAAATAGAGGTAGATATTAATAAAAGCCCAAGCCCACTTAACTAGGGACCCATATCTAAAAAAAACCCTAAGATGGAGACACTTGTCAACATCCAAGGAGGCGTAGTTGCCTATAAATAGCCAATTACCCCTCCTAGAAAGCCCCCCGAGAAAATCTATTCAAAAATTATAGAGAGAAGTTGAGAAAAGAGAAAAACTAGTCAAAGCTTATCCAATTAAGAAACAAACCGAACAGAGAAAGAGCCGAGTATCGAAGAAGAAGGAGAACGACCAAGATAAGAGGTTAAATAGTCAAATCGAGCACAATTGTAGTAAATTAATAACAATCCGAGCAAGTGTAACAATCCGAACGAGTGTAACAATCCGAACGAGTGTAACAATCCGAGCAAGTGTAACAATCCGAGCAAGTGTAACAATCCGAACGAGTGTAACAAACCGAACGAGTGTAATAATCCGATCAATAATAAAGACCAAGAAGTGTTCATTATTTACATTTAATTTACCATTATATTATTGTTGAAAAGCCTAACGCGACCGACTAAAGTTATGGCTTTATCAATGCCTTTTAGATTGGATATCCATTGACGGTCCTATTCGGCCTCTCCTGGAAGATTAGCCTTTCCTTGGGTTGTTACCAAGCTGTTACACCCCCTGACGCACGTGATAGTCACGTGACAGTACCGAGTCTAGCCAACTTAATAGCCCGATTGTTACAAGAACACGTGAGCTGGTGCTGAGCTAGCGTTGACCGGTCAAGAATCGGTTATAACTGATTTTCTCTCTCCTTCTCTGCAAAATGTATAAATAGAATAGAGTAATGTTAATTCAATTAGCTTTTTCATTGTTAGTTTTTTTGTTTCTCTCTCTAAAACCATAGAATTGTGGAGGAGTTAGGGTTCCCTCAAAGTAACCCTAGATATTAAATTAAAAAAGCTCTTATCTTGAATCTTAGTGTTACACTAAGACTATTTGACTCTTAAGTGAGCACATTAGACTTAAAACATTTTGAAGTAATCAAATTAGTGCTATGAACAAACTTATGCTCTTAAAAAGATTGATTTTGCTAGACTTTTCATAGAGGTTAATGTTAACAGTAAATTTCCTTCTGAGATAGAAGTGGAAGATGAATTCGGTGAAACATTCTGTCAAGCACAGTTGGATCCCTAAAAGTTGTTGTACTTATAAGGAGTATGGTCACCTAACCAAATTTTTTTCTAAAAGTGAAATTGTTGGAAATTCTATTGATACACCTAATGTGGATACATGGCTTCAAAGTGGGCCTATTTTACCTAGGCCTCACACTAGAAGTTTACTGATGGATAGTGGGTTTTTTTACAAGGAGAAACTCACTGCTATATTGAACATGGGGTTTGGAATTGGCCTAATACTGGTAATTTGGACCTCATCCATATTCAAGGGCTAGTGCATTGATTAGACCACGAAATGGATATTTTTAGGTGTAAAAATGATATGAATTAGCGTAGTTTTGTTGACATTTCGGCTTATTTAAGCCATGTTTTGTGTTTTTCTGTATTTTCCCGGTTTATTTGCATTGTTTTACATTTTTACAGGATAAAACATGGAATTAGCATAAAAACAAGGCAATGATGCAAGAAGACCAAAGAAATGACCAAAAGACGATAAATTAGAAGTAGAAGTACCTCAAAATCAACCCCAAAAAACGGAACCAAGTCAAGATAGAGTCAAATGAACATTCTAGAAGCTCACTTGACCGATCAACCAGACCGACATATATTTATCCCCCTCTATTCTGAAATTGAGAGACGCAATCCAGTACACAAATTTCCAGAGCTTCCTTACGCTCAATTACCTCTCCCCTCTCTCTAGAAATACATATTTTCATATATATTTTGAGATACTTTTATCATTTTGGATATTATCACCAAGACTATCAATTTAAGTACTTTAATTTCATATTTATAATCATTTTATTTGTGCTTGTTGCTGGTTTTTATCCTTTTATTGATATTGTTTTAGTTAGTACAATTTTATATATTATTGCATGTTTAGGAATTGATGACTTCTAAATTGCATGATTTATATTGTTAGGAAAACTCTCTTAATCCGTAATTTGCTAGATTAAACACCTTAAGATTGACAACCCTTGCATGTTAGACTTGGTAAATTGGTTTAGTTAGTAGAAAATATATTGATGTATTATTTGAGAAAAAAGGGATTAAAACCCAAAATCTAGGTAAATAAAAAGACTAATACCGAACTTGGTTAGTTTTTCGTAGAACGAACTCGTTCCAAGAATTATATTGCAATTGCACTTGTACTCTTACGACACATTTTTGTGCGTAAATATTAAGCAAGTGTGGTTGGATTTCTAATACTGATATTAAGGGGAACCACTTGCGTATATATTTCTTCAGTATACGGTGCTATTCTATTAAGCTTGAGCAATGATAGTTGATCAAAATTAAACTCCGCTTCCTTTAATTTGTCTAAATCTTGATGTAGAGCTAAGCTGACTTGTTGTGTTGTTTCAGGTTCAGCTAGAAGGCTACAAGCTCTTGTCATTACTGCAGTTAAGTATTTTGTAACTCTTTCCTCTTGCTTTTCCGATTCTTTTTTGTTTTGTTCTTGTTCTAGACCATGTAATGCCTCAAATGGATTTGAAGTTTCTATTCCGTTTTTCTTTTTTACTATGGTATAATTTAGTCCCTCCGAACATTCCATTTCCACTTACACATCAATAAGAATTGATGACTTTTTCTTTCCTGAAATCCCACTATTGTGTTCCGCATTGTACATAGGTTTTGAAAGATCGGGACTTAATTGCTTGTCTTTCCTCTTCCACATTTGCCTACTCAAATGAGTCTTTTTTTTTAATTCTGCCATTTTAGATGGCTGCGGAAAGGTGTAATGTTTCAGATTATTTCCTACTCGCAACTTTTCCTTGTGAGCAATACCTTTCTTAAAAAGTAACTCATTTTCCTTTCGGTGCATTTCAGCAAACACCATGTAGTCGTGATAACAATGTCCAACTTTTTTGCAGGAAAAACAATACTTCGGAGCTGTTTTGGATGTGGATTTCTTCTAATGTTAACCATTTTGCCGTCATTATGTTTCTCATGTGACTTATGTGGTTTTCTTGTTACAGATATCAGTTTGCACTTTTTTTCAGTGTGTCCTACTTTTTTGCAGTGCCAACAATAGAATGGAAGATCATCATAGCTTGAATACTGCCAAAAGCCTCCACTTTCATCTACATATCCTATCCACACTCTATGGGTAAGATCCTCCTTCAAATCAATTTCAATACATACCCTAGCTAATCCAGGTATGTATAATGATGCGGTAGCAGCATCCAACTTCAAAGGGGTTCCAAAAGCTTTCAAAATCGAAAAGATACTAGCTTTATTGTACAAATGAATTGGTAGTTGCCGTAGGGTAATCCAAACTGGTACGGTTGATGATTCTTGCCCTGGTTTAAAATTATATGAGCATCGAAAAACCCTCATTTGGTATCCTAAAAAGCTCCATTTTTCCTTTAACCATATTCTTAAGAAATCATTCTCATGGAAACATCGTATAAGAACATGCTTATGATCTATAGACCCAACTGTAAAATCGGCTTTCAGCCCCAATTTTTCTAAGAAACTTTGAATTGACTGAGTACTGGGCATTACATGTGAGAATTTACCAACGAGTGTGTATTTAAAAGGTACAGTAGCTTTCTGACATCTTCAATTGAGAAAAAAATAGCATTTTGTCCTTTAAAACTCTGTAAATCTTTAATAGAAATTGAATCTAGCTTTTACTCACCTACAAGAGATGTGAATGATTTGTTGATTGAAGGATCCATTGGCATGAGTTGCGGATCCTTCACGTTTTTGATTGGCAGAAAAGATACATTTTGATCTCATAAAACGTCTGCAAATGATTTAGTGGAGGCGGGCTCTTTAACCAAAGCTTGAGTATTGAGATTTGTAGTCAGAATATCTTTATACGAGTATTGAGATTTAAACCATTTATGGACAAAGATGTATATGTCTTAGTGAATGTCTTTTTCTAGCAAGTACCGTATACTGATACTTAAGCTCATCATGTTGTAATAGTTTTGGGAAGAAAATGTAAAAAAACTATATGAAATTAAATTTCACTAAAAAAAAAAAGTTAACTTCATTTGCCTTAAATTACTCATTACTTAAGTTACATTGCCAAGGTACCACCAATAAGTCTGTAACTTTGGTCGAGTATTTTAGAATTTCTCACATCATCACTCTAACTAGAAAGGGTTGTTGCTCTACCATGTCAAACATCTTTAACCATTAACCCACTTTCGAATCGATTCTCTGAAATCTATTCCGCGAGGGTGTTATAGGTTTTCTGACACGAATATCTTTACTTGGGGACCTATTTCTAACAAGCAAGTCAATGATACTGCATTATCATAATAATTAATAACTTTCAATATAAATTGACTCAAATACGGTGTTTGATTTGTCAGCAAAGCTTTTGGGAATAATTATATTTTCTTATGGTAGTATTTCTAGATTGACTAAACTTTGTTTTTAAGGTTATTAGCTAGTGTGATCTTGTGTTGCCTAAATTTTAGCAACCTCGCTTGATTGAGGCTTAAAACAGGTCATACTCGATGGGCTGCTTTGTCAAAGTCTACTTACGGTGAGCACTCATCTTTGCTGTTTCTCAAGTTACTAGTATGGTTATGAAAGTGATGATGAATGATATATTAAAAGATTGTATACCCTTTTTCCGCAGTGCAAGGGGTAACGTGCACCGTATCATTTTTCGCAAGTTACTAGTATGTGGTGCTCCATTGTTAATGAAATCGATGTTTAATGATTTTCACCATGGGAGCTCTAATCCCTTTTTTTTAAAGAGAGTTTCAATTTATGATTATTGTAACGAAATCCTCCGTATCAAGGAAGCAATCCCTTTTACTAAAGATTTGTCTAGCATCCGTTTCTTTAGTTTAAAAGCTGCTTACAAATAATAGTGATAGAAATTTTTAAAGAAGAAATAATATTTAACGCCGCCTTAGCATTTTTACTATACTAACTTGCAACTCTTGTAGGATAGTATTGGCCATCTTGGGTCTTACTCTATTGGGTCTATCTTGGGTTTTCTAGCACATGTAACCCTACCCTCTATTATATAAAGAGGGTCAGTGATCTCTTGATGTATCTCTCTGTACAATCATATTAATGAATAAACACTTCGTCTGTTGTTTCTCATACCTCTCTCTATATCTATACATATCTCTATATATATCTATAACGAGCTAATATGTCACACAACACGTTACCAGCACTTTGTTCGTGGATATTGGAGTAAAAGATAAGAGATTGAGTTATTTGATCGAAAAATAGGGTTTAAACTCAATGATAGGGTTATAAACATACGACTAAACTTTGAAGTTTTTTTTTTCTCGCCGGTCTTTCCAAAATACGAGGCGTATGGTACAAAAATTTTCTCCCTCTTTGCAATTAAATTAGCAACTCATGTGTAGTAAAATAATATTATCTGACACAGATTCGTCACTGCTGCCATGTATTATTCAGTACTATTACATATTGCTACTATGTGTTGGAATTGCATGTTAAACTCCGTAATTGATTGTCTGGTATATGTGTTAGGGTCGATACAGGCGAATCAATGAAAGACAGAAATACTAAACCGAGCACACACTCTTTGATAACGGAGTTCACCCAAATTGGCTACGTCTCCGGGCCGCTATACGTGACACTTAATATTATTAAGAGGATTACAATCGTAATCTAGCCTAGTTACACGCTATGGTTCTCTCGCAAATAGAACTCTCTCTTTATAATATAGAGGTGTTGTGTAAAAGTGTAATTAAAATACAAGATATTGGGGCATATAAATAGAACCCTTAGTGGGTCATATTACAATTCCAAGTGATGTGGGATAATTAGAAAACATAGCCAAACCTCATTTGGCTCCACAAGGCTTTGGGCAACCCACTTTGCAGTCTCATACTCCTAACACGCTCATTGATTGTTCGGTTCATTCGCTCGGCCACGCCATTCTGCTGTGGCGTTCTTCGGATGGTCTTCTCCATTCGAATGCCTATCTGAGCACAGAACTCTACGAACTTCGCATCAATGTATTCTACGAGCACAGAACACTTGAGTTTATTCCCGGTCTCCAGTTCGACCATGGCCTTCCATTCTTGAAATTTTGTAAACACCTCAGACTTGTGTTTCAAGAAATAGACCCATGTTTTCCTCGTCGAATCATCGATAAAGGTCACATAATACTGAGATCCTCCCAGTGAGGTTACTGGAGATGGTCCCCATATGTCTGAGTGGACCAGTGCTAGCTTCTCCTCCTTGGGAGCTTTTCCACCTTTCCGGAAACTCACTTTCTTCTGCTTCCCGAAGATGCAACCTTCACACATATCGAGATTGACAGACTTCAAGCCTGGAAGTTTGCTGTCCTTCGCTAACACCTTCATCCCCTTCTCACTCATGTGACCCAACCGTCGATGCCACAGTTCTGAGCAATCTTGCGGCACAGCTGCCGCCACTGTACACTCTTCATCGGTCGTCATGTACAGCGTACCGACCTTGCTCCCTCGGGCTATCACCATAGCACCTCGTGAAACTTTCCAAGCTCCACAGCTAAACGAAATGGAGTGCCTTTCGGCATCGAGTTGACCTACTGAGATCAGATTCTTGGTCAACCTCGGGACATGCCTCACTTTCGTCAACTTCCTACCGATCCATTTGGAATGCAAATCTTCACATCGCCCATTCCAACAACCTCCAACGCTTCTCCGTCGGCTAGATACACTTTACCGAAATTACCCACAGTGTAATTTTCGAATAAATCCTTCTGAGGGGTTGTGTGAAATGATGCCCCAGAGTCTAGAATCCACGAATCTATATCTCTTTGTACGTCAAGCATTAAACAGTCTCCCGAATCCTCGTCGCTCGCAACATTAGCCCCGTGATCATGGCCGGTACCCTTCTTCGGCTGTCTGCACTCATGACTGAAGTGTCCCATACCCTGGCAGTTATAGCACCGAAGATTCTTCTTACTTCAATCGCTATATTTGCCTCCTCGGCTTTGCCCTCTTCCACCTCGGGATTGTGAACGTCCTCTAACGACCCATACCCTGGCCTTACCCCGGTCTCTTGAACCCACGTTCAAGGTTGCTCCATCATTTGAGCATTCACCCATATCTAATCTCCTGAGTTCCTCAGCGAGTATTTGATCTCGGATGCCGTTGTAAATCAGTTTCTCTTTTCCAATTGAGTTGCTAACAGCAGCTCGCATGAATTCTCAACTGTTCAGTAAAGAGGCTAGCAGTATAAGGGCTCTCACTTCGTCTTCAAAAGTTATCTCCACCGCATCCAACTGATTTACGGTGTCGATGAACTTGTTCACGTGACTCGCGACAGGTGTCCCCTCAGCCATGCGTAGGTTGAACAACTTACGCATGAGATGTACCTTGTTATTCGCGGATGGTTTCTCATACATGTCGGTGAGGATCTTCATCATCCCCATCGTCGTCGTCTCTCTTGCGACGTCATGTGCTACACTCCGAGATAGTGTTAGGCGGATCACTCCCAACACTTGTCGGTCTAGGAGTTTCCACGCCTCCTCGGTGGTCGTGGTCGGCCTTTCCTCTAGGAGAAGTGGCTGATGCATCTTCCTCCTGTAGAGGTAGTCCTCTATTTGCATTCTCCAGAATGCGAAGTCCTTCCCATCGAACCTCTCGATCCCGTGTGCGGTTCTGTCTTCTTTCGCCATCGATCTTCCGAGCTCTGATACCACTTGTTAGGGTCGATACAGGCGAATCAATGAAAGACAGAAATACTAAACCGAGCACACACTCTTTGATAACGGAGTTCACCCAAATTGGCTACGTCTCCGGGCCGCTATACGTGGCACTTAATATTATTAAGAAGATTACAATCGTAATCTAGCCTAGTTACAAGCTATGGTTCTCTCGCAAATAGAACTCTCTCTTTATAATATAGAGGTGTTGTGTAAATGTGTAATTAAAATACAAGATATTGGGGCATATAAATAGAACCCTTAGTGGGTCATATTACAATTCCAAGTGATGTGGGATAATTAGAAAACATGGCCAAAGCTCATTTGGCTCCACAACTCAACAATATGTACCAATGTTTGTGTGGTATAATATTTCTCATGTTAGAGTATTTGCTAGGTCTCTTCTATAAACAGAATCGCATGTTAACTGTGTAAGACCACACGTAATTAATATGGCTAGTAACCTTGTATACCTAGTAAAAAAAGGAATAGAGGAATAGTATTTTTACTGTAGTATCCCATGATATCTGCATCGAATATGGATTGTTAATAATAACATTGTCTTATTAGCCCATGCATATCTAGCCGAGGATTTACATTATTATAGAATGTGATAATATCATGTGTTGCTTAGAAATTGCATGTCGATTAAAACATGTGCAAGCAAATCTGTTTTTTTTCGAACGATAAGGACTAATTTACAACTTACTGATACTCATGAACTGCCTATGTATAAAACTGAATTTAGTTTAATTAAATTACAGTGGTGATCCACATGGTGTACCTTACATTTAAAACAGTATATGTGTTTGCATATGTATAAAATCGGTCCATATCTACATAAATACATTCATGATAACTGGTTAATTGTCTAGTTAATAACCTTGCATGCTAATCGAACTAGTTCTTGAATTACCATGCTATAACCACTTCCATGTAATATTTATTTACTGCCATGTGTAAAATATGGTAATTTGCGAAATCATATATTTTCACATTTAAGTTGGAAAAATTATGAACATTCCCCAACTAGGCTCACCTATTTGGATACGATATCTAGGAAAGATATAGGCGGAAGTCGATATCATAATGAGGTCAGGTTTTAAGTGGCATTCGTGCCCTCCACCCTCACCGTCTTTCCTGATCGTTTTTCAAGTAGAGCTACCGAAAGTGGTTGACTAAATAATAATTTCCCCGAGTGTGTTTATATAGTGATGTATGTTTTGCCGAATTGGTGTCTCTGTATCGACCTGTCGTTCGATCAATGAGAACCTATTCACATTAAAAGCAAAAATATTTTTTGAGCCTGTCGTTTCGAAATAAAGTTTATGCTTGTGCAAACCATAAACATATAAACCAGTCATTTTATATGATAAATAATCCAGAACTCCCAACACATGTTAGATGCCATCTATGATGAGAAAAATCGTAAAAACATACTTGCGAAATGACTGTTTAAACGTTGATTTTAATCCGTCACTACATGTTACTCACCCTGATGTGTGAAAATCCGATGCCCAAATTTTTTTTTGGATGCCATCTTTGATGAGTAAAACACGAGTTTGTTGTTACCATCAGGATGAATTCTAAGACGTTGATTTTATTCCGCCGCCACATTTGAGACGTGATGACGTTTATGGTGAACAAATGTCTGAAATTGACATATTAGAGCAATCATTCACCAAAATACTAGCTTGGAAATTGTATTCCATAAGCAGTATCGTGAATTTATATTCACCATGTTCCTTTATCATCCATCTGTTATTGGATAAGAAAATTACCCCGGTGAGTAGTTTTAATCCTATTGGGTCAATGGCGAATTGTTTGCCTGATATTAATGCTCTTCGTGGACATTTTTTTCCACGAATCGAGAACCGAGACAAGTGTTATTTGTCTCGAACTATCGCGATCCCGATGAATCGCCTAGCCAAGTGAGATTTTAGACAATCGTCAAAATCGAAAACCTGTGGCTCCAAGACAGTAATTGAAAGGAACAATATGGCCCGTTGTCACAAAGCAAGAGATAATGCTCAAGGAGCCAACTCTATGCTATAAAGACAAAGGTCATGCACGGTTACTCCTTAAATAGTTCACAACTATTATAAAGGTGGAAAAACCGATGCTAATGTGGTTAAAGTTAATTGAAAGGAAACTCTTGAGACCCCTGATTTTGTGGCTCAAATGAGTTTAATACATTTCTTAATTGATTTTGATAAATCATTGAGCCATTTTTTCGCTCATCTGGATTATATTTTTCCATTTGGATTATAATTTTTCCATTTGGACATACTTTTGGATTATGGTTTGTCTGTTTACGAAATTTCTCGAAATAATTTAAAGTGTTTTGAGCAAATTCATTTGACAAATGTGACCAAACTTTAAATTATGAAATTTTAGGCAATACTTGTGGGGTAGTTGATTTTTTTGAAAATAGTGGGTAACAGTGTACCATATAATTTCACCAACTATTTTCCTAAAATAGTACTCAGTGACAACGATTATGGACCTGTCGTTCCAAATAAAAATCTTTGGTAAAACCAAATTGATTTGTCAAATATGAGGCCTTATACTCATGTAGGTCCTGCCGTACCTTGTTGAGTTATAAAATATTCGAGAAAACCAGTGTTATCTGGTAATAGCTCATGAAAGAATTGAAATTTCTTTACATAGTCTCCATTTAATACGACCAAAAGCGTATTTTAGAAGAGTTGAAATGTCTTTCAAGTGGTTGCTACCACATTCTTTAAAGCATTTAAAGTTACCTTATCATTTCGCCTGTCGTCGAAATGATAAATGATTTAGATGGTAAGACATGATTGTCTGTACTATCATTCGCCTGTCATCGATTGATAAGAGTATTTTGATATTGTGGCATTGACCGGATGAGATATTCCCGGGTCAAAAGAAGATGCTTGATTTATAATCGCATCGCATTTGGATTCTCTCTGAGAATATATTTCGTGATTAATCCGAAATTCATGTCACTAATGCTCACTTTGAAGGACTAGTATGTGTAAAGATCACGAAATGAACTCGTAGAATTCTTGTAAAGAATTGAATGAGTTATTGTGGACTTATCCAACCATAAGACGGACCATAAATATAAATGGTTATGATTGATGGATCGACAATACGGTTACATTTTAATGTTGTCCACATAAATGCAGCACTTTCCAAACTTTTAGCCCTATCATTAAGTTGATAGCTCATGATACGGATTATCCTGAAAAGTCTAGTCGACTTTATAATTCCGAAGAGTAAAAATTGAAATTTCGATTTGAATTATTTGAGTTTGGAAATTGAAAATTGAATATCCTGTCGATTATGTTCAGACCCAAATGGACTCACGGAAAATTTGATGATGCGACTGCAAATGATTGCACGTACTTCTTGGTCTTGCACACCAAGATTTATATTTCCGTGTGGGGGTTATGTTATTTTACTGTATTGGTCCGTCATGAGGCTCGTAGAGACTCAAACCCCATATGCGTACCAGCTGGTTACTGGTTATGAGCCAGAAGTCTCATATTAACGCATGTTTAGAGTGATTAATTAATATTTTGATTCAGCCGCTATAGCGTTCAAAATATGGACCTCTGAAGGGGACATAAGTCGATTATGAATCCCCTGCCTATCATTTGATAGAGTAACCTTGGCAATCGATCTCTTTACCGCATGATATGCGAAAGTGAAATCGCTAAGACTGTTCTCCCCGTCGTTACGGGGAGATTTGCACGTTACCATTGATAAGAAACGACATGAAGTAACGTGGCATAACCCACTCAGTCTAAGCTTGATCCCCAAAACTGCACTTAGTGATAAGTAAGTGCATAGACTCCCTCAAGTCTAACTAAATGTCAGACGCATTTAATGACTTTATGAGATGTCACGAGATCATTTATACCTGCTGTAAAATGCTTGCAAGGATAGACGTCCCTGTCGGACGCCGTGTTCCTATCGTAACAGGTTGCTTTGGCCGAACCCGCCAAGCAAAGGACGCTGCCGTCGGCCGTCAATATGTCGTCCTTCCCAAGATACAAGGAAGTTGACCGGTTCTTAATTCGTTCAGCCCTAGAGGTGGTGAACTGAAACTCGTTTGTCGCACGAGATTATAAAGGATCAAGGAGATGTGTGATTTCCTCCTCATCCTAAGAATTTCTAAATATATGTCGATCATGATATCTTAGACGATATTGAAGCAAAACGAGACTGTCATTGATTACTTGTTCATATATTCAGTGACGACTGATAATATGAGCAAATTATGACAGAGAACCATGTACCGTTGCCTGAAGTCAACATAGAATAGACTGGACTAATGGAAACTTGCAATCCAAGTAGACTCCTTAGCGAAAGTGAGTCCGGACCTGTAGCTCCAACACCACCAATGTTAAACAAGTTCGTTTATTTGGTTATTCGTAAGGAAAAGTGATGACAATAATGAGATTGTAGAATGCTCGCCTAGTAGCGCAAGGCTTCTCTCACATCTTGGAATTGATTACAAGATGGTTGATTTTCTCGTAATGGACGTTATAACGGTCCCCTACTTTATCAGTTTAGTAGTTTCCCAAAAAAACTGATTATGCAGCATGTGATTGTGGTCACTGTTTTATCTCTATGAGAATTTAGACAAAGGATATAGTTGAAGGTCCCTGTGTGACTTCATATGCTTTAATCAACTAGTTCCTGACCACGGAACACGATCTCAATTAAATGAGACGTTCACTATATGGATTAATATAATCCGAGCGGATGTGGTATACCCGCCTAAGTGAGTACTTGTTTAGCTTGGGATACTTGAACAAGTATTATGCCCTTGCGTGTTTTATTACGCGATCCATTTTTGGATTTGCCTTCGAGATGAAGGATCTTGGGAAGACACGATAGTGACTCGGCCCGATGATCGAGTCTCGTAAAGATTGAATCTAAGTCCATGATTCAGACTACACCCAGAAGGTGTTATGACTTTTTAGCCATCATGACGCTAAGTCGTCAGATTCTCCAATGATCGTTCGATCACTAGACATTGATATAGACCCAGTCCGTCCCTGATGAGACGATGAAGAGATATTGAACCATCATGTTCATATCTAAGTACAATAAGCGCATCATTGTACTTGGTCTAATGTGCTAGGACGAACATCTCGTCTGCTGTGAATGGTATAGCTCGACACGGCATCGCGCTAACACGCTGCCATCGAAATGGCGTAAAAGACATTTTTCCCTTACCTTAAGGTAACTGTGGATGAGGGCTTGTTTTATCCCATTTGCGTCATCGATTGTACCTACCCATTCGGTACTCGAATTAACGCAACCCTTTTTCGGTTATACCGATGCCGGTTACTTATCAGACCCGCATAAGGGATATTCCTAACATGGTATGTCTTTGCCATCAGGAATAAGGCGATATCTTGGAGGTTTTGGAATGACTCCAAATGAATCACTCTGATCTATTCGTGCTCTATGAGACGACTAGAGAGTGTATATGGCTTCAAGCTAGTATTAGCCATATTTGAATTACATATGCTCTGTCTCACGATCCAGATAAGACACTTGTCATAGAAGACAACTTGTTGTTATCGATTAAGAGATACATGACTACATTATGCTATTTAGCATTTATCATCAAAATAAATCTTCACATATGAAGTTTAAGAGCATCCTGTCGAATGCTCGTTTTATTCCACGTTATATTTTCTTGCATACAGTCGTTTGCAAGTAAATGAGGCATCCAGTCGAATGCTCGTACTCTTTCTTGGAATATGAAATATTTGCACCCAGTCGTGTGCAAGTGAGGGGGAGCATCCAGGTGAATGCTTATTGCACTAATTACTACTTAGTCGAAACCCTCGCACCCTGTCGTGTGCAAGTGAGGGGGAGCATCCAGTCGCATGCTCGTGTACTCTTTTTGTCCTTAGACGAAGGTTTTTTTCCACTGGGTTTTCCTTGACAAGGTTTTAGTGAGACACGTTCCTATCATACCTCACTTAAGATTGCCGAAATTAGGGTGAGTATCCTGTTGTATACTTCTTACCACTGTGTACTCTTTTGTCCTTCGACTAGAGGTTTTTCCCACTGGGTTTACTCTAGCAAGGTTTTGATGAGGCACTTGTTTTGTGGTTGATCCCCTACTACTACCATTGTTGCACTCTTTTTCCTTCGATCATAGATTTTCCCATTGGGTTTGCTCTGCCAAGGTTTTGATGAGGCACACTGTTTTGTGGTTAGTTAATAACATAGAATTTCGGCCTATATCATTCGGCTACACAGTTTCTCCTAGGTACCGGTTTTGTCCCAAACTGGGTTTTCCATCCCTAAGGTTTTTATGTGTTTAGCACTGCGAATGAACTCGACTCACATCCACAGCATGAAGACGAAGAAATCAAGACGTCCAAATGGGGAGTGTTATAGGATATTACTGGCCATCTTGGGCCTTACTCTATTGGGCCTATCTTGGGCTTTCCTAGCATATGTAACCCTACCATCTATTATATAAAGAGGGTCAGTGGTCTCTTGACGTATCTCTCTGTACAATCATATTAATGAATAAACACTTCGTCTGTTGTTTCTCATACCTCTCTCTATATCTATACATATCTCTATATATATCTATAACGAGATAATATGTCACACAACAGCAACAAAATTTTAATTAATAAGTCATTTTTTTAAGAAGGCGGTTCAAGTTACATCCATATTTGGCACTTATATGCAAAAATAATCTGAATCAAAATTTGATTAATTCAGATATCCACTGTTTCACGACGGAAATACAACTATTCATCTTGTGTTTTCTTTTTGAAATGCATAATTACATGCATTAGAAAATTAAGGTAAAGATTAAAATCCAAAATATACAAAAAAGTTATGTTGGAAAATAGCTACTTTTTGTAATATTTATGTGAAAAAAACAAAACAAAAAATCCAAATTTTCTACTTGTTTTCTTATTTTGAATTTGTTTTTGTTTTTACCCAAAATCCCACTACCTAAAAGCTAATTGTATACACACCAAACACTCAAAAACTTTTATTTTAACTAAAAACTAAGAAAAAAAACACTCGCCACACAAGCACCAAAATTATAGATTATACTTGAATGCATATATAAGTGTACCATTACTTACTAAAGCACTAAAAGTATGTAATTTACACAAAGAAGAGGATAATAAGAAAGAAATACTAATAGATACTAACATCAAACTAAACATCAATTTTCTTGTCGAAAATTAACATCAACTTGTTCTTGTGCTCTGAATATTGACAAACAAACACTCGAGCTGCCGAGCAGACACCAAAACCAACAACCACTCTTAAATCATTTCACACTAGAATCATCATTAAACAACCAACACAGATAAATTGAAATTGAAGTGGTACTATATCGTCAACTGTCCATGAAAAGTTACTTAATTCTCCTCCATAAGTAAAAAAAATAAAAGTGAAATACGGACCCTTATCATCTTTACCCAGGAAACATAAGGAATTAGCAAAAAATCAGATTTCAAGGTGTGTCAAGCCGTATAAACTTTTGAGAAATGAACATGCCTTGACTCCCCTCATCCATCTTTTTTTAGTTTTTTTTCAATTTTTTTCTCATGCAATTCTCACACAAATATTTACAATGCAACACGAAACATGCAAAATATTTACAAAATTAACAAAAAGCTGAGTTATAGAGTAGATACACCGTTTGTGCTGTAATGAGGCGAATTGAATGGCTGAATTTCAAGAAAATCAGCTCTGATCTAAATCTACATTAGGTTGATCAGTCAGGTTGACTAGTCAGGTCTGCATGGCCCCAATTCTGATTTCATTCTTCCAAAAATCTTGCGGCTGTCTAACAAAATAGTCGCCAAAAATATAAAACGCAAGGGTGGCAGAAAATCTCTACAAAATCTAAACTGCTAAAAATTCTCCAAATTAGGAGATAAAAAGAAAAACTCAAAATATATTTTTTTATTTTTTTCGGTTTTTTCCATTTTTTTGTATTTTGTTGGTTTTTGGATTTTTTTTGGATTTTTCAATAGTAAAAAGGAAACAAATGGGGGTTTTAAAATAACTAAGAAAAAAAACATATATTCACAAATTTTGAAAAATTCTCCCCATTTCCGTGAGTAACCAACGAATTTGTATCCATTCCCTCCAACTAAAACTGACAGTGTCCTCACTATTGGGAGAAATGAAAAATATTGGAGTTGTTCAACCCAAAGAGACTTCATGTAGACTAAATGCAAGACAGTATATACAAAAATAAAAGGCGGTTAATTACAGATGGAAGTGAGGGTGGAATGGTGGTGGAATTAGATGGAAACGGGAGGGCCTTCGTCCTCTCATACCTCATCACTCTTCATGACTAATTTAAGATCAGAGGTCAACTTGCTCGCTAGAGAATAGATGGGGATGTATAGTGGTGGAGGTGGAATTGGAGCTCTCGCAATCGCTCACTTATCCTAGGGTAAGAATCATTTAGCTTGAGAGGAAAGTTACCCTTTGAATCCTTCTTTATTCTGACATATCTCCTTTCCGTATTCAACATGTGAATACCTTGGAAGATGGGTTGTGGACACAAGTCCTTCTTATGTCGATGTCAACTCTCCTATCCTCGCAATGTAATGTAACCTTGTTCGTTCTGAAGTTTAAGATGACTTTCGACGAAACAAGGAATGGAACTCCTAGAAGTACGACATTAATATGACTAGAAGACTGCTCGAGTGGAATTCCTATTGCTGGCATGAACAACTACGATTTTTTTGGTTCAAGCTGAAATTTTTTCTATAAGTTGTTGCCTACGTGCTTCCCACACTCTTGCTATTTCCTCTATCTCCTCGGTTGTGTACTATGGTAGGTGAGGAATACTCCCCATTCTTTCGCATCATCCCCTAACCCTATTGACATACCCATCTGGCCCTCGTAACTGTTGGAGTCATCGGAATAGTAGGCCGGCTCTAACTGTCTCCCTAAGGGAAATTGGTCCTCTTTACCCCTACACCTAAAAACTGTGGTCATGGTGTTATAGTCTAATGTTGCTTTTGTAGTATTAAGGAAAGGATGTCCTAGGATTATGGGAGCGCTATATGACTAATTCTTCCTAGACAAGTCTAAAACCAGGAAGTCTACCAAATAACGGAAGTCCCTCACACTCACCACTACATTCCTAACCATTTCCATAGCATCCTTGTACGACTCATCACCGAAGTACAATAATGCATAAGAGACTTCCAACGGGCCATACTCCTCACTATACTCGGAACTAAACATTAGTTTAGCGTCTCCCCCTGAATCAAGTATCCCCTGATGGGTAGAAAACTCTACAGGGTTTTTCTTATATTGGATTATGAATTTTAGAATAGGCTTACCGGGATCAGGGTCTTGAGCAATAGGAGTGAAATCATCCACATCGTCAATGGTGAAGTCAAAATCAGAGAACACGGACGTGTTCTCCTCATTTTCTTCTTCTTTCATTGTTTCCTCGACCGGTTTGAGCTTAGAAAACATAGTCCTAAGTTCTTTGGCCATGAATGAAAATTCATGAGTCGTAGTCAAGTTGGATGACTCTTGGGGAGAGTCATCGCCTGAAGCATCGCTAGAAAAGATATGGTGCAATGTCATCACGGGGTAACAAACATTGAACCCACTATAAAGAGAATGATGGTGGGAGACATCTAGGGTGCGATAAAGGTTTGGAATAACCTCCGTGCTTTCTCGAGTTTCCACCATAATGATCAGGCGATGCTCACTAGAACTCTTGGCTAAAAGCGATGAGTCAACTTGCTCCTTAATTCGAACACCCCACTCCCTTTCAGATGCGGACATGTTGTCAATAAGGGAAAAAATCTCCTCGGGAGTAGAATCATGAAAGGTGGAAGGCCAAGTTTTGTGTATGAGGTTCTTAAGTGGTTGTGTCGCTGAGGTGTAAAAGATATTTATGTTTCCTCTACGGTAGTTGAAGTATGTGTTGTTACGATATGAGTCGAAGCTAAATTTACTTAGGCGGAACTTGTTTTCTACACGTCGACGTTCAACATAAAGATTAGAAAGTTTGGAGGAAAAATCGTTTGGGTTTTTGGGACCCAAGGGCTGAAATTCAGAATTTTCATGATCGCTCGGATCTGACCAGTCAACCTAACCAATAGGGATCGGGTTTTCAGAATGGTTTGATTCAAACATTTAAAGAACTAGGGTTTTTTGAGCAAATTTTCAAGATTTGGTCAAATTATACCAAATATGCAGATTCTAATTAATAATCAAAAATAAAAACAATTAAAAATACTAAAACTATCAATTTAGCAATTGTGGTTCCCCGGCAGCGATGCCAAAATGGATGTTTGCTCTTTCGGTATGTTGGTTTTTCCTACGCACTAAAAGGCCTCGATGGAACATGATAGTAGCAGTAGTATTTTCCATGGGAATCACACCAAGCTTATCGTCCGTGGAACCGTGTGATTGTTGGCCTCGATAGTTTTAGAGGGGATTTCACTAATTAGGCGTCAATTAATTAAGTAACGAGGAGAACGTTAGCGGTTGGGTTGTCAATTCAATGGCTCGTTCCTTAGGGGTTTAAAACTACTAAATATCATATTGTTTAGCTTGTTTTAAAGGCTATTTTTCAGTTTATATAAATGTACGTTCGTTAACATGCGGCGTTAATTAATCAATAACTAGCTTATACAACATTATCAACTTGTTTTAACTAGTTCCCATGCGAGAGATATGAGATTAGTGTTTATTATGTTGTAAACCTAAGTAAACATGCATAAAAAGTGGTAGAGATACTAGAAACAACAAATAAAGTAAGAACAATTAAAGAACTTACGATACGGCGTTGATAAAACAAGGAATTCGTGCACAAACTCACAATTTTTTAGTATTTTTCTCTGTTCTCTATATAAAACTGATGAAAAATGAATGAATTCTCTATATTCTCGGAATAGGGAGAGACCTATATCAGGTTATCAAACATAACAAACTTTATCTTATCCGAAATTTAAAATATAACGTCACCTGACCGGTCAACATGGCTTAAACAAGCCTAAATGTCAACAAAAGTACGCTAATTCATATCACATTAACACCCAAAAATGACCATTTCATGGTCTAATCAATCACCTCCGTCATTTGCTTCATTTTATTGTCCTCCGACACTTTCTTCAGCTTCTTTTTTGCTTCCATGACCATTTTTTTAATTTGATCCGAGCAATCCATGCTCTTCGCAGAGCGTTCCATCTCAGGAAGGCTCTCTAACTCGTTCAAAATTTCTTGAAGGCCGGTTAGGTTGGGACAGACTCGGGCTCATACGGTTTATATATAACCGCACCTACCTTTATGTCACACAAATGGTTAATTCATTCATTTTTTTAAGAATGTTGTTTCACACAAATTTTTCTAGCTTATATACCAAGACAGAAAATAAATGGAGAAAGCAAAATAATTTTATTTATTTGTATTTTACGGGTACAATCTCTGAATATTTTCTAAAATAAAGAAAATATAAATCCTTTGATTAATCTCTTCAAAATCGAATTCCTGGTGGTTCAAATTGCTTGTAGATAATCGAGATGTTAACTTGCTCGAGTTTTGAGGTTGATATTGACTTGTACTTCTTTGTGAGTTTTATCTTGGGAAACGCTTGATTTGTGGTTTTGAAGTGTTTTGAGGATCGAATGAGGATGTTATTTGAATTTGATGATGAACTTGCTTGAAGTTCTTCAGGCTTGATGAATATATTCGAATAGTTGGTTTTGAAAAACACTTGATTCGCGACCTTTGGAGCTTCTTGCGGATCAGATGGTGGATTTTCCTTGAATTTGTTAATGAGCTTGCTTGAAGTTCTTCGGATTTGATGAAGATCTTCAAGTGCTTGATCTTGAAGAAAACTTGATTCGCGGTCTCCGGAGCTTCTTGCGGATCAAATGGTGGATTTTTCTTGAATTTGTTGATGAGTTTAGTTAAAGATCTTCAAACTTGATGAAGAGCTTCGAATGTGGGTTTAGCTTTGATCTTCATAAACACTAGATTCGCTTCTTGGAGTGCTTTATGCGGATCTATACTTGAATTTGCTCAGATTTTTTGCTGGATTTGGCAGAAGCTTCGAAGGATCTTCCGCAGTCTTGGGGGATCTTCAAGGCTTCGAGGTTGATGGCTGAATTTGACATAGTTTCTTTCTCTTGGACTTTGGATTCACTTTTGTCTTCCTCTTGTCCTCTTTTAGGCTTGGGTTGGCCATCTATTTATAGTAGTTTGTGTGGTCTTTATCGCGATATCACCCCCTCATAGTTTGTGTTTAGGATCAAAATGGTCTCGTAGTTTGTTTTTAGGATCAAAATGGTCTTGTAGTTTGAGTTTAGGATCAAAATGGTCTTTTAGTTTGTGTTTAGGATCAAAATAGTTTTGTAGTCTGAGTTTAGGATCAAAATGGTCTTGTAGTTGGTGTTTAGGATCAAAATGGTCTTGTAGTTTGAGTTTAGGATCAAAATGGTCTTGTAGTTTGTGTTTATGATCAAAATGGTCTTGTAGTTTGAGTTTATGATCAAAATGGTCCATAATTAAATGTAATCATTCTTTGGCTTACCATTTCCTTGTAATTTTAAACAAACAAGTACTAAAATAGAAGCATTTTCATTGTTTGCGAGAAAAATTAATATATAGTCAAAGAAAATGACATTTATTGCTTTTATAATTTAAACCAAAAGATAATATTCATTTGATTTTGAAAATACTAATACATAATTTAGAATATTTTAATTTATAAGAGACGCGTGGCATATTTTTATTTGCCGAAAAATTTGCGTGTCTACGAATGCTCCCTTCGAGACTTGTTTATGAGAAAATTTTCTTTTTGAGTGAACGTGTCTCGAACTTTTTAATTTTAAAACGGAAAAAGTTCTTTTATAAAAGAAATAAAACTTTAAATTTTCAAATGCTTGAAATTTAGAAGGATTTTTTTAATGGGCGAGTATACAATGTGTCTTTGCATTCAAGCCTTCTGCCATTATGGCATTCAATTCCTCAATAAAGAGCTACCTTTGTGAAATTGCAACCCCACGTTTATCTTCTTGTGAGAATTGTAACCATTTGAACGTAAATTCATCATTAAAAGTTCAAAATCCAAAACTTTTGATTAGACATTACAGAATTTTTAACCACTTAGATATGTTATTGACAAGCTATATGTCTTTTAGAAAACTTGTAATATAAGGGTTAAAATATGTAACCAATTTTTTTTTAAGAATAATTAAATGTCAAACTCGTAGATAAAATTTGCTCCTTTTAATTTAATATTTTAAGTGGTCTAAAGTTTCAAAACCTCAGGCATGTTTTTTTTTTTTTTTAACCAAGGCTACTGTAACATTTGCTCGTATTATGATTGAATACATTTAAAACCCACGGCCATTAAATTTAAAATCATGGCCTTCAAATTCTTGTAACCGTGTGAATAAATGAGTAGCCATTAACTTAGCAACTATTGGATTTTATAACTCCTAAACTTACTAAGTAATGATATGGATTTCTAACACTATAAATAGTAGATTACTTTTTCACATTTTATTTACCAGTACATCACTACCCACTGTCTTATTTTTCGGAGAGGTCAAAACTTATATTTTTTCACACTCTTTTTGTTAATCTATTCTTCTTTTTCTTTCTAAATATATACTCCTTGTATCTTACATTTTACTTTAACTTTTTTTTCTTTTTAAACAAAAAGAACCATACAGTATGTTATACGGCTTTTGTCAATGGTGATATATGGCGTGCCTTTTTAATTTACTTGTGTCCATTTCTGTTTTTATCTTTTATAACCAGAAAGTTTTAAACCAGGTTGTAACTTTCTCTAACCAGTTTTCTTATTTTAATGATAAGCTTGCGGGCTAGATTTTGTTTAATAAATTTTTTTTTTTTTTTTTTAAAGACATGCAGTAAGATGGCAAAAGAGAATGCTTTTTTTTTTTAACAATTACTACACTTTCCTTTTTTATAATCCTAATAGAAAGTTGCCCCCTGTTCTTTAGACGTTTTGAAAATGAGAAACAGACTTCAATTATTATTTTTTTATATAGTATTAAAAGTTGAAAACATAAAGTTATCATTTTTGTTTTATTACTTAAGCTGAACAGAAGGTTATTAGCTTTATTTTAAAACCATTTTATTAACACTTCTTTTTGTACACTCATAGTCTTCTCTTTGCGTGTCACAGGTTTAGTAAGTATCATGACGAAGTTCGACCTTCAAAAGCCAAACAACTGATCATCCCAGAGAGTGGAAAGAAAATTTCAACGCCCATACACCGACCCTTGACCGGCAAGCACGCATGACCTTGGCCTAAGTTGGACAATATCCCAAAGATCACGGACTAGAGTTACATGGACGATGGTTCTGCGTTCTTGGAGAATCCTTTGCACACCGTAAAACCTGATAAGGATTGCTCGTTCATGACCCTCGGCCGTCGAATCATTTCCAGAGAGGCCAAATGGGGAAGCACTCTCAAAGTTAACGGTAAATTTCGCCAAACTCCGAAGTACCGGGAATGGGCAGAAGAGATACTTTCTCGACATCCTTCTACTCTAAGTGAAGCTCGATTGTATGATGTTGTCCATGCCTCATTGTTCACGTATAGTCAAGATCAAAACATTATGCACGCATTCTGTGAAGCTTGGTGTCCCGCCTTGAATACACTTCATACTTCTGCTGGAGAAGTTTCCATCTCCCCATGGGATTTGTACGTATTTGGTGGATTGCCCATCCTTGGAGAAATTTACGATGAAACAACCCCGTTTCCGGATGAGTTGCACAATGTCAATCCCGACAAAGATAGTTGCATTCCTGCTAGCTGTCAATATTTGCTCTCCGCTTTTCATAGGCTTGCTGCCACCGAGAGGAGAAATGGTGTTACTCCTGTTGCTTGGGTGAAGTATTGGTTCAAAGGAAGCCAATATGACAAAAGTAGCGTTTCTCAAACAAAGAAGAAGTTTGTCCGTCTAACACATACCGGAAGTTTGAATGGCAGTGTCAATGAGGTTGATAATTGGTCACCGAAAATCAAGGATGTCTTTTCTAGCCTCAAAATACCTATCAATTTGTACTCTGAAGTGTACCTCGCTGCCTTCCTATCATGTTGGCTTTGTACATTCGTGCTTCCGTCTAGTGCTGCTATGACAATTCGTCCTAGCACATTTAAACCTGCATGTCTTATGTCTTCTGGTCATGTGGTAAATCTTGCCTATCCAGTATTGGTGAGTATCTACAGGGGTCTAAATACTATTTCCGAATCGTCAACCACAGGCTCCTCATCAGCTTGTTTTCCCCAGCACTATCTTTCGACTTGGATATGTAACTATTTTGGAACACACCGTCGCCAGAAGATGCTTGCTGGTGATCAAAAAATGTTCAAGTTCTCGGGAGATAATGGTGCCAAATATTTTGATGAGAGAGAGGCCAGGGTGAAGATCCATTCCGGCGAGTCAATTTATTGGAATCCTGCCTCATTTGTTCAAAAAGAACCTCAGACACTCGCGCCTATAAGGAGGTCAGCTGATTTTGAGAAACGTAGCCGCTTTGCCTCAATTCGACCATGTGTTTTAAGTCTTTGTTGGAAGGACGAGTTTATGCTGGAGCCTTACAATCCGCATAGGTTTTGTCGATAGTTTGGTTTTAAGCAGAGAACACCTCGCGATTCTAAAAAGAGGGATACACATTCGTCTACTCTTGAGGGGGGAATTAAACATTGGCTTTTGAGTATTCATGAGTATCCTGGTACGAACGCGAGGATCCCTTCATTTCTGAGGAATTTTAGTCTACACGCCACTCAAATTTCAATACGTGGTGGGAAAAGGTCCACGGTCAACACCTTATCGAGGGGCAACAACTTTTGGTGGAGAGTGTTCATGATGTTGTTGCTTCTCCTACTAATCCTTCTATCCAGCAGAAACAAGTTGAGTCGCCACCGTCAAAACTTAGTACTGAAGAGGGCTCCAACTCCCAAAGGTCTGAAAAGTGTCCGTATACCGCTGACTCAAAGAAACGTCATTCTTCTCCTACTAAATTCGAAGATTGTGCAAGTGGTAGTGATCATCCTCCTATTCGCAAAAAGAACAAGGCTTCAACCTCAAATCCAATAGTTGATCCTTCCAATGTGAGTGCACCAAACGAGGTATTCTTTGATGGGGCTATGACGAATATTAATCAGGTATTCGCGATCCCTCCTTTTTTTCTCTTTTTTTCTTCTTCTTCGATCTTTGTTGTCTAATATGATTGTATACATATTCAATACAGATTGTGACTTATTTATTTGGTG
The DNA here is from genome assembly GCA_963920805.1 of Primula vulgaris. Lineage (NCBI taxonomy): Eukaryota > Viridiplantae > Streptophyta > Magnoliopsida > Ericales > Primulaceae > Primula > Primula vulgaris. Next base: position 1,715,328 of record OY987222.1, on the reverse strand, counting down.
TCGGAGATCATGGAGTCCTCGAAGGTGACACAAATCATCTTTCGATAGATAAGACATTTGACGATCTAAATTTTGCGCTTGAAGGAGAAAGAGTTTCTTTCGGAAGCGAGGTATACTTTAGTTCTGAGTCAGATGAAGCGGATGGTGGTAAAATAAAACCATTACAAGTTGTTGGTTCATGCTCCAATAAGCCTCTCATTCAAGTTAATGATTTGGGCAGGAGCTCTTCTTACCCCCAGGATTGTTCCAACACTTCAGGAAGTAAGTATGAGGATGAACTTTTGCTTCTAAACCAAAAGTATGTCTCCAGTTTATGGAAAACAATTCTTTGAAACTTGACGGAATGTGACATAAGCAATCTTAGTTCATGTGAAGAATCGAGCATCAAGATAATGAGTTTAATGGAGGGTAGAACCACTACTGATTTATCTCCTTTGAAGGATATGATTTCTAATTTCTTTGCGAAAGTACGCGAGTTTGACCAGAAAAGATCATTCTATGCAGAAATAAATGTTACTGACTCACCGCAGAGGTTGTTCAACGAGAAATCTCATGTGTTAGGTACCATCGATGTTGAAGAGGGTTGACACAAGGCTAACATTGTTGACTTTCAAAAGAAGATCGACCTTATTGATGCAAAGATAAAGTGTTTAAGTGATGAAAGAGATAAAGTGGAGGCATGAATGATTGAAGAAAATAGAAAGATGCACGAGGTAGCTGCAGCAAAAGATTCCCTTAGTTTGGAGGTGTTAGAGCTCAAAAACCAATGTGCAGAGAGTGACAAGGCCAAGAGTGATTTTGAGAAGATTCAAAACATTATAGCATACGGGCTTGAAGAGTTGAAGATCATTAGGCCTTTTACTTAGTCACTTGGTTTTCAGTCATTTTTATTATTTTCAGCTTTCAAGATCTATAGTACGAGTTCCTTGTAATTAAATAATTCTTGACTTAATAAAAATGCAGTTCTCTTTCTTTTCCATCTTGGTTGCTTGTATATCCTTTGAAACTAAATGTGTTGTCTATTTCTTTTCTCCAATTTTCTTGTACTCTTTATTTTGGCAGTTTCGTCTTCAACTTGGAAAGTGTTTGTATTTTTTTGTTTATTTATGACTGATCTTGAAATAAATCTCAAGATGTCTATGTACCCTGAAGGGATCAAGCCAAACGTAGTTCAAGTTTTTATTATTATTATTATTATCTCTTTTGGAGAAGGATTTTTTTTTTATTGTTGGTATGACTGATCTTGAAATAAATCTTAAGATGGTTATGTACCCCGAAGGGATCAAGCCAAACGTAGTTCAGGATGGTGCCTTTCATAATTTATACTCATGTGGGTGAAGAGTAACTTGCAGTTTATACTCATGCGTCATGAAGTGTCTTTAATTTCTTCAAGAGTAGTAGCGATTTAGGAACTTTCTGTTGATAGGCCCAATTTCTAAACCATCTTCATAGCGTAACTTGTATGCACCATTTGTATAAACTTCAGTCACTGTGTGCGGACCATCCCATTTTGACAAGAACTTGTTTCCCATTCGACGTGTCATGATGATGGGTCTTCTTACGGCGACCACCAAATCCCCTTTTTGGAAGGATCTTCGCTTGACCTTTTTTGTTGAATGATTTTGACATACGAGCTTGATAACACTCCAACCTTTGTTGCGCTTCCAAGTCTTTTTTCATCGAGTGCTTCGATTTCCTCAAGACGAAGGCGCGCATTGCCCTCAAGTGTAAATCCTTCTTGGAGAGCAATCTTGAGTGACGGAATTTGTGTCTCTAGAGGCAAGACGGCTTCTACTCCATATACCAAAGAATATGGGGTAGCTTGAGTTGATGTTCGATATGTTGTTCTATATGTCCATAAGGCTTCTTTAATCCTCTCGTGCCAATCTCGCTTGGACTTAGCCACGACATTCTTCAACAGATTCCCAAGTGTCTTGTTAAAAGCTTCGGCAGGCCCATTAGCAGGTCCGTTATACATGGAAGAGTTATGTTGCTTGAAGCCAAATTTATCGCACAGACTTGTCACCAATTTATTGTAAAAGGGAGTTCCATTGTCGTTGATGATGTAACGTGGCACTCCATACCTAAAAATTATATTCGATTTGATAAAATCTACCACTGTCTCTTTCATCACGGCTTTTAAAGGCACGACTTCGGCCCATTTGGAGAAATAATCAGTAACCGCTAATATGTAAATGTGGCCTCCAGATGACTTTGGCAGAGGCCCTATCGCATCTAATCCCCAAGCATCAAAAGGCCAAGATGAAACCGGAGAGTGTAAAAGTTCATGTGGTTGGTGAATAAAATTTGCATGATATTGGCAAGGTTGACATCTTTTCGCAAACTGGAGGCAATCTTTAACCATGCTAGGCCAGTAGTATCCCATTCTTTTAATTCGGAACTGAAGCTTTGGACCATATTGGTGAGCACCACATACTCCGGAATTTGCTTCTTCCATTGCTTGTTTTAACTCTTCTCTACTAAGACAGCGTAAGAACACCCCTTCGAAAGATCGTCGATAGAGCGTGCCTTTGTAGTAGACGAACCTTGTAGCGCATCGTCTCACATCTATCATCCTATGTCAATCATCAGGTAATTTTCCATGTTGTAAATAGTCGATAAGTGGTTGTCTTCAGTCCTCCTCTTCAATCTCGAAAACCGAAACAGCTGTAACTTCCTCTACTCTCTCACATTTGTTTTTGGGAATTCTTTCTTCATCATCTAATTGCGGATGAATTACCCATCTTTCACATATTGGAATACTCATGTGTTTGTTAGGAAGAGCAATGTTGGATGCCAACTTTGCTAAAGCATCAGCTTGTTTCTTCTCTTGCCTTGGAACGTGGTCTAATGTAACATCACCAAGCCATGAGATGAGCTTTGCGGCATAGCCTTGAAATTGTGTTAATTTTACCTTCTTGACCTCATATTCATTTAGAACTTGATTTATGATTAACTTGGAATCTCCATACACCCTAATATGTTGGTATTTTGCATCTAATGCCATCTCCAGTCCTAATATGAGAGCTTGATACTCTGCCACATTGTTTGAGCATTTTTGTATAAGAGTGAAAGCATAGGGAAAAACGTCTCCTTCCGGACTTAGAAACACGACCCCTGTGCCAGCACCTTCGCTGTTAGCCGACCCATCGAAATACATTGACCATAGTGGGCGAACCTCTATGCATATTACATCTTTATCAGGTAGGCCTTCAGACATCTCCCATTCAGCAGGCATTGGGTGGTCAGCAAGGAAGTCTGCAAGAACCTGGCCCTTGACAACCTTTTGAGGAACATAGACTGTTTTAAATTCTTGAAAGAGAAGCGCCCACCTGGCTAGGCGGTCTGACCACACTGGTTTAGACATAACATACTTGACCGGATTTGCTTTGGATATAAGTTGAATTGTATGAGCCTGAAAATAAAGCCTTAACTTTTTTATCACGAAAACCAAGGCCAAACACATTTTCTCGATTGGCGTATAATTCAATTCGCACGGAGTCATTGTTCTACTAAGATAATACAATGCATTCTCTTTTCCAGTATCATTTTCTTAAGCCAATAGACCTCCAATGGACCGTTCTTGTGCTGCAATGTATAGGAGTAAGGGTTTTCCAAGTATTGGAGCTCCTAACACATGGGGTTTTACTAAGTAAGATTTGATTGTGTTGAGAGAATTATCACATGATTCATTCCATTTGAATTGGGTTCCCTTTTTCATGAGTCGACTGAAAGGTTGGCAACGACCTCCCAAATTTGAGATGAAACATCGAATGTACGCTAGTTTCCTTTGTAGGCTTCTTAGCTCGTGAATATTTCTTGGGGCTTGTACCTTCATGACGGCCTCGATCTTGGATTCATCAATTTCTATTCCTCGATGACGAATGATAAATCCGAGGAATTTTCCCGACGTGACCTCGAAGGCGCATTTAAGTGGATTCATCTTGAGCTGAAAGTGTCGTAATCGTTTGAAAACTGCCTCTAGGTCTTTGAGGTATTGATGGTGCTTTTTGGTCTTTACAACGATGTCATCTACATAGCACTCAATGTTTTTGTGGAGCATGTCATCGAAGATCCTTTGCATTGCTCTTTGGTAAGTCGCACCAGCATTCTTTAATCCAAATGGCATCACCTTGTAATAGAAGATACCTTTAGGCGTGCGAAAGGCGGTCATCTCTTCATCTCGTGGATCCATGCGGATTTGATTATACCCTGACGATCCATCCATGAACGACAAAGTTTCATGCCCAGTTGTAGCATCAAACATGAGTTCGGTTATGGGTAGCAGAAACTCATCTTTAGGACATGCATTGTTGAGATCTCGAAAGTCAACGAATACTCGAATTTGGCCATTCTTTTTCTTCACAGGAACTATGCTTGAGATCCATGTCGGATATTTGACTTCTCTAATGAACCCTGCCTCAATGAACTTGTTAACTTGCAACTCAATTTGTTGAACCAATTCTGCTCGAAATCTCCGTTGAACTTGCTTAACTAGTCGTGCTCCATGTTTTACCGCTAGGTGGTGGACTGCTATTTTTGGGTCAAGCCCTGGCATTTCTTCATAACTCCAAGCGAAGACATCCTTGAATTCCTTAAGCAACTTGATGTAGCCCTCTTGATCTTTATCGGTTAAAAGTGCACTTAAGTATGTTGGTCGCGGATCATCCACTGTACCAAGATTTACTTCTTCTAACTCATTCATAGTGGATTGGACGCCCTCTTCAAGTTCTTCTGGTGCCTCTGCTATATCTCTTTCAACTTGTTCCTCATCATCCATAAGAGTGATGTGGTAGGATTCCGCAATTTTCAAGTTTTCTAGTTGCAAGATATTATTACCCTGTACGGATTTCACTGTTCTTTTACGACGCATTTGAACGAACCATGTTTTCCTTTCAGATGCCCCCAGGCGCTCAAAAACTGATTTTCTCCTTATTAACCTTCGAAATACTGAAGCTCTTTTGGTCATGCCTAAGCGTTCGAATACCGACCTTCTTCTTCTCAGCAATATTTCGAGTGAAGGTTCTCTTTTGCTTGTCGACTCTATGAGCATTGGGCCTCCCCTTATGGTTAACCTTTCAAAACTTTGGGGTAGAGTTCGAGATGAGTGATGCCGTTGGACAATGGGCTCTCCCACCCATAATTGCCGACGAGGTTCGAAATCATTTGAGCCACAAGATTCACACTTTGGTGTCGGGTCTTCTTCTTCGATCGTGATATAACAGTTGTTTGACTTTCTTTCGATTATTTTTGCTGGTTGAGGTGGCTTGTACCCAATCCCCGCACGAGATCCTTTTACCATGTAGCCTTTTTGTTTCAACATGCACTGAGTTTGGTTTAGGCCGTAACATTCTTCCTCCATTATTGTTGGAGTAAGTTTTCCAAGGGGGCTTGATTCCTTATATGTATAGCCTTCATTTGCAAGCATTTTGTATGCTTTTGGGTTGAAAACTTCTTTTAATTAATCTCCATGCTCAGTTAATGGGCCATGTGTTGGTCTAACAAATCCTTGTAAGTACCCCATTTTGCTTGATTGATGTTATAGGAAAAGTTAAGTCGTCACCCTTGTGACTATCAGCACTTAACGACTTAATAGTTCGAGACGAGAGCTTAGTCCCCGTTTTGCCTTTTGTAACATCTACTCCAGTCTTCTTTCTTTTGTCGATCTTTTCATTTTCTTTTATAAGACCTAGACAGGGAGCAGATACAGATGGTTCTACTTCTTTTCCTTTATCCATGTACAACTTAGCGTCTGCGAAATATGATTCCACTCCGTTGAATGGATTATCATCACCTATGACCTTCTTCACCACATTGTCCTTATAATATTTGAAACATTGATGAAGTGTAGACGGGGTAACTCCATTTTCGTGAATCCATGGTCTCGTCCTAATAGCATATTATAAGATGTTTTCACGTTAAGAACGTGAAACAATGCACTTGACACCATTTCATCTATCAACCTTAGCCGCATGATTTTTTCCGGATCGGGTTCGAGAATGGGCTCTCAAGGTTGGATTCGGTAGATCGGATTTTGGTGCGTTGTGACTCTCCATGGAGCCCTGCGGGTTTTTTCTAACCAACGTACCGATTTGTTTCATTGTTACGTGGAGAACTAAACTTTTTTTAAAACAAAAGATAAGGTAACATCAAGATTTTACTTACAAAGAAAGTGACGTTGATCTTGTGATCAAAGGTCTAGAATTTTTCAAAAATAGTCTTCTCGACTGATTAAAGGGTTTATTAACTCAACAACAACAAAAATATTCTCAATTGATGCCACACGACGTGGAAAAGTATTGCGTATAAAGTCTAGATGAAAGTTTGGATAATTTTTTATTATTTTCTTATCACTAAACATTTTTATTTAAAATTTTCACTATTTTAAGTTGAATTTCAGATGTAATAAGGTCGTTTTGACCATTTATTATTAATGAAATATTGGTTTTACCCATCAATTTATATATATATAATGTTTTATAGAGATTTTTCAACACATAATTTCATCTCTGCGGCTTGTTCGGTTGTTCCATATAGATCATCGGCCATGATTAAACATCTAAAACTTTATACTCTTGGACAGATGATTTTCATGTAACTAACACGTAAGATGATTTTTGTGGATTTAAGTCTCGAAATATCATTCCCATACAAATAAACAAGAAAGTTGGGTTGATAGAGTGAACTTTTTTATGACAAAACATTTTAAAAGCTCATGGGAAAGATATCATATGCGAAGATGGTCATGCACTAGGTATTTAGGTCATTTTAGAGTTGTAGAATTTTATGTATTTAGACATCCGAATAACATCTATATATATCAATAAATAAATAAAAGAGAACCGAAGCATCAATTCATTTTTCATTCAAGTGGCGTTGATAGAGTGAACTTTTTTTGACAAAACATTTTAAAAGGTTTATTAGGTGAACCAAAATGAACCGCAGTCCAGCTAATAGATTTAAACCATTTCTGGACAAAGGTGTATGTATATGTCTTGTTAAATGTCTTTGGCACGCAAATACCATATACTGATATACTTAGCTAAAGTTTTTTTTGCCAGAGTTGCACTTGAATAAAAGTGTAAAAACCGTAAGCTTTTAGCAGTCTGAAAAAGTGAAAATCAGGCATTTTTTTTTACTTTTAATCCAGCTCTTTCGAAACCATCGTTTTTAAAAAAAAGAGAGATTGATTCATAAGTCAAATATAGTTGAAGGTTAGGCATTAAAGTTCATTTTTCTCATTTGCATGTGATACAAATTTCGGTTACTATAGGTAACAAATATTCCATCCAAAAAAAAAGTCCAAGTAACAAATAGAAACAACGAGTAAGATGGAAAGGGAGTTACAAGTGGCTGACATGTTGTGTGGCATAAGAATCAAACAAATGCATTGGCACACAGACACAAATACAATACCAGTTAAAAAAGGAACAAAAATAGAAAATGAACACAAGAAATTCACCATTTTTTTTCCAACGCTTATACAATCTAGAAACACTTTTACAAAACCCTCCTCATATCATATCATATCATGTATGTGAAACATTCAAAAGCTATAATCAGTCTTGAACACCTTGCTCAAGTTAGTCTTCGAACTAAATGCGCCTCCGATATCTCTTTGCTCTTCCTCTCCCTCGCTCTCTCCTTCACTTTCTCCCTCCTCAAAGGCAGGATGACTCAAAATACTACTCAAAAGTTGTGTTCCCCTCAAAGCATTTGTTAAAGGCAAGTGTCCCTCTGGTGTTTCCTCATTCAACTCCCAAACAAACTCATTCGGAAACGCCCTATAATTATACTGCTCTACCTCAGTGTCAAGCTTTTTCATCCACCCAACTTTTATGAAAAAGCTTGTGAAATCCCTATTCACTTTCTTCCATATCTTCTTCTGCACACTGTACCCGAACCGACCGCCGCTATGCTCCCTCCAAAGCTCGTCTATTGTCTTCAGGTCCGAGGCACAGATAAATTGCGCCTCGGAAAAGAAGACATAGCCGCGGGCCTGGCTGGCTTCGCCAGCCAGGACAATGAGGAGACGCCGAGTCTCCTCATCAGCCTGGCGAAAGTCTTGAGAGGCAAGGTGGTGGCGGAGAACGTCGAACGTAGCGGAGGAGGGAGTGAAGGGAGTGGTTGTTGTAGAGGAGGAAAGAGAGTGTGGAGTGAGTGGGAGATAGAGAGAGAGAGTGATGGTGGCGGTTGTTTGAGTCGGTTTAAGGAAAGAAGAGGAGGAGGAGAGGGTGGCAGGAAGGTGGTGGGTCGGGTGGCGGTGCCTTAGAGGGTTGCGGTAGAGGGGTTGTAGAGAGTGGGTGGCCATGCTAAGAGGGAAAGAATGTGAGAAGAAGAGAGTAGTAGTAGGGAGAAAGATAAGGGGTGAGTGAGTTTAGAGATTGCATTGTGTAATCTTTGGAAGTACAAACAAAGGGATGTGATTGGTTACATTTGGGTGAGGCCAGATTCTTTTCCCCTATACTTTATTTATTTTTTCCCTTACTATAAGCTATTTCATATTTGTCTCATTATATGTTAACAAAGTGGGAATCGTACAAGTATTTTGCAAAAATAAGCCTTGTTCTGTTTTAGGTTTCTAGCAATTTTTTTATTATTATTTGTAAGCAGAGGTTTCTAGCAATTAGCTACAATTATTTTGGTGTTAAGAAAGGTGGAATTCATCCAGTTTAAAACTTTTGCGTTTTCGAAGCCGTACTTTGAAGACGAAGAAACTTTAACTTTTATTACTAAGTAATTGCATTACAACAACAAACTAAAGTCGAGCTTTAAACTGCAAGAAAACAAACCTATGAATTATAAATGTGAAACTACGTCAATTCAACCGAAAAAAATTATGAATGTGATCCAAATTTCTTGTAAAGCCGCCGCACCACATCCTCAAAAATTACGTTGTACTTGAATTTTATTCTTCATATTTAAACCTCTTCTAGATCATATGTTCTGAGTTCTCCTCCAACGGAAATGGTAAGATTCTAGAGAATATATATTTTATCATTTCCAGTTTCCAGTATTTGTGCTAAAATCTTTCATGATCAGTAAACAAGCACCAGAAAACAGTAAACATTTTTTTAAATAACTCTAAAAGGGTCCTGGTGGTATTCTAGAAATCACAAGGGTGGTGGTTGCTCGTTACTCGTTAGCAATGCAGCACAAATTCGACAAGATGCGGGTCCCTTTGATTACCATCCTAATAATAATAGGAAGGGTGCAACATGAAACATCGCAAGTTGTTTCTTAATTAATTTTACTACAGCGCTATAAATACTCATAGAAAAGTCTACAACCGGACCTTCATCAATTCCACTACAGAAGTGAGATTAATGTAAGAGGCGATGCTGCGAGTTAAAAGTCTGGGAATACTTGGGGTTTTGTGAACTTTTTCCATAGTTGTTCTACTGTAAAATAAAGTTACAGGTCCAATATCCATATTTTGAAAATTAAAAGGACTTGCACACTTTAGAAAGCACGTCAAAAATTCTATTATCCGATCATTTGAAACCAGGTTCACTTAGCATGTAGGAGTTGTTCACAAAATCCGGGACACTATAGCACGTTAAATTCCCACTGGAATACTGTTTCTGAGGCATAAAATACTCCTAATAAACCTCTCTTCATCAGTTCATCTATATATATATATATATTTAATATTTTCTCGAACACGGGTTGACTAGACTCTTTAGTAAGTAAATCAACCACTCGACCACAGATAACTATTGATTAGAGAAATGAAATTAATTATATATATTTAATATTTTGCCAAACGGGGGTCTTAAAAATATACGTTTTTTGGGAGCTCTAGGCCCGTGCCTCTTGGCCCTAGCCCAAAATCCGGCCCTGAAGCTACCACCATATTTACAATATACAGTATAGCTTGGCAAAAACATCATACCACTCCACTCCAATGGCAACCATAGTTCAAGAAGACCATGAACAAAAACGAACAATACTTCATTCCAGCAGACCAGCAACCTTCTGCAGACCCAGCCATCGATTTGCTGTATATTATTTGTAGAATTTAATGTTTCACCAGAAAAGGGAATCTTAAACTCACTAGGAGAAACAAAACTCTAACAGTCACTTTTGGAAAACAAACTGAAAAATCTACGCTAACAAAATACAACCTTTTTTCTCAGTTAGATCAGAACGTCTTTTTATTTTGAAACTTTTAACTTTTATAAATACATGAGGTACATTGTGCTAAATTCTAAAATACTCTTCTATCAAAATGCACAACAATCAATATACATATCCTTATTACTCTGTATATGAAAACAAAACAAGCTAATAAACGAAGTTTTAAATCAGCTTTATGAAGGTTGCGTCATAGCTAAAAAGCAAGATCCAAATAGACATATAACATTACACCGTATTTAACAGTTGGCAGACCGTTAAGGTTTCTACATTAGCATATAGAAATAACTTGTTTGGTTAAAAAAATGTATTCTTCAGTTACAGTTCCGGAAAACTTAAATCATTTTAGAGAACCAACTTGGCTGAGATTCGTAGTTTTTGTTTCAGGAAAGTTAACAAAGCAGTAACATCGAACATAAAGCACCAATAAAGTTTTCTACATAACTATGTAAAACTCATATAAGATATACCATAAAGGGTAAAAAAAACTTACACCGGTATATGGATGAGAACAGTCTTACAAAATCATTATCAAACTATGCACAAGGGCAAAGCCGTCTTGTATGCCGATGTGAGCCGTCACAGGAAAGGACTGATTCCGTTTTTGTGTACAGGCACGCTCCTGGATTCTGGTCAACCCAAAACGAAATTTATCATGATTCTGCTGCTTATAATAGTACTAAAGATTATACACCAACAGTCTCAAGAGTTGTGATTTTTATAATTCTAGCTACTTTGGCTTTCCTTGGAATAGATACCACTAAAAATAAGAATTACCTTCACTGACGACCTATGTAGCATGGATACTCCAGTTTTAAAAAAAAAATGCCGTATCGGATACGATACTCCCCCGATACTCCGATACTGTATCCGATACTCCAAATGCCGTATCCTTGACTTTTCAAAGGTTTGACCTATCCGATACTCGTATCGGATACTCCAAATGCCATATCCTTGAATTTTCAAAAGTTTGACATATTCAATACTTCAATGATACTTCACAGATGCTTCACCGATAGGTTTAAGATACGGTGGGGTTGGAAATTTATACTTATTTACAAATTTAAGGCAAAGTATTATAAGCTAATTAAATAATAGGTCGGTCATACATGCTATATTAGTATAAAATATATCTTTGTTATTTGTGAGAAAGTACAAATATACATAAGTACTTACATATTATAGAACACCTTTTGGGGAATTGTATTTCCATATAATGTTTGATAAGTAAAAATTAATTTGTAGCAGGATATATATATATATATATAATAATTTTTATTATAATTATAATTGCCGTATCGTATCCTAATTTTTCAAAAAATCCGTATCTGCGTATCCGTATCGTATCGGATACGATACCCGGATCCGTATCCGTGCAACATAGCTGACAACACTTCTAAAATAATAAACTTTGGTTGAGGGGAAAGAATCAAGCTACTAATACAAACAGTGAGGTTTATATCATCGAAGTGGCCTTTTTTACCAGATTAAAAGTTTTGTTAGGCATGTGCAGTCGGTCTTAATAATTCATAAACCCTCGTACTTTTCCATACATTTCTTATCACTCTGATAATTTAACTCTCAACGCCCACAAACTTGGTGCATATCAAAAGATTTCCTACAAGTTTAAACTAGTTACTAGCCTTCATCAGAAAATAAAGGAAAAAAGAAAACGGTGCATAAAAGAGCAAAAATACCAGATCTGTGGGCGCATCATCTACAACTTCAGCAGGTTGGTCAGCACCAATACTTGCCAAACAATCCCCATTACACCTCATATATTTCTGCATACTGTTTACGAGCCACCAGAAAAGAATAAGTGGCTTGATCACAAATTAAAAATTCTGAAAAGCAGGTAATTACACAGCAAAAAATATCAGTGACTTCATAATTTTCATCGAGAGAATCTTTAGTTCAACAAGTTCTATTATTTCGAAATCAGCCTTCTGGTCAGTTCTTATGAAAAGATTCCATTATTAAGAAGCTATTGGCAACTCAGGGCAATTAAAGAGATGAACATGAAGTTATGAGATCCCCAAGACCAAGGCACCCTATTCTTTACTGTATAACTCTCTTTGAAAAAAGCTAATAAAGATGGCTAGATGTTAGAGTACGTCACCGAAACAGATACATTATTTTGATCAGTTCAGGCAGAGTGGTATACAAAATTAAAATAAAGCATATCTAGATTCTATAACATAAAATTCAAAGGGAAAACAGATAGAGCCAAGACTTACGTTTTGCATTCATTAAGAAGCATCAGTTTGTTGGGAACACAGGACTGCCCATTAAACTTGCAAACAGAATCACACGATTCCCCTTGCCTTATGCCAAATGAGAAAAATCATAAGTTATAGATAGTGGTTAATTACAAAGACGCAAATGGCAAGATAGTCAAAATCTCTTACCTCCCAACGGTTATATTGATGCCAGCTAGTTTTGCTTCAGTATGGGCCTCAGTCGTAGCTGCATTAATATGTCATCTGAGAAGTTAGAACATGTGAAAGTTTATTCTATCATGTCGGATATAAACAAATATTAAAACTGAGACACGATAATATATCTTTCAATTTAAAATGGGTTTAATCATAACAGGCAGAAAAAATACTCTCCTAGAACAAAAATTACAGAGGAGAGGATACAAAAGTAAAACTGTGGTATAATGTTTGTACATTCAAGACAGACAATACTGCTTATTTATTAGAATGGAAAGATCCCATTTGTGTGTACCATAAGATTCTGTGAAAAGAGAGGTAGATCCGGGTAATTAAACTAAACTCCAACTCAAGATGGGGAAACTAAAAAATATGTGCAAAACATAAACAATTGTGAATTATATGTAATATAAACTACTGATAATTGCCGAGCAATTTAAAAACAAAAAAGCTTGTCTACATTAACACTATCCAACATAATACCGGAACAGAAAAATACTATCTCAAATAGGGACTACTGAATTGAATTGAGAATGCAAGAAGTACTAACAAGGACACAAAATATTTTAGGTCTTTCCCTCTTTATTTTGATTTTTTCAACATCTTATACTTCTTCACTGAGCACTTGCATTATTCAATTCTTTCTTTTTTAATTAATGTGGAAAACCCACTATTTATTTTTATTGATTTAGAAAATAAAAATGGTAAAAAACCCCACCAGAAGTTCAACATGCACGGAAAGTGTCCTAATTACAAACAGAGGGAGCAAAACAGAAATGCAAGAAAATAATTGTACTGCAACAAAATCAAGAGTTGACTTAAAAAAAAGCCTTAAACTTCTTTGGTACTTCCCCATTGTCTTCCACTCTCTCCGTCTCTATAAATACACCAAAGTGGTCAATGAAAAAAGGGAGTCCCTATTTTGTGCTGACAGGATGCTCGACGACACGAGAAGCTGTTGAATCGTACTTATCCGCTCACTCGACCTTACCCGGTTACGTATATATCTTCTTTCCCCCTCAACTTATTAAAATGAAATCAGGTTTCAGGATGGAGTTTTGAGTTAATTTACTAACTCTGATATAACATTAAATACAATATAATGAAATGCCGTTCACAATTAAAAGTGTGACAATCAACACTAATTCATTTCTAATTCTATATCTTTCAAAATCTCCCCTCAAATTTAATATGAGGGCGGGTAAGGTCGAATGAGGTGGTCGGTTCTGATGGGTTTAATTTGAGGGCTTATTTCGACACAAAATGGGGACCCATTACAAGGCACTAACATTTAAATGATAAGTTGTTATCTCGTGACAATCATTCAGTGACAACGCGAACCCAGTATTATCACAACCTCTCAAAAATCCTTACCTGTGGAATTTGATGGAAGAGAAAAACAGTGATGAAAATCACTAACGTAAGCATTTTCATGAACCTGAAATAGTCAACAGAAACGCAATGAATATCGTTAAAAAGTAATGTCGCATTTATAAGTCTCATTATCAAGAACTTCAAAGCTGACAAAAAATGCATCTTTTATTACTAAAATTTGTGGAAAATGTGATAAACATTTTTATTTTGTAATATTATCAGAAAATAATACCTGTTCGTATTAATTAAGGTTGTTGTTAGTAGGTTGTATTTAGTTAGTGTGTTAGGTAGTAGTTGGTGGGGGCATTTATTGTAGCTTTGTATCAGCCTATACACTTAATTTTCTCTTTATTTCAAATTACTTACACCTAATTTCCTAAATCAACATGGTATCAGAGCCGAATTAGGCTCCTAGGCATTTTTTTAGGTGATATGTCTTCACCTTCTTACTGCTCAAACTCTGATCTTTTTTTTTCTTTATTACACAAGCCCTTCCGTGCTGGTGTTCTTTGTCAGCCTTTATTGCTGAATCTATAACTCGAAAAATGCCAGAAATTCCATCACAATCAGAGGAGATTGTTCGGCCTCAATTAGCTGTGAGATGGAAAGAATTATCTGAAATGGTCACAGCTTATTCGCACCATACTTAAAGGAAAGGGGGAGATGAGTCATCTCACAGGAACAGGGCCAAAACCAGGCGATGCTCGATTCGAAGCATGGGATGAAGAGCGGAACATGCATGTTCTTGACCACTGCCAAGGACATTTGGGATGCACTTCATCAGACATACTCCAAAGCTCAAGATGCGGCACAAGTATATGACGTGAAGATGTCGACTATTGCTGCTAAACAAGGAGCAAGTATGTGACTGAATATACGAACGAATTAAAATCCCTATGGCAAGAACTTGATCATTATAGAGTGAACAAAACCCATTGTTCTGAAGATGCTGCTATTTTGAAAAAATTTATTGAACAAGATAGGATCTATGATTTTCTTGTCGGACTGAATTTGAAACTTGATCAAGTGAGAGTTCAAATACTTGGTAAGCAAGAACTCCCTAGCTTTAATGAAGTGGAGGCACTAGTTCGTAGTGAGGAAAGTCGAAGAGTGATGCTCGAGCCACATAATTTAGACAGCTCGGCTATGGTAGCAAGTGAAATAAATAATATGACTACAAAGGAAGAAAAAGCATTGATCGCTGAAAGACCTGATCAATCACGATTCCAGAATCAGGACAACAAAGATAACCTGTATTGAACTTTTTGTAAGAGAACACGCCATACTCGAGATCGGTGTTGGAAGCTCCACGGAAAACCTCAGAGCCGAGAATTGGGACAAAAGAGCGGACATATAAGAAACAATGGTCAGGCCCATATAGCTGCAACTAAACAAAATGATGCAACAGTACACGAGACATTCGCTTTTAACCAAGAGGAGGTCGAAAAGTTGAGATCCCTTATTGGCAACCTTGATAAGTCTTCAGATAGTTGTTCATTGGCATATGCATGTGAGTTTCCTATCTCCATTGGATTAAGTATCTCAGATAAAGTATTTTCCCGATTCATGGATCTTAGACTCCGGAGCTACAGACCATATGACCCATTCATCACATATTTTTTGCAAATATACACCATGTTCAAGTAATAGAAAAGTAGCCACGGCAAATGGTTCTTTGACTACTGTAGCACGTGTAGGAGATGTCAAAATCAGCCCATTTTTTATGTTAAAAAATGTTCATGTTCCTAAATTATCTACTAATCTTATTTCTGTCCAAAAGCTCAATCGAGATTTAAACTGCACTGTTGTTTTTTATCATAATCAATGTGTTTCAGGAAAAGCATTCGAGGAGGACGATTGGACATCACTTGACAATTTAAACATCAACAAGAGCAATTTATCGACTTCATTTGTTTCTGAATGTTTGTCATCCAATAAAAAGTTTGGATTCATCATCGTCGACTAGGACATCCATCATTTAGAATTATCAAAATTTTGTTTCCCTCATTGTTTGAAAATTTAGAAGTTAAAAATTTTCATTGTGAAGTGTGTGAACTTGCTAAACACAAACGTGTTTCGTTTCCAATTAATGATAAAAGAAGTTCTAAACCTTTTTACCTTATTCATAGTGATATTTGGGGTCCATCTACTAACCCTAATGTTTCTGGAGCACGTTGGTTTGTGTCATTTATTGATGATTGTACTCGTGTTACCTGGATTTTCTTACTTAAAAATAAATCTGATGTCAATAACGTTCTCCCTAGTTTTCACTCCATGGTAAAAAATCAATTCGATATCAATATCAAACGGTTTCGATCAGACAATGCTAGAGACTATTTCAACCAAGTCCTAATTCCATTTTTTTCAAAAAGAAGGAATAATATATGAGTCGTCTTGCGTATATGCCCCACAACAGAATGGGGTAGCTGAACGGAAAAACGGTCACCTTCTCGAGTCAACTTGAGCCTTAATGTTTCAAAATAATGTTCCAAAAACTTTTTGGGGAGAAGCCGTTTTAACAGCCACGCATCTTATCAATCGTTTGCCTTCTAGAGTCTTAGGTTTCAAAAGCCCTATGCAAGTACTTTCTACATTCTATCCTGATTTAAAAACAACAATCTTATTCCTAGAATATTTGGATGTGTTTATTTTGTCCATGTTCATAGTCAAAATAGAGGAAAACTTGATCCCAGGGCATTAAAATGTGTATTTGTCGGTTATTTCTCTACTCAAAAATAAGTGTTATCATCTTCCGTCTAAAAAAATTTATGTTTCGGTTGACGTTATCTTTAATGAAAAAGATTCCTACTTCTCTACAACATATCTTCAGGGGGAGAATTCCGTAATTGAAGATAAGAAAGATCGAGACTTTGTCACTCTTGATCTACTCCCGTCATCCTCACTTCCTTACTCAAATTCTAATTCTCAACCAGTTTCAACATCGTCCTCACTTCCTCCATTAACTCCAGGTCTCCAACTAGACTCGTTTTCGTCATCTCCATCCCCCTCTATAGTAGAAAATCCAAATCCAGCTCTTGATGATGTAAGATAGGGAAAAGGAAAAGTGTATTTAAGGAAAAAGACGGTTGTTCCTGAACATGTGCATCTCCAGGAGTCCAATCCGAATTTTGAGAATGAGGTAACAAGTTATAAACCATCATTGCAAAATGAGTCTGAACCTATTGTGAATTACAATGACCAGGATTTTCCTATTGCTGTTAGAAAAAGAACTAGAGAATGCACAAAACGACCCATGTATCCTCTTTCCCGTTTTGTTTCATTCAAGAAATTTTCACCATCACATAAAGGTTTACTTGTTAACTTAAACAAAACTGCTATTCCTATCACTTTATCTGAAGCTTTGTCAAATGAGAGATGAAAACAAGCTATGAATGTCGAAATGGAAGCATTAGAAAAAAGCAAAACTTAGGATTTAGTCAAGTTGCTTGTAGGAAAGAAGGTGGTGGGTTGTCGTTGGGTTTATACAGTGAAGTATAGAGCGGACGGATCAATAGAGAGATATAAGGCGAGACTAGTTGCCAAAGGATATACGCAAACCTATGGGATTGATTATTTAGAAACCTTTGCCCCGGTTGCAAAAATGAATACCGTAAGAATTTTGTTATCATTAGCGGCTAACTTAAGCTGGGATTTACATCAATTTGATGTAAAGAATGCATTTTTGCACGGAGAACTGAATGAAGAAATCTATATGGAAATTCCACCAGGATATGGAAATAACTTGTCTGCGCATACAGTTTGCAAGTTAAAGAAGGCCTTATACGGACTAAAACAGTCTCCGCGGGCCTGGTTTGGCAGATTTACGAGAGTAATGATAGCTATAGGGTATAAACAAAGTCAAGGGGACCATAAACTGTTCATTAAACACTCACTCAGGGGGGTGACGCCTCTCTTGGTATATGTTGATGACATAATAGTAATGGAAAATGATGATAAAGAAAGACAAATTTTAGGGAAGTGTTTGACCAAGGAGTTTGAGATCAAGGCGCTAGGGAGACTGAAGTATTTTCTTGGAATTGAAGTGGCTCATTCTAGGCATGGTATATTTATCTCCCAACAAAAGTATGTTACCGATCTTTTAATAGAAACCGGCAAGACGGGATGCAAGCCTGCAAGTACTCCCGATAGATCCTAATCACAAACTTGGAGAAACAGATGAGGACATTACGATTAACAAAGAAATGTACCAACGTCTGGTAGGAAGACTCATATATTTGTCTCACACACGTCCGGATATTGCTTATGCAGTGTGTGATTAGTCAATTTATGCACAATCCTAAAGAAATTCATCTACAAGCAGCTTACCGAGTGTTACATTATCTTAAAGGAACACCAGGTAAAGGAATCTTGTTTAAAAGGAATGCAAATTTATCACTTGACGCGTACAAGGATGCAGACTATGCAGGTTCAGTTGTTGACAGGAGGTCAACTTCAGGGTACTGTACCTTTCTTGGTGGAAATCTGGTGACATGAAGAAGCAAGAAACAAAACGTGGTAGCACGGTCTAATGCGGAGGCTGAATTTCGAGCAATGGCGCAGGGTGTGTGCGAGCTGCTTTGGTTAAGGATCATCTTGAATGACTTGAAAATTAAGTGTGATGGTCCAATGAGACTCTATTGTGATAATAAGTCAGCAATCAACATAGCACACAATCCAATACAACATGACCGAACGAAACACATTGAGATAGATAGACATTTCATCAAAGAGAAGCAGGAAAGTGGGTTGATCTCTACACCTAACGTGCCTACACATAAGCAACTTGCAGATGTGCTCACTAAGGGTCTGAGTACTTCGGCTTTCAAAATGTCGTTTCCAAGCAGGGAATGGAAAATACCTTTTCACCAGCTTGAGGGGGAGTGTAGAAAATGTGATAAAACATTTTTATTTTGTAATATTATCAGAAAATATTAGCTGTTAGTATTAATTAAGGTGGTTAGTAGTTTGTAGTATTTAGCAATGTTTTAAAAATAGCGCTATTGGGACTAAAAGCGCAAAAAGCACGAAATTATTGGACCGGTAGCGTAAATAACGAGTTTTTAAAAAATAAAAGATTGGACTGGTAGCGTTATTATTAGACTGGTCCCTATAGTAAATAACATGTCACAATTCGCCCCTACAGTTAATAACATGTCACATATTCGCCCCAATAGTAAATAACATGTCACAAATTCTCCCCTATAGTAATTAATATGTCAAAAAAACACATTTATCTCCAAATACTTAAAAAAACATTAGATTCTTTTAACCAAACATGTCTCTCTTTCTTACACAAAAAACCACCACTAATTCAAAGTTTTTTTCGATCCCCCATGTATGCAAGATTATACGGTTCACATGATTAATTATATACGAAATTGGGGTAGCAAACAAAACTATGTTATATTGGATAATTTCGAACGCTAAATATGACTAGTCTTACTATTAGTTTCCACTCTAGTACTTATATTGGATAATATATTTACGAGATTATAATTTTGTTGTTTTGAATTATGTATTTGCTTAATTAAATGGCTGCTGTTTTTAACTTTTAATTTTGTTAACATAATTAGTATAAATTGTATGACTATAGTTCTATATTGTTATATATAGGCAAAAAAAATCACACCGCAAAGCGCTACGTAGCTACGCTATTTGCGCTTTTAGAGTTTCTCTCGAAAAAACGCTATGCTAGCGATAACGCTATTTAAAACATTGGTATTTAGTTAGTGTTAGCTAGTAGTTGGTGGGGGCATTTATTGTAGCTTTGTATCAGCAGCCTATATATAAGGCTGCATATGTACAGCTCTTAAGATCAGAAAATAATACATCTTTATTTCAAATTACTTACACCTAATTTCCAAAATCAACAAAATTAACGGCTTTAATACCCAATTTTAAAAAAGAAACCAGTTACATAATGGCATGCCAAATGAAAGATTGCCATGTAACTCAAAGAATCTTTTAAACATAGGTTAGATATGCAGTATGCACTATTGTATATTGTATTCTACAATTGAGGGATAAGTTTCCACCAGTTACTCCAACTCTTATTATAGTACCATAAAAGAACCTATTACGACAAGTCACTCATTTTAAGCCACAGCCTTAGTCAACATATAATGTGACCCTTTACTTTGGGCATATTTAATTGCACTGCATCACACAAACCGTAGTAACAGTAATTCCTTATAAATGGAATTGTCCACTCGCAAATTTTAGATGAAACTAAATTTGGCATAACATACCACACTTTCAGAATTATGACGACATCTCCCCGCACAGTAATCAAAAACACTTGAATAGGTCCCTGTCAAAGAGTGAATGCCATTTCAATTTTCATACTTCTATATGTTAAAATGAGAAAAACAGATGAGGCCTATGAAAATGTACAGAGAGATGTTCAACTTTCTTATCCTAGTTTTTATACAGTTTTGAAAGCTAAGAGCTAGGTAGACTGATCAAAGAGTACAATATGCTGAATAGACTAGACAAAAATAATTAAATCTAATTTCTCTATCTATTCATGTAAGATCCATGAGGACCATGAATTTAAGCAATCACAGGATTATACCCCTCAAGAATCACACATTTACTCTACAAATCATTCCAAATACATCTCTTCCACATAACAGTGAAATCCATAGCAATAAGATACCTGCAGTTACTGGCTTTGCTATCTTCACCTTCAACGCTAATTCCTTTCGGGTCTGTGGAAATACAAAATACCATGAAATAAAACCATTAAGTTCGTATTTTCTAGCCTGCTGTCAAGATTTAGTTTTAAGACTAAAAAAGTATCAGTAATATCTAAATTGGGTGTCGATTATATACTTTTGCAGGGTTCTGACAGCATGAAACACAAAATTCATATGAGTTGCAGCACTGAGAAGCAAGATTGCATCCCCTACAACATGGGAAAAAGCATGTTCTCAATATAAATCACATTTCTAATTGAAACAAAGAGTATCACATTCATATTTAAAAGATAACTCACTGACAAGCAAATTGTTTTCCTTTTAAAGGGCAGCAACGAGAATTTGGATCCAAGGATAGTGCATCGCAGACATAACCTGCAATTGAAATAAGTGGACCATTAATACCCATCAAGAAAAATAAGAGCTTCAACTAATATAAAGAATTGGAACCATTGAAGACTAATCAAAAAGACAAGAAATTGGAATAGCAAGATGATTGTTTGATCCAGATGGAGCATAAATAACTTCTGGTACTTCTGGAGAAGCAACATCCTGGAATCGAAATGTCAAGTGATTTGCATTCTCGGAATTGCAGTAAAGCAGTATATATATACATACATAAATGTGTATATACCAATCAATAGACTTAGTTTCAACACACCAGCAGTACGACCAGACGCAACTATAGATAAGTGAAAATTGCGAATGGCTAAACATTAAGAGCTGAGATTTTGAAAGATATTAAGTGACTACAGGTTGATAGCTTAAGCCGCAAGCCTCTTCTTACTATCCAATATAAAAGAACAAAAACTCAACGAAAATGAGAAGCTGAAGTGGTTAATGGGTATATAAAATTGCAGTAGGGCTGTACGCCCAGGATATGATTTTATTTAAAGCAACAAAAAGGAATCATGTCACAATAATATGATTCAGGTTTTTGTACCACCTTAGCGATAAAGAGCTTCTAACCGAAGTTACTACTGCGAGGAGAGAGTCAATCAAGATTTTATATTCCCCGTGCAAAAAGATCATACAATATTCTTATTTTATTACGCCTATCAAAATGCTCCCAGTTTTTTGAAATTGTTCTCCTAATACTCTTTGTAAATTTGATAGAGCACCAGATTATTATTATTTTTTAAACGAGAACATACAGCTTAACTGTATATTTATGTATATGTAGAACTAATATATATATAAATATGTGTGTGTGTGTGTGTAATAACCATAGAAAGTACCAATAACTAATCCTAAACAACTAGCCACAACCCTAGTTGACAAGATCCGATGCTCATCAATTAAAAAAGAAGCTCCAAAATGAAAAGTGTATGGATCGCCGTAACATAGATTAGGAGAACTCACCCTAAAAAACTAGATAGTAGATACTAAGTGGAGGGAACCTAAAGTGTATAAACAACACTAGCTTAAAATATTGATGTGTGATTAATACAGAGGCTGAGTTTCACACTGGTATAGGTCATAGGTGTACTTTTGCCAACTGGTCTATATACAAAAATCCGCACCGATACTTACATAGTTCTTACACATAAAAGTCAAGAGAGAGAGGGTACGATGATCAAGTTACCACCCCTCCAAACTGGTGAAAACTAGTGTTTGTATACAGCTACACTTGCTTTGTAGCCTCTGTTCAGACCTAACACTTAAATTGTTTGAAAAGTAAGTATCATCATTACAGTGGTGATATACCCAACTAGAACGGGTCAGTTTGGTACAGTGCAATGTTTGAAGATGATTTGGTTTTAACTTGTGACCTCCTATTTTAGGATATGAGTGAACCCAATAAAAAAGTACATGAATGGGAAATTTACCCTAATTAAGTTCCATTGCAATTCTTATCTTTATTGACATAAACGGTTTTGCTCATTTACAATTGTTACAGACATGTAAGTATGAATTGTGTTATATGGGCATATTGCTGTCAAGCACTAAAAACACATATACTATATTACTATTACACTCTCAACAATCACTCAAACTGTTTTGCTCAAGACATTAAGTTCTTGCCCAAGTTTGGACTTGTACAATTTAGGGTGTGACATCCATAAAATATGGAGCAGCTTTCAAACTATACCCTAATTTCCACTATATGCGGGTGAGAAATTCTCTCCCAAGATGCTTGATAAGAGCTTGCAATGAGCTTTCTTTGTTTCTAATGAACAGAACAAGAGTTATATAGGCCTCATTTAGTATGGTGTGCTTACAAATTGAACTTCATTTCTCCCAATGTGTAGAAAAATATACCCTATGTACACAATCGGATCAGGCAACAAGTTGTCAGTAAAGATTTGAAAAATATAGCACCTACATTATACACACGCCAATAGGTACCTAGAGAAATGACTACCATCATTTGTGTTAAAAACAAGATAGGTACAGTAAAGAAATGGGAAACAGTAAGCATGGCCATTTGAGAACAGGAATGGACAACATTATAGATGATCACATCATCACGCTATACCTATCATGTATGAATTTAGTTGAAAATCAGAAAACAATAATAAGAAAACATATGTAGATTTAGAGAGAGAGGTGAGCGTAAAATTTGAACAATTAAATTTAGCACCACTATGAAGTCTTAGCATTATAAAAGATGTCATTAAGAGCTCACTCAATTGCATCTTTTATCTCTACTTATTTTTTCCTATTTGCTTATCTGTTGAGGTGCACTTGGTTGATCAGCTTAACATTTGCACCTTTTTAGAACATTAGTATTGCAAAGGGAAAAATAGCCAGCGGCAACAAGAGTTAAAAGAACTCTGAGAATATGAAATATAATATATCAAAAAGAAGTGTCTTTTCTGAAACATATCAAGGACTATTTATAATAGTCTATGGAAACCCCTAGAATCCTAATTCCATATGGAACAGGAATAAAATCTGTCATACCAAATTATTAAAAAGGAAACACTAATTAAAAAGGAAACAACTGATCAATTGATATTATGCTCCTGCATCGCAATTTCCGAAACGCAATTTATTTCTTGTTCTTACAAAGTTTCCTACTAGTAAGATAACTTCCTAGAAACTGAAACGGCTATGAGTTTCACAGGTGGAAAGTTCATAAATTGCAACTACGAGTGGGCTAAAAGGAGTTGCAACAGCCCCATATTAAAATAATTAAAAAACCACTTTTTACAATGTCTATAGCAAAAAGATATTAACTTTAGACTTTCAACACCCCGGATAATAACAACGCACGAAACTCAGCCCTAAACGCGATTTGATTTTTAATTTTTGCAAGTTTTCTACTTATAAGAGAACTTCCTATAAACTTGTGCGTCCACGAGTTTCACGAGCGGACAATTTCACTATCGGTACAAAATTCACCGGGGTACGATGAAAGGAGCTAAAACACCCCCGTAATAAAAAAAAACCGATTTTTAACAATGTATCTCAACAAAAAAAAAACAAAAAAAGATTTAGCCTTTTGAGTACCCAGAATAAAACAATTCAGCCCCGAATAAAATAAACCCATACAAGAATAAAGAATCCTAGTTCTGCCACCGAGTCCAAGAGTTTCATCAGTAATGACAATTAACACAATTATGATTAGAATTTAAAAAATGTCAAAATAAAATAAAAAAGATTGAAAGGGCTGCAGCACCTAATTTTAAGAGAAAATCTATTCTTAACAAAAACAATTGATTTTCTCTTAAAATAATACTCCGTAGAATTTAAGCCTTTTGATACCAAGAATCCTAGTTTCGCCACCGAGTCCAACAATTTCATCGGTATCAAAATTAACAAAATAATGTCTAAAGTTAAAACATGTCAAAACAAAACAAAATAAAATAAAAAAAGAGTGATTTAAACACACCATAATCATCAGAAAGCAAGAATCTGCCTTGAACTGTAGTCCTGCAACTGCGTCTTTCGACAAGGCTATCATCTAATCTGTTAAAAACCCAACAAAACCACAGATCAACCAAAAATAACAACTAGTACTATTAGGAACAATAATAATAATAATAATAACATCGAAAATCTGATAAATGATTCGTGAGAAATTACCTGATTGCGGAAACTGTGAGGAAGAATTGGAGTAATATTAATATTATTAAATTCGTAATTAAAATAGGTTTGTTCATTCTTTTTCTAGGATTCGAACGATATGAAAGATTGATTGATTGCTATTTTCTCATTTTACTAAGTATTTGAATTTTAAATAGCTTAGGCACATACTTTAAATACTAAACTGTATGAATAACATTTTGTAAATAAATGTTATACCAAAATTTAGGTTTAGTTTAATTTTCCAACTACAAATTATATTATTTCACGCATATATAGTAAAAAAAAATATATACAAACCCTATATCTGAATTACGAAACCGTAAGTCTGATTTACGGTTTGTCTATAAAATAATAAAAATGCCCATGTGCGAATTAAATCTAAATTTGGTCCCCTCTCCCTACGTTCTACATACAGATTTTAAAAAAAAAAACTCAATCACCATAATCATCCAAATTTGGTCTCCTAATCCGTTTTTTACTCACATTAAAATAACTTTTTTTGCTTTTATTTGCCGAATCACATATCCTTTCAATTCATGCTATTTCTTTGTTCACTTATTTATTCTCATTTTATATAGTTTAAATTTATAATTTATGAAAAAATCATATAAACTATGCCAATTTATGAACAAATCATATAAAATATGTCAATTTAAAAAAAGTTATGGATTATATACATATTTTCCCCGTTTCATTCAAATTAGGGTTTTTAAGTAAATTTATTGATTTAGATAATTATCACTAATTGTTTAGTTGCATTTGATTGTGTATATTATTTATCTTGTTTGTATTATGATAAATTTGAAAAAGTTATGGATTTTCATATTTTACCCGTTTTATACAAATTAGGTTTTTGATGCAAATTCGTTAATTTCTAGTAATTTTTTAGGTGCCATTAATTGTATATATTATTTATCTTATTTGAATTAGAAAAAAAATTAAATACTTACTGTTTGTTCATATATGGGTCGTTTGAGAAATTAGTAAAATTTGGTCATTTGATTGTTAATTACCAATTGTTTAGTTGACTTTGATTCTATATATTATTTATCGTATTTGAATTGTGAAAATTTGGAAAAAGTTAAGTATTTTCATATATACTCGTTTTATACAATTAGTGTTTTTATGTCAATTTGTTAATTTAGATCGTTATTAGTAATTGTTTAGTTGTCATTAGTTTTGTAGATACTTTATCGTTTTTTGATTGGAAAAAAATAAAAATAGTTAAGTGTTTGTTCATATATACTGGGGGTTTTTAGGAAAATATGTTGATTTAGATTGTTGTTACCAAATAAGTTGTTGGTATTATAGATATTGTTTTGAGTAGAACAATGAGTCTGTTTGAACAATGGTCTCGGTAAACCAAACAAATTATACTTATTATTACTTTTTACTTATAAGTAAATATGTTGTTTGGTGTTACTTTAAAAAGTAACCTTACGTTATAAGTAAATATAATTAAAATCATCAAAAACCTACTTATTATAAGCATCATTACCCATATTTTTAGGGTTAGAAATAAGCTAGTTTTATTGATATAGGTTTATTTTTATTGTAATTTGCTCTTGATATTAGAAATAAGTTGCTTAAATAGTTGTTGATATTACACATCTTGTTTGGATTATGGAAACTTGACTAATATTACACATCTGGTTTTGTTCATATCTACTCGTTTACCATATTTGGACAAATTGTTTAATTTGATATTCATTTTTCATATAGCTTCTCCATGGGTGACCCATGTCCAATTATTAGAGGCGTGTGGGGATTTTACGACAGGTCGATCATCGATCATAAAAGATTTGGACGGCTGGTAGAGATGCAAAGAGAGTGGATGCGTACAAGATACGTGTATACATTTATAGTGGGCAGATAGCGACGCATCCAACTATAATGCAAAATATGATTAGAGCAGTCTTCTACGGTGTCTATGTCATATGTAGTTACAATGTAGATCGAGTCTTGCTTACAGCATTACTGAACATGTGGCGTGATGAGACCCAAATGTTCCATTTTTCCAGTGGTGAGTTGGGATATTTCTACAAGATGTAGATATTATATTGGGATTGAGGGTGAATGGTTGTGCTATAACCCGGTCTGAGAATAATGATAATAAAACAACTAGTTTGGATTTGCTGGAGAGGTTGTTGGGCATTAGACCCGATGACAATCATGTTGAGAAAAATGCTTTAACGGTTAAATTTGATTAGTTGAGATCAAATTTTGAGACTTTACCCCAAACTCTAATGAGGAAAAGTTGTTATATCAGTGTAGGGCTGTCATGTTGTTATTACTTGTTGCACATGTTTTTTTCTTATAAGAGCAGTGATCATATTGCATAGTGGCCTCTACCATTTCTTGAGGATTTCGATACGTGCTCAGAATATAGTTGGGGATCAGCTCTCTTGGCTTGGTTGATGTTTCTTGAGATGTGAGCGATGACTAGGCTATAGCCTGTTAGATATTATCCAGGGTTGCCTACTAATTTTCCCCCTCATCAGGGATTGCCTAGGTTTCCCATAGGTTACATGCATGATATTATTTTATTTTATTTTATTTATTCAATTTCGATTACTTATTTGTGTATTTATTAGCTACTTATTTTGTTTATATCTAATGTTTTTCTGCTCTACTTGTATTATTACAGATGGAAAATGTCACTGCACAGTAGTCAACATGTGGTCGAGCATAATGTGATTCATATACGGGACTAGTTTGACCAGTTATCTCCCAAACAAGTAAATTTCCACTATTAATTTGCTATTTATGATTGTTACATACTATATGTTGTATATGATTGCATCTTATATGATTGTTTTTGGATTACAGATAGACTGACAACCGTACGGGGACATAAATAACCATCCTGAATATTGCACATGGGGTCGTGATATGTGGCATTCATCCGTTCCGCTCATATGCAATGAGAAGATTGAGGGTCTGCTTATCCCATTTTACGTTGTCGAATGTACCTTCCCATTTGTTACTCTACTTAACGCCACTCTTTTTCGGTTATACCGATGCCGAATACTTATCAAACCTGCATAAGTGATATTCCTAACTTGGTTTGTCTTTATCGGTAGAAATAAGGCGATATCATGAAGGTTTTGCAAAAACTCCAAACGAATCACTCTGATCTACTCATGCTCTATGAGACGACTAGAGAGTGTATATGACTTCGAGCTTATATTAGCCAAGTACATGTGTACTTTCTCACAATCCAGATAAAACACTTGTCATATTTGAGGACAACTTATTGTTATCGATCAAGAGAGATATGACTAGATTATGCTATTAAACATTTCTCGTCGAAATAAATCTTCACATATAAAGTGTAAAAGCATCATGTCGAATGCTTGTGCTATTCCATGTTATGATTTTACTACACTCAGATGTGTGCAAGTAAATTGAAGCATCCAGACGAATGTTCATACTATTTCTTGAAATATGAAATCATTGCACCCAGTTGTGTGCAAGTTGCAAGTTAGGAGGAGCATCCATAAGAATGTTTATGACTACTTAGTTGAAATCATTGCATCTGGTCCTATACAAGTGAGCTAAAACATCTCAATTAATGTTCGTGTTGATTAACATTTGTGAGTGTACTATTTTGTTCTTACACCAAGAGTTTGTCCCATTGGGTTTATCCTGTCCAGGTTTTAATGAAACACAATGATAAAGCCATAACTTTGGTCGGTCGCGTTAGACTTTTCAACAATAAAATAATGATAAATTAGCTGTAAATAATGAACACTTCTTGGTCTTTATTATTGATCAGGTCATTACACTTGTTCGGATTGTTACACTTGCTCGGATTATTACACTTGCTCGGATTATTACACTTGCTCAGATTATTATACTTGCTCAGATTATTATACTTGCTCGGATTATTATTAATTTACTACAATTGCGCTCGATTTGACTATTTAAACTCTTATCTTGGTCGTTCTCCTTCTTCTTCAATGCTCGGCTCTTTCTCTGTTCGGTTTGTTTCTTAATTGGATAAGTTTTGACTAGTTTTTCTCTTTTCTCAACTTCTCTCTATAATTTTTGAATAGATTTTCTCGGGGGTTTTCTAGGAGGGGTAGTTGGCTATTTATAGGCAACTACGCCTCCTTGGATGTTGACAAGTGTCTCCATCTTAGGGTTTTTTTTAGATATGGGTCGGTAATTAAGTGGGCTTGGACTTTTACTAATATCTTCCTCCATTATCTAGGAAAGGCATGTGATGACCCATCAAGCATTGGATACCCATTTATGAAGTGTGGGTCGATTGCTACCCGAATAGAATATTCGGGTCTAGTTTTTATGTTCTATCAAGTGCTCCCTGACTTCCTCAGCGTGGTCTCCATGTCGAGGGAGTCATGGTCGGTGTATCGAGGATATTACTTCGGTTTAGCTGTTCCCAAGGATACATCGAGAAATGCGATAGATTCACGACTGTTCCCTGGGGCCCATTTGAGGTCATTTAAGAGGTCCAATCTTGGTACCCTTTTTCGAGGAAAAACCCTTGATCTTCCCCACATTTATCTACTATAAAGGTGCCCCATCAACCATTATCCCATTTATTATTAATTCGACTGTGACACGATGGCTTCTCCCAATGGTTCGATAGGAGACAACTCTTCAGATTACGTTGCTTATTTGGAGAATGAGGTCAAGAAGGTTCGCGTCCTGAAAAAGAAATTGGCGGACGTGACCAAGAGGCTGTCTGATATGGATGCGGAGCACCATATGACCATGGCTGATAGGGATTGGGCCTTCGAGTGTATAAAGAGGCTCGAGGCTTCTCTGGCTAAGCAAAAGGCCGCAAAAAGGGCCTATAAGCTCGCCTTCAAGGAGTTGCTTGCTCGGTCTACACCGAGTTCGGATGATGATGAAGATGGCTCTTCCTCGGATTAATTGGTCTTTTGTGATTTCTATTGTATTAGATATCCTTTCCCTGTTGTAATCACTATCGAAAATATTTAATAGAATGTTTCTTTATTTTCGCTCTTGTCCGTTTATCTTCTTGATACCTTATGGGATGACTTAATTGGACTTGAATTGTGGTTAATTGGGCATTAAATGTTTCTTTTGAGAAGCTCGAGGGTTTGTCTATCTTTGAGATGACCTTTGGTCTACCCCTCGTTTCTTCCTATAAAAGGGGACTGTCCCTGTATTCTTTGTGCAACTCATTCTTTATTATCGTACAAATGGCTTCTCCTTGTGAAGATAGTGGTGACAACCTTCATGAATACGTTGCCCATCTCGAGGAGGAGGTTAGGAAGGCTCGTATCCTCGAAAGGAGGGTTGCCTTTTTAACCATGGAGGCTCGCCGAGCTAATGAGATGGACGAGCGCTTGGAGGCCATGGAGAGTGAATATCAGAAGTCTCTGATCGACAATATTTGGGCTCATGCTCGGATCAAAGAGCTTGAGACTTCTAGAAATAGGCACATTGCTTCCAAGAGGGCTTACAAACTGGCCCTTAAGGAAGTGTATGCTCGGTCGAAGGGGAAGCCGAATGACGAAGCGGGCCCTTCTACGAAATGATTTTATTATTTTTATTGTATTTTCTTTATGCTGACTGCTTCTTCTGTAATGAAGTATCAATCAATCAATAAAGACTTCTTTTTCTTGTTTATATCTAAATTACCTTCCCAATGCAATTTTTTTTGACTGCGCACGCTTGTGGCTTCATTAATGCTTTTTCTTGGGCTCTGTGTTTGACCTTATCCACTGGACCTTCTTAATCTTTGTGTCTAGGGACCACTGGGATTTCTTGAGCCCTGTGCACAAATCTTATCCTTTATATCTTAGCTGTTGTGATATTTTTCCTAGAGAGACACGTGTAAGGGCTTTTCGAATTTTCGCCCTCTTTTAAATACTAGCGTGAATCCAAGCGTTTCTTCTCAAGGGACTCAACTTTTAACAACGAATGGTTGCTCTTTCCCACTTAAACTTTTCTTAACAGACGCATCTTTTTAATTATCCCTGTTTCCAAAAGTCTTTTTGACGAACGGTTGCAATTCCCCACACTAAACCCTCCTTAATTTTTCTATAAATACCCTCTCAAGATATGGATTTATTCATAATCTTTTCTTCATCTCCCCTTACCATTTATAGAACTTTATCCCCTAATCTTTTCATAATGGCCAGTTCTTTCACCAAATCTGCATTGGTCTTGCAAGTGGAGGCTTTTGAAGCTTCCTATGGCCATGCATTAAAACTGTTGAAGGATGCTGAGGAGGAGTTAAAGGTGATGCGTTATCACCATACCGAGATGGTTCGGGAATTAACGTGGCTAAGATCCGAACTGGATTATTGCCGACGTGCTCGTCAGGCTCTAGTCGAAGAGAATGAGGTGCTAAGGGGGAACTCGACACTTCGAGACAGGAATGTCTCTGCCGGGCCCTCTCATCGATACCGATCGACCTCCCCCTAACCTCTCCATTTTCCTTTTTTTTCTTTTGATTTTCTTCAATTTTCTTCATTTCTCCATCTCTTTTTTTTATCTTTTTTTATTTATTTATATATCTCTCTTTTTTTTTATATCCTTCTTATGCTTCTTTTCTTTTTTATCGTGTTCCTTTTACTTTCTTCATCCTCTTCTTTCTCATCATCTCTAGCTCTCTCTACTTTTTTCCTTTTTCTATTTCTTCCTCTTCTTTCTCACCACTACGACGTAACAATCAATCCTGTGATCCTAAGGATTTTGTGTTACTTCTAGGATTTTTGTCATTTTTCCTCTTCTTGCTTTTCACTTCTTTTTTATGTTCCTCTTCATCTTTTTCTTCCTTTTCTCTTTTTTTTTTTTATGGTTCTGTTCTTCGTCACCTGCTGTTCGTCTGGTCTGCTGATATAGTTGATCTTCTTTGGCTACGTTGTCCCATGATGTAATAGATCTCCATGTAGTAGATTTCCTTTCGATGTAGTCCTCTGATGTAATAGTTTTTCCTTCGATGTAGTCCTCTGATGTAATAGTTTTTCCTTCGATGTAGTCCTCTGATGTAATAGTTTTTCCTTCGATGTAGTCCTCTGATGTAATGAACAGTGATGTATCTCACTTTTATTAATGAGAAGTATTTTTGCCCCTTTATTTTGGCACTTCTTTTTATGTTGCACTTGTGGTTTGTCGTTTTTTTGAACTCCAGATCTTTGAATATCTTTTCTATTTTCTGCTGTACTGTGATATCAGATGTATGTGGGTGTACTATCGATCATAGGTGCACCCTCCCAAGCATGTCAGGAAATATGCTTGCTCCCAAGTATGTCAGGAAATATGCAAGTTCCCAAGCACTGTCATAAAATACCATACTATATTTTCTCTATAAATACTCCTCTTCTTTTCTTTAATAGCTACCCTCTCTCCTTTTATGTTTACTGTTTGCTCTTCCCTCCACCCCTACTTTCTCTTGGACTATAGCAATTTCCCAGAATGTCTAAACCTGTGGGGAGATATCATGCTCAGATGAAGGGTTTGGATGCGGAGGTATCTCGCGTTCGACGTCGAATGGGAAGGCTTGAGAAGGAGTACGGCATTCTGGCCTTGAGTCTGTTCGGCTCTCACCCCGAAGAGACAGTGAAATGGACCGAGATTTCGGCCTTGAGTCGTCAGCTCGATCACTTGTTGCTTCAGAGAAATCGTCTGGCTAACTCCTGGTATGATGCCGAGGAAATTTGGGACCATGCTCAAGACGAGTTCGATAACTCCCCTCAAGGCCTGGCTAACATGATGGTTAGGAATGCTCGGCTAGAGGAGCGCGTCATGGTTCTAACCAGGGAGAAATCTGAACTCTCCGCGGAGAACGAAAACTTGATTGTCATGAATGATTCCTACCAAGATCGGTTGAACTGCTCTGCTCGTTTTGCTTTTTCTCGGTCTGGTAGTTCGGTTTTTCCACCCATTGGTCCTCAGTTAGATTGGGCTGGTTTTCTGATGTATTTTCTGTTTTGGAACTTGTATTTTTTTTTATTTGGACCAGATGTATCTGTTCGTATCTCGTGCTTTTGTCTTGTGAACCGTTGCGACACCTCGCGCTTTGTGTGCCCTTTGACTCTCTATAAATGCTCCCTATTGCTTATACTTCATTATCCAATCTTCTTTTCTCTCTCTTGTTGATAATTTTTCTTTCCTCTAATCTTGCTTTTGTTTGAGATGGCTCCCATTACTATATCTGCCTCCAAAAAGAAAGCCCTTCTGGAAGAGGAGCCTACCTTCTTGCTACCCCGTCCCCCTGGTTTTGGGGAGGATGATTTGACTCCTCTTCAGCTAAAGGAGATTGAGATGTCATGGCTGAAACATGATCTCAAGTGTGCTCAGACTAAAGTGAGGAGGTTTAAACAATATTGGAATGCGGAGGGCATTGCTCGTTTCAAAGCCGAGCAAAAATGCAAGTCTCAGTCTTACTCCTTGCAGCAAGCTGAGATGGCGATTGCCCGTTTGATTAGGGAGAAAGAGCGTCTGGAGGATCTCTTGGCGAAGAAAGATGCCGATATGGGGGGTAGTTCTAAGAAGTAGGATGGTGTATTTTCTTGTAAAAATTCTCTTTGGTTGTATTTTTGTGTTTTTCCCCCTTGTGGATGAATAAAACTTTTGCTTTACACTTGATTCTGTCTATTCTGTTTTATTTCTTGTTCACTTTGCCTTTATGTCCAACATATGATGTTTCAGTACACACCGAGCAATGTGCCCGGTTATCCCCCCGGAGAGCGTTGTTAGACTTGATGCTTAATGCCGTCAAGCTAGAAACGGTCTCCGTCCACCTTGTTCGGTGTGTCCTTTCGGTAAGGAATGGTTGGGCGTCGAGGATCTTAATCGGGGATATTATTGGTAGCGTATGCTGGAAGCTTTTCGTGGTAGGGTCCACTGGCCGTTTATTTAGGTGTAATGATGTGAATTGCCTTGGGTAGTGGGATATGCTCTGATGTGGCAAAATCTGGAGCGTTTATAAATTAAAAATAGCAGCGGTTGTTGACTTATCTATGGTTGGAAAAAAGGTAAACCTCTGTCACACGAAAAGGTGGTTATTATTTTATTCTTTTCGTGACTCCACTCCTTTTTACTGTGCCAAGTAATCCCTTTTGTTTTTATCACATAATTTGCTGAAGAAAATATCTGTCTCTCTCTAAAGTATATTCTTCCCGCCAAAAAGGAAAAACGTGCTGCCGCGCAATCTAGGGTTTCGTTGTATTGTCGATATATTTGCTGCTTTTAGCACGTGTCTGCTCAGAATGACAACTGTAAGTGCTTTGTTATTATTATGTTCTTTTTGTTTTAGGACTGGTATTTGATTTGTTATTGTGGTCGTAGATATGGCGTTGGTAACTGGTCTTGGTTGTCTATATATGTCTGACGATATTTAGTTATGTACTGGATTTACATTGATTGGGATGGTTGTAAAACGTAGGGTTTCTGGTTAATTGTAGCAGGGGGGGGTTTCGTTATGTTGATGTTGTTGTGGGTTGTGTGTTAGTGTATTGATGGAGTTTTGATGATGTTTGGATAGGAAATTTTGACCCAATGCCTGGCCCAAGTGGGCCCATTTGTGGAAAAGGATTTTAAGAAGCTTGCCGGAATACCCGACGACATACATGTTCGGCTTCCGATATCTGACAACGAGGTGTTGGGGTTTGTTCCTGCCGGCGAGGTAGCTGTACTTTCCTCGGCATTCTTTACTGGGGGTTTAAGACTTCCTTTCAGCAAGTGGGTGACTTCGTTCTTTGAGGCCGTCCAGATTGTTCCGGCCCAACTGGCCCTAAATGGTTACCGTACCCTAAACGGTATTCAAAGGTTATCGGAGTTGGCCGGAATACCGATCGAACTAAAGGATGTGTTCGGGATCTATAGTTTGAGTTTTGAGCGCCGTAGCTCGTATCTGAAGACAATGCGTGCCTTCTGTCGGCTTGTCTTTGGTCTGCCGGATACCAACAAGGGGGATAACCTTGGTGTTGTGATTGTTTCCGGTAATTGGGGTTGTGTTGGACACCAAATTCCCGGACCTGCTACCAAGGCTCCCATGATTCCAGACCTCGGCGCTCCCAATGACGAGGCTCTCTTAGCTCTTTGGAAATGGTGGGGGCCTGGACCAACAAAGGATCCAGCTAGTCGTACTGCTCCCGTGCTGCTCGGGTACCCTGCGGGGCCAGTGACAAAGGGGAATCCTGTGCCCGAGATCCCTAAAGAGCCCGAGGAGGAATTCTTAAAAGTGGTCCGAGCTTGAAGTGCTGCTCGGGTAGGGAAAAAGACCGTTCGTTCGAAGTGTCGTGGATCTGACCCCGTCGTTGGAACAACAAAGAGGGCTAGGGGGACCGATACATCGGTCACCGAGGAGGCTTCTTCCCAAGGGGATATCACCGAGGATGCCCCTACGCCTGGCGAGGTATGTGTACATGTATATTGATTCTCTTGTCTTTTGATTGTTGTTTTGTTCTCTAGTTCTTTGCTTCATTGGTTATCTTGTTTCAGCTACTGACTTCTCCATTGGTTACCCTTGCTCTTGCCCGGTCTATGGGTATTATTGTGTTTCAGGGGTCGATCGATAACATATTCGGACATATCAACCTCATGGTGAACATGGGCAAGAGTACGATGACTCTGCCTGTGATCTCGCCTATCCGTACTGAGGAGATGATGGACCTGCCTGTTGTCTCGCCCACCCGTATTGAGGGTGTGAACGAGCACAAGGCCCCTGAGACTGGACCTTCGGAGAAGGAAGTGGAAGTGGAAGTTGACAAAGAGACTGTCGTGGATGTTGTGAGGGGTGGTGAAGATGAGGTTGCCGAGGAACCTGAGGAGGTGTTGGAGGACGGGGTTGCAATGACCCATTATATTGACCGATGTGGGGGTGAGCTGTTGAAGCAACCCCGAGCCTTGAAGATGGGGTATATTGCTCTTAAACCCCTCGCTTTCAAGGATGCAGAAACAATAGCTGCTCGGCCTACAATGTCGGTTATAGAGCAGGCCAACGCTGATGCGCTGCGGGTATGTTGGGCGCGTATTTTGTATTATATGTCATGATGCTCATATTTTGGCCGGAATCTGATGTTTTGAAATACAGGTTGTCTTGAGTACCGTGGTGATGAGGGATCAGATGGCAGCGCTTGGGGCTGATAAAGAGAAGCTGGTGGCCGAGAAAGAGAAACTCGTCGCCGAGAATAAAATCCTGGGCGATAATTACGACAAGCTGTCGGCGGATTTCATGCGCCTGACCGAGGATGTCGGTAAGTTGGAGGATGAAAAAGAGAGTATGGTCGATAAGTACGACCAACTAGAGGCTGAGAATCTGCTCATGGCCGAGGATGTTGAAGCCGAAAAGGCTGAGGTTACCGCTCTGAAAGCGGCGCACGCAGAGGAGCGGACAAAGTTCGCAATGATGGCTAATTTCGCCGTCTATTGCGCTCATGTGCGTACGCTTAATTTCGCGAAGGTTCCTTTGTCGGATCGGGCGTGGTCGGAATTGGTGTACCCCTGTCCTCATGGTGCACCTTCTAAGCCTCAGGATTGGGCCAACCTCCGAGACGAGGAGCTCCCACGGCTGCCGGGACACACTACTTCGACGGCGCTGCGTCACCATTCCGGGTCGGCTTCAACGACTCCTCGGTCTGCTCCTACCGTCACTCCCCCACCCGCATCCCCTCAGGTGGAGCCTTGACCATTTTCTTGTAGTATTTTCTCTGTATCTTAGTGTAAAGTCTTTTGGTACCCGAATTGTGGGTCTCTTTTGTATCTAGAAACATATTCTTTTGGGGAAGTGATAATATAGGTGATGTGCTTGTTTTTTGTTTGGCTTTTCCGAGTTAATTTCCCCTTTTCGAGGGTCATCATATTTTGAAGGATGTGAAAACAAAATATTGTCAGGTACCTAATAACCCTCTGGCCATGGTGGTCTGGACCTCGCCTAGTCGTAGCGGAGGTAACGTTATAGATGGCATTGAAAGATCTAAGGCTTTCATAACTGCTGAATTGAATTCTGCCCGTCATAAAATCGAGGATCTGAATGTTCATATTTCAAACATGTCGATTCGGTTACGTGACTTGGGAGAGAAATTCAGCAAAAAGACCGCATATTATAAGGCGAACAAGGGTAAGGCGAAAGAGCTTCTTGGGGCACTTCGGCGCTCTCGTGATGAAGCCCGAGGCCGCGTGACAAGCTTGAACTTGGTCCTAGGTGCCGTTTTTGAGGATGCGGACCTACTGCTATCCTTTGTCAAAGCGTATTGGGCCCGAGTTCGCCCTTTAGAGGTGCTCGAGCATGTAAAAGGGATGAGTGGTGTTGCCCGGGCAGAACGCATGGTTGATGCGACGGCCGGGGTAACTGAGACCACGGCTGCCTTGAACCGAGTCGATGCGGTCGTTCGTGAGCGCTTGGGGACTCAAATTGTTTCATTGCGAGATATTCATTTCGCTGATGTAGTAGAGACCTCAGCGTCCGTTGATGGGTTATCGGATTAATAATTGAGTTGCTTGTTTTGTCGTTTTATTTGTAGCTTGTATAAAGATATTTGTAGCTTGTTTTGTTGTTGTTTTTTTGTAGGTATTCATCTCTTCCCTTCTTCTCCATTTTTTTTTACATAGGCACATGCTACTACGTCGCACCAGGCTGGTCCTCCAAGCCTAGTTAGTCCGGGGCCAGGACCTACTGGTGCTGCCCGAGACGAGGTCCCATCTGGTGTGGCTAGTGATGAGCATGCCAAGGTTCCTTATATCTTTTTATTGGGTAAAAATGTCGAGTTTGCTCAATCTGTGTGGCCGACTTAGGGCCAAGTTGAAAACTCAGACGTCTTCTTTTCGTGAGTACGCTCGTCGTTCTGAGCATGTTGTTAAGGTTCAGGAGCGTCGTTTAGATCGATATTGGCGGGTAAAGGAAAAATACTTCGGTAAACTAAAGTCGTTGGTAACCCACGCGAACGTGCTGGTGAAGTATTTCCGTTTGTCCCGATCCAGATACGATGCTTCTGCAGCTATGATCGAAGCTCGCAAGCTTCCTTTCGACGATACTCGTCGGAAAGCGGCCTCGGATGCTCACGAGGTCGCTAAAGGAGCCGAGTTTTCTGCACGGCTTAAGACGCTGACATGCGTTGGTGCTCACACGACCAACTTTGATGCCCTCATTTCTGAGGAGCGTTTTGATGGCGAGGAAACTGATGGGGATACGTCGACGGATGACGAAGAAGTGTCACTCGGTCAGTTACCGTCGTGTTCCTCATGTAGTAGCTCTTAAATAAATTTCTTTATTTGTTGGTTGTACCATGTTGCCTCCGTAACGCGGGCGAGGACTATTTGTTTTATTTCTTTACTCCTGTGTTCGGATCTTCTCATTGTTGTACGGATATTTCATTGATTGGATTGATTTTCCTTTGCTGATTTCTTCGTTTGGCATGGTGTTGCCTCCATAATGTGGGCCTTTATTATCTGCTTTATTTCGTTATACGTGTATTGGACATTCCCGTTGCTGCTATTTCATTGTTTTGATCGATTCCTTTTCATTGTTTTCGCCATTTGGTAATTTATCGCCCCATGATGTGGTCCTGAGTTATTCTTCTCATTGCTGTATTGTTTTTCATCCTTGCTCATTGGGTCAATGGGTACCTGCATATACATAGTATTCCTAGGCATTCTTTTAGACATGCCATGTTGGGAATTTCATTTCGGCCATGTTGGGAATTTCATAGTATTCCTAGGCACTTCGGCCATGTTGGGAACTTCATAGTGTTCCTAGGCACTTCGGCCATGTTGGGAACTTCATAGTGTTCCTAGGCACTTCGGCCATGTTGGGAACTTCATAGTGTTCCTAGGCACTTCGGCCATGTTGGGAACTTCAGAGTGTTCCTAGGCACTTCGGCCATGTTGGGAACTTCAGAGTGTTCCTAGGCACTTCGGCCATGTTGGGAACTTCACAGTGTTCCTAGGCACTTCGGCCATGTTGGGAACTTCACAGTCTTCCTAGGCACTTCGGCCATGTTGGGAACTTCACAGTATTCCTAGGCACTTCGGCCATGTTGGGAATTTCACAGTATTCCTAGGCACTTCGGCCATGTTGGGAATTTCACAGTATTCCTAGGCACTTCGGCCATGTTGGGAATTTCACAGTATTCCTAGGCACTTCGGCCATGTTGGGAATTTCACAGTATTCCTAGGCACTTCGGACATGTTGGGAATTTCACAGTATTCCTAGGCACTTCGGCCATGTTGGGAATTTCATAGTATTCCTAGGCACTTCGGCCATGTTGGGAATTTCACAGTATTCCTAGGCACTTCGGCCATGTTGGGAATTTCATCGACACTGGTTAGTCAGCATGATAAGATACTTTATTTATTCAAAAGACAATGACATTAAGCTAGAGAGGTAAGGCGACACCTGTATTTGCACCTATGTGATGGCTTATATGTAGTACTTCTTTAGGTTAGCCACGTTCCAAGAATTTTTCTCCCCTCTGCTATTTTCGAACAGAACGCTTTTGAGCTTGTAGGTCCCTCCCAGGTGGGGCTCAATTTACCATGTATTTCATTTCGGGTATATACCGTTACTCGTCGCAGCACCAATTCTTCGACCATGAACTCCTTGGTGCCTTTCACCCTCTTGTCATATGCTTGTTTGACGCCTTGTTGATACTTCGCGAGTGTAAGAGCTGCTATCTCTCGTTTCTCGTCTATCATGTCAAGTTCTTCTCTCGTTCTTTGTTCATTGTTTCCCTGCTCGACTAAAGTCGTTCGGAACGTGGGTAGCCCAATTTCTGTTGGTAGGATGGCCTCAACACCGTACGCTAAGCTAAATGGGGTTTCCTTGGTGCCCCTCTTCGGCGTAGTTCGGCACGACCACAAGACGTTGAGTAGCCGCTCGGGCCATCTCCCCTTTGCTTGCTCAAGGGTTGTCTTGATGCCGTCTAGTATTGTTCGGTTTGACACCTCGGCTTGCCCATTTCCTTGTGGGTATGTCGGCGTCGAATAGAACTTTCGGATACCCAATTTCTCGTACCACAGTTGTAATTGGGCATCTTTGAGCTGGGTTCCGTTGTCGGCGACAATAGCATACGGTATTCCGAACCTGGTTATGATGTATTCCCAGATGAATTGTTTGACGTTGCTGGCTTTGATTTCTCGGAGGGGTTTAGCTTCAACCCATTTGGTGAAATAATCCGTCGCGACGATCAGATATGCCACGCTCCCAGGGGCCTTTGGGAGTTTTCCGATCAAATCTATTGCCCATTGTGCAAACGGCCATGGAGCCGATACGGGGGCCATTAGAGACGAGGGGAGTCGTGGTATTTTGGCGAATCGTTGGCACTTATCACAACGTTGGACATATACATCCGCGTCTCGCTTGATATAGGGCCACCAATACCCTTGGGTAACTGCCTTGTTTGCAAGGGATCACCCTTTGATGTGTGCTCCGCAGGATCCTTCGTGGATTTCCTCCAGGACCGGCAATTGTAGCTCGGGAGGCACGCACAGTAGGTGGGGTCCCCGGTAACTGGATTTGTACAGTTTGTCGTCCTCGGATAGCCAGAACCGAGGAGCTTTTCTCGTAATTTTCAGCGCTTTTATCTTGTCGGCCGGGAGCGTTCCACTTCGCAGATAATGAGTCATGTCATCCATCCAACCTAGTTCGTACTGCACCGACGTCACTCGGTCTATCCTTTTAATTATGTTCGGGGTCATCAGTAGTTCCACTGTGATCGACCGGGTGTCGGTCAATGTTAATGTCGAGGCTAGGGTGGCCAAGGCATCGACATGTGCATTTTCGGTCGATTGATTCTGACTAACTCGCACTGTTCGAAGGTGGCCATCAAACTTTGGACTTTCTCTTGATAGAGGATCATCCTGTCATCTTTGGCTTGGTACTCGCCGAGGGCTTGATTGACAATGAGCATGGAGTCTGAA
This sequence comes from Primula vulgaris, assembly GCA_963920805.1. Lineage (NCBI taxonomy): Eukaryota > Viridiplantae > Streptophyta > Magnoliopsida > Ericales > Primulaceae > Primula > Primula vulgaris. The sequence goes on along the minus strand of OY987222.1, from coordinate 1,674,785 downwards.
CTTGCAACTAAGTGGGAGCATCCGAGGGACCGGGCGACGAGCATGTCATTTGTCATGGCTTCGTATTCTGCCTCATTGTTGGTAGCTCGGAAGCCCAGTTTTATGCTTTTTTCGATGATTGCTCCCTCTCTAGACTTTAGGACGATCCCTGCTCCGGATCCGTCCTTGGTGGCTGATCCGTCGACATGTATCTGCCAGTGTGATTGTGGAGAGAGTGCCAATGGCTCGTCGTAGCCTTCGGTGAACTCCGCGACGAAATCGGCCAAGACTTGTCCTTTTATGGCATGTCGGGGTACGAACTCGATATGAAATTGGGATAGTTCGACCCCCAGGCGGCAACTCGACCGCTTATGTCTGTCCGTCGAAGTGACTCTTTGATATGAAACTTCGTGTATACCCGGACCTGATGAGCTATAAAATAGTGTGGCAACTTCCTGGTTGCGACGACCAATGCCAGACACAGCTTTTCCAAGGGTAGGTAACGTGTTTCGGCTTCGACCAGAGTTTTGCTGACGAAGTAGATCGGAAATTGTTCGCGACCTTCTTCTCGAAGGATGACTGCACTCACAGCTGTAGTGGAAACTGCTAGGTAGCATGCCAGAATATCTCCTTTGTTCGGCCTTACCAGCAGTGGCAGCGTCCTCAAGTACTCTTTGAGATTGTTGAATGAAGCCTCACATTCCGGGTCCCACACGAATTTTCTATTCTTCTTGAGTGATTCGAAAAATGGTCGTCCCTTGTCTGCCGATCGACTGATGAACCTGCTCAATGTGGCCATCATTCCTGTGAGCTCTTGTACCTGTTTCTTGTTCTTGGGCGCGGCCAGGTTCTGTAGAGCTGTGATCTGATCGGGATTTGCCTCTATTCCTCGTCGGCTGACCATGTGCCCCAGAAATTTTCCTTTGCTAATTCCGAAGGCACACTTGCTCGCCTTGAGTTTCAGTTTGTGCTCGCCCAACGTACGGAAGACATCTCTGATATCTTGGAGGTAGGATGTAGCCCTTTCGCTTTTGACGACCATGTCGTCTATGTATACCTCCATCGTCTTCCCTATATGATCTCTACATACCCTCGTTATCATCCTTTGGTATGTTGCTCCCGCATTGCGCAGGCCGAACGGCATTATCGTGTAGCAATAATTTCCCAAAGGCGATATAAACGACGTCTTTTCTTGATCTTCGTGGGCTAGGGGAATTTGGTGGTATCCTGAATATGCATCAAGGAAGGTCATTCTTTCTGCTCCCGCAGTCACGTCCACCAGTTGATCTATCCTCGGAAGGGGAAAGTGGTCTCTCGGACAGGCTTTGTTGAGATTGGTGAAGTCTATACAGACTCTCTCCTTTCCGTTCTTTTTTGGGACGACGACTGGATTGGATAACCATTTGGGATAGAAAACCTCCCTTATGGCTCCAGCTTCCAATAGCTTTTGTACTTCAGCGATTATAGCTGCTCTGTGCTGTACAGACACTTTTCTGCTCCTTTGAGCTATCGGCTTGTACTCGGCATTAACACTTAGGTGGTGGCATGCCGTTTCGGGGTCTAGGCCTGGCATGTCTTTGGGACTCCAGGAAAACTTATCAACGTTGCTGAAGAGGAATGCTTCCAACTCTTCGGATTCCCGTTTTGGAAGGTTATTCCCGAGGAGGAAGTAGTGCTCCTCGTCCATATCAGGGATATACACCTTTCTAAGTGTTTCTCCTACTTGTTCTTCAACAACCCTCTCGGTTTTGGATATTTGGTTGATCAGCTTCTTTGTGCTGGTGGGTTGTTCGACAACGATCAGCTGTTTTTATAGGGCTGTGGTAATGTCTTCACAACGTCTTGAATCTTCTTGACATCCTCTGGCTGTCTCGATCTCTCCCCTGTCATTTGGGTATTTGACTTTTTGGTGGTAGGTCGAGGGTATGGCCCGCATGGCATGCAGCCAAGGTCGGCCCAAGATTGCGTTGTGGCCGGAGTTGTCGTTGACTACTAAGAACTCCATGGGAACTGAAACGGATCCAGTTGTGACATTGAGGACGATCTTACCCAAAGGTTTAGTCGTCTCGGAGATGAACCCGATCAAGGTGACATCGGTAGGTTGGAGATCTTGTATTTTGAGTTCCATTTTGTCGAAAAGCTCTCTGTACATGATGTCACAAGAGGCTCCTTGGTCGATAAGCACCCTGCTGACCGTGTCGAGGCCAATTTGAACACGGAGATTAATGGCGTCCCCATGGGGATAAATCACCCCTTCCTCGTCAAGACCTGAGAAGGAAATGGGTGGATGTCGTCGGGGCATGCATTGCCTTTTAGAGGTCGACGCTTGTGACGCCTTGGCTACCTGGCCGAAGTGCGCCAATTGCCGCTGTCGTGATCGTTCTCCACCTGTTCCCTTAGGTCGTGACATGTGAACGACGTTGATCGTTTTGCCCTGCCGGTTGTCGGCTCCCTCGATGGCCAGTTGTTTGCCTTTGTTCCCCGTGCCTTTGATGAACTTGGCTATGTATCCCGCATCACCCCACAGGTTCATTTTCCATCGCAGGTGACGGCAATGCTCGGTGAGGTGGCCGTGATCCTCGTGATATGTGCAGAAAAGCTTGGAGTCTCTCATATTGGGGGGAGAAGTGATCGGTTATGGTCGGGAGTACCAACTTTCCCTGCATATATCTTTTAGGATATCTTCAGCGGACATGTTGAAAGTGTATCGTAGTTCGACCGGTCCGAAGATATATCGGCGTTCCCTCTCTTGGAACCGACCTTGTTGGAGCGGTTTGGGGGCCATCGGATAAGTGAGCTGGAGCGGTTTATGTTCGTTGATCGTTGTTGGGTATGCGATCTGGAGCGGTTTGGGCTCAGGTTCTCGTTGTCGCTCTTCTCTCCTGTGGACCTCAGGACCTTTGTCTCTCCTGGTCGGTTTGAATGCTTCTTCCTGGTTGTTCCTGGCTCTTTTGCGACCCACCTGTGCTTCCCGAACCGTTTCTCTTCTTGGTAGGGTTCGGTTGAGGAAATGAATTTCATCATTTTTATCGGTGAGGTGGGTGCAGTAGGCCAGCAGAGAATCCGCGGTCGGAAAGTCTTTGCCTATGAACTTCCTTCTCGCCCAATAGCCATTAGGGATGGAGTTGATAAAGTTCTGGATGGCTATATTATTGGCGTATTGTGGAATCTGGTTTGCTACGTCGATGAAGCGTATGCAATAGTCGTTGAGTCTCTCATTCGGCATCATCGTCATTTTCAGAAGGGTTTCGATGCTAACCTTCTTTTTCCTGTGGGCAGCGTATCGGGTGGAGGACGCTCTTAGCAGCTCTGCCCAGTCTCTTATGGAGCCCTGTGGTAAGTTGTGATACCACGACGAAGCCTCTTGGCCCAAGCTGTTTTTGAAAAATTTGCACATGACTGCCTGGTCATCACTCCACAATTCCATCTTCGTCTTGTAGTGCCTTAGATGGTCGATAGGACAACTCCTTCCATCATAAAGCCTGAACTCAGGGATGACGAACCCCGCCGGATTGCGATATCTCGTGATCTGTTCGGCGCATGGGGTTTCTTGGCATACGTTTCATGCTTGTTGGAACGCGTCATCCGAGGCTTGGTAGGGGGGTATCCCCGCTGATGTGGTGGTGGGCCATAACTTTCCCCGATCATGTGTTCGGGATATCTACCGTCCTTCGTGTGGGTATCGAGGACACGTTCCCTATGAGTGTTTGGGTGGACGACTATCGGAGGGATCATCTCTGGGACATTGCCCCCTTGATGGGGCACTCTTTTATCGGTTCGTCACCCTGCTGCTTCCAGGGCGGCTCTGTAAGCTGAATCTTCCGCTTCACGGCGTAGATCTTTGTCTGTATTGGCGAGCTGGGTAATTGGCAATGCGATGCCGGCTGCTGTCATGGTCGTCATGCATGCCGCCAGTTGAGCTTGCAGCTGGGCGTAGTTCCTTTCATCGGCTGATGGAACAACGTGTTGTACTTCCACCGTGGGTGGTGTAATTATCCTCTCCGGATGAGTCGGTAGTCGGGACAACTGTTCAAGTACATGATCCCCGGGCATACCATATCGGTGATCATCGTTCGTTTGTAAACGAGCGCCGGAGTTGACCGAGGCTGTTGGCAAAGGAACTCTTGAGCTCGGCCCTGCTTGGGATCCGGGTAGGCGTCTTCGTGCACGCCTTAATACGGGCATGACTTGTTCGTCATCCGAGGACGTGGTGGGTTCGTCAACAATCCCTTCAAGTTGTTGGGGTTGTTCTTGGTTGACATAGGAGGTTGTTGGTTGGTTTCCGGGCTGGATAGCGTCATATCTGTCACGGATTTCGAGTAGATCGTCGAGGTCTTGTTGGCTGATTTGCGCGTTTTGGTTATTGGTTTCTACTATCTCGGGATGGGTTTCTTCTACATTGGTCACCATTGTCGCTCGTCTGGTAGAGTATTGGTATTCGAATTCTAAACTAGTTGGGGACTAGATGATTCCCGGAGACGGCACCATTTGATAAAGTCATAACTTTGGTCGGTCGCGTTAGACTTTTCAACAATAAAATAATGATAAATTAGCTGTAAATAATGAACACTTCTTGGTCTTTATTATTGATCAGGTCATTACGTTACACTTGCTCGGATTATTACACTTGCTCAGATTATTATACTTGCTCAGATTATTATACTTGCTCGGATTATTATTAATTTACTACAATTGCGCTCGATTTGACTATTTAAACTCTTATCTTGGTCATTCTCCTTCTTCTTCAATGCTCGGCTCTTTCTCTGTTCGGTTTGTTTCTTAATTGGATAAGCTTTGACTAGTTTTTCTCTTTTCTCAACTTCTCTTTATAATTTTTGAATAGATTTTCTCGGGGGTTTTCTAGGAGGGGTAGTTGGCTATTTATAGGCAACTACGCCTCCTTGGATGTTGACAAGTGTCTCCATCTTAGGGTTTTTTTTAGATATGGGTTCCTAATTAAGTGGGCTTGGGCTTTTATTAATATCTTCCTCCATTATCTAGGAAAGGCATGTGATGACCCATCAAGCATTGGATACCCATTTATGAAGTGTGGGTCGATTGCTAACCGAATAGAATATTCGGGTCTAGTTTTTATGTTCTATCACACAATCAATCACAACTATCACTACAAAATAATGTTTGACTTAGTGAGAGTCAAAAATTGTCACAAGCCTGTCATTAATTTAAAAAGCCGTCACAAATCTGTCGTAAATTGACTAAACTGTCATAAAGCCGTCGCAAAAACCGTCGCTAATAAGCTCGTCACAAAAAATACCGTATCTAATCCCGTCGTTATTTAGTGTTTTTTTTTTAGTGTATCATAGTTTGTCTAAACTATCTTGGAACATTTTATGTTAAAGATGAATTCTCGCATCCTGTTGAGTGCAAGTTAGTGGTAGTATCCCGTTGTATGCATGTGTACTCTTTTTGTACTTAGTCCAATATTTTTTTCCACTGAGTTTTCCTTGGTAAGGTTTTTAACGAGACATGTTCCCATCATATCTCACTTATGATTGCCAAAATCAGGGGGAGTATCATGTTGTGTACCTCTTACCACTGTGTACTCTTTTGTTTTTCGACAAGAATTTTTTTCCCACTGGGTTTACTCTGGTAAGGTTTTGATGAGACACATGTTTTGTGCTTGATCCACTCATATTACCACTTTTCCACTCTTTTTTCTTCGATCAGAGGTTTTCCCATTGAGTTTGCTCTGACAAGGTTTTGATGAGCCACACTGTTTTGTGGTTAGTTACTTACATGGAATTTCGGCCTATATCATTTTGCAATACAGTTTGTCCTATGAACAAGTTTTGTCTCACACTGTGTTTTTCGGTTCTAACTTTTTATGTGTTTGACACTGCGAATAAACTCGACTCAGACCGACTGCATGAAGACGAATAAATCAAAACATGCAACGAGGACTGTTGTAGAAGATTCTAGAAAACTTTACAAGATTCTAGTTGGAGTTTTTGGCCCTTAGTTTATGATATTTACTTTGGGAGTGCTAGGTCTTGTAACCCTACCTTTATTATATAAAGAGGATTAGAGGGAATTGTATCAGATAAATTTATCACTGATCAATGAATAAAAACTCTCCATTTTGTCTCTCTTTATACGTATCTCCATATATCTATAGAGTGATGATATAATAGAGACTTTTTGACAGAGACTATCGTAGATACTTAATGGTGGCATTTTTTACCGACTTGTACCAACCGACCGTTTTTCGAGCCGAACCAATCAATTCGGTACCGAAAGTTTGGTATACCGACATTACGGTACGGTACAACCGAACCGATCTTTGAAAGCCGGTTCGGTTTCGGTATTCGTTTGGTAAGTTCAGTATGATACCGATTCAAACCGAAATATTAAAATATAGTATATAGACAAATAAAATAAAACACTTATATAAACTTAATTATTAACGTTGTTATAATATACTTAGATTACTTTTTCTAGTGAATAGTTATAATATTTCTATTTATTTATAAATTTTACTAGAAATGTTTAGTAGTGTTTACTCCTTTACGCAAAAAAAACAAGAAAAGTAACAATAATATAAATAAATATATATTTTTAATCTACTATTTTTAAAACTTTATACTATGTTTTTTCCTCAAAACACACAATTTTTTATCATCACTTGTAAACTCTAAAGTTTGGTATAAAACCGAAACCTAACCAACCGAATAGTTTGGTATACCGAAAGTTCGGTATACCGAATTTTTTGGTTGGGTAATGGTATAAAAATTCTCAAACCAAACTAGTTTGGTACCGTATCGGTATGTAGTCAAAAAGTTCGTTACCGAACCGATGTCACCCTTATATATGATCTGATGGTTTACATTGAGTCTGTACGATATTTTCTGTCAAAAAATCTTTAGTGATATAATAACTCATATCTATATAGCTAATATGTTACACAACATAACTAATTTAATACTCGGTCCGTAACTAATTAATTGTGTATTATTCTATATTAAGTTGATTCAAAATAAGTGTATAATAGGATAATTATAATAAAACAAATTTAGTTTTTGTTATGTTTTACCATTTATAACAGGAAGAAATGGTAAATAAGTGGGGGGGATTAAGTTGAAAATTTAATATAGTTTTAAAAAAAAAAGTAGGAATTAAAAAGGGGGAGGGGGGGGGGGTGTAATCGAAAATGGCGCAATAATTGGCGCTGGAATATGACGGGCTCTCCCTCCATCTTCCAAACTAGTTAGTAAATCAATCAATCAATGTATCCTTTTTGGTTACTAAATCTGTTTTTTATTTTCTTAAATTAAATTTCCCAAGATGAACCCTTCATCGTCTTAGAATTACTATCTAAAAATAAGAATTAATTTATGTGAGAGAAAAAAGAGAGTTGTCAACTGCCCTTCCTCTTTTTTTTTTAATTCATACAAAAGGTTTGTTATATTTATCTTTACTATATCTATTTACACACCCACATTTTGCTATTTTCACTTTTATTTTAATTACTGTTCCATTTTGAAACCCTGATCCCATAAAGTTTTCTTCTCCCGAAAATTAGTCTTTATTTATTTATAATTTGTTTTTGTTTTTTTTTATATTGACTTGTTTTCTTCTGTGGTATTGAATTATGGGCTTAAAACACCTAGATTTCAAGTATATATTGAAATTCTTTGAGAATTGGTGTGTTTTTGTTGAAATATTCGGTACATTGACCTTTTTTTATATATATATAAATAATAAATATAAGTTGTTTACTTTTTTTGATGGGCAGTGAGAAACTGCATATTTAGTTTAAGGGTTCAAAAGGGTACAAGATTTAAGCTCATTATATTTTATGAGTTTTGAAAGGCTAAACTCTTTGAAGAAACAATCTTTTTGTTGAAATGTTAAATTTCACTGTTTGGCCTTTTTTTATTTGGAGTAAATGATTTTAATCGCTGGTAACGTTACATATCGTGATCCCAAAAGCTTTGATTTCGAGAAGTATAGTCTTTTTTTATTTATTTATAATGTGGTTTTGTTTTTGATATGTTTGTTTTAAACATTATTTGGTCTGTGGTAATCTTAAGATCCAATTGTGGACTTAATACACATAAATTTAAAGTATAGGTTGAGTCTTGATACAGGAAAATCTCCAGAATTGGTGCGTATTTGTTGAAATACTCTTTACATTGACCTTTTAATATATTTTTATATGAAAGCTTTGTACTTTATTTTGATGGGCATTGATAAACTGCATTTTTAGTTTAAGGGTTCGAAAGGGTACAAGATTTAAGCTCGTTAAACCAAAGTTCCTAATATTTTCCAAGTTTCGAATGACTAAAAAGTCAAGTTTTAGTTATAAAAGCTTCGAAGAAACAATCATTTGTTGAAATGTTGAATTTTGTCCTTTTTTATTTGGTGATCTGTGCACCCATAATATAGATATGGAATTCCTAAGAAATAGTAGCCATTTTTAGCTCATTATTATGTTGATATTTGAATCAAATGATTTTAATCGCTGGTTACGTTAGAAACCATGATCCCAAGAACTTTGGTTTCAGAAAAATAGTCTTTTTTATTTATAATGTGGTTTTGTTTTTGATATGTTTGTTTTAAACATTATTTGTTCTGTGGTAATCTTAAGATCCAATTAGGGACTTAAAACACATAAATTTTAGAGTATTCATCGAGTCTCAGTACAGGAAATTCTCGAGAATTAGTGCGTATTTGTTGAAATTGACCTTTTTAATTTTTCTTATATGAAAGTTGTTTACTTTATTTTGATGGGCAGTGAGAAACTGCATTTTTAGTTTTAGTGTTCAAAAGGGTACCCGATTGAAGCTCGTTAAACCGAAGTTCTTAATACTTTCTGAGTTTCGAGTGACTAAAGACGTCAAGTTTTATTTATAAAAGCTTCAAAGAAACAATCTTTTTGTTGAAATGTTGAATTTCAACTGTTTGGCTTTTTTTATTTGGTGATCCGTGCACCCATAATATAGATATAGAGTTCCTAAGAAATAGTAGTCATTTTCAGCTCATTAATTCACGTGCTTTTTCGTATGGGGAAAAGGGGGAATAGATCATCTTTTTTCCCGCCACATATCCTAATCCTATTTTGATATCAAGAAATGATGTGCTTTCTAGAAATAGTTTTTTTTTTTGGAATTTCTGATAATTCTTGTCAGAAAAGTATTTCATTACTAAGAGTAGATTTCATACCCAAAATTATATTTTTTGATGAAGACTCCGATACTAAACAGGATTAGTGTCACCAGCTAAGTATGCTGTGAAATGTAGTGTTTTTTCTGGGTTTTTACAAGGCCACTCTGGTTATGGTTTTTTAGTAGTATGTAGAAACAAGTTTGGTGTGGATGTGAAGATTATATTGTTTCAGGGGAAGGGTAAAAGAAACTATCTTTAAAGATGGGGGTTATGTCGAGAAAGGTTTTACCGGTCTGTGGAAATCTTTGCTTCTTTTGTCCTTCCTTGAGGGCAAGATCCAGACAGCCCGTTAAACGATACAAAAAACTCCTTGCTGAAATTTTTCCTCGCTCTCAGGTGAGATTACTTTACTCATTCAAGTTTATTTACCTTTTATGGTCAGTGTTACATATGTTTGTTTTTAATAGGGAAAATAATCATTTAGACTTAATTATCAAAAACTCATGCTTAAAATCTCAAAAAACTCCTAACTGAAATTTTCCCTCGCTCTCAGGTTAGATTACTTTACTCATTCAAGTTTATTTTCCTTTTATGATTAATGTTACATTGGTTCGTTTTAATAGGGAAAAATGATCATTTAGGCTTAATTATAAAAATCTCATGGTTAAAATCTCTTTCAATATTAAGAACATAATGCTCGACGATGCTACTACTTTTTATTCTTGGTTTTCAACTGTAATGCCCAGTGATGCTACATTGACATGTACCAATTCTAAACAAAACACACAAATTGGGGCTTTTGATAATTAAGTCTGAAACTGTGTACTAAACATTAACTTTACTTTACTCATTCAGGTTTATATTCCTTTTATGGTTAGTGTTACATAGGTCTGTTTTAATAAGGAAAAATGACCATTTAGACTTAATTGTCAAAAACTCATGGTTAAAATCTCTTTCAATATTAAGAACATAATGCTCGATGGTACTACTTCTTTTTAATATTTGTTTTCAACTGTAATGCCCAGTGATACTACATTGACATGTACCAATTCTTAAACAAAAAGCACAAATTGGGGCTTTTGATGATTAAGTCCGAAACTGTGTATTAAACATTAACTTTCCCTTTTAATAGCTTAACAGAAGATTGAGATGTCTTTTTAATTCTGTCTGTGAAGAAAATTTCCATAAGACTTATCTTTTTGTTTTGTTGGTTTGCTTAAATACACTATATTGATACCAACGTGTGTATTTATGAAGCACCGTGTTTTTACAGGATGCTGAACCGAATGACCGGAAAATTGGGAAACTTTGTGAGTATGCATCAAAGAATCCATTACGGATTCCAAAGGTAAAGTTATCTTCACCTTCTTCATTCAGTCTTCATTAGCTAAATTATGTACATTCCTTGTATCTGTATTCGTTGTCTGATCATGGTAGTAGTATGGTCAATGGTGCTTCCCCCTTCAAGAGCTAAGCTATTTGTTTCAGAAGACAAAAGCTTAAAATTCTAGATTTCCAAGACGATAGGAGCGAGATTGAGTTAGTCTTTATATGAAGGATCCTGACATTTTGGTCCTCAGCATTAAAGAAATTTTTGCATTTACTCCGCTTGAAGCTAAGAAATTATAAGACTTCTAAATCCGTAAGTAACCAAGTCTCGTAGTAGTCAGAGATTAGGGTTTCAAGTCTCGTTGCTACCAATTGAAATTTAATTTGCACTCCTTTTCGCCCAAGAAGAGAGCAGGAGGGTCAAAAATGATAATTTTTATAACGCGCATTGTTGAGAATTACCCCACATCGCTTGAGCATTGATAAATCCAAGTATTAATATATGCTCCTCTCCTTCCCTACTATAAGGCCTTTTAGTGGGGAATGGCGGGCTTCAACACGCATCCCGTTATTAGCCAAAGTTTTAAGCTGAAATACTACCAACTCACTTATTAGCTCTCTTCTATCTTTTCATATATCAAACACATCGAGCCTTAAATTAATGATTATTTTATTTTTGGATAAAGATCACAGAATACCTCGACCAGAGATTTTATAAAGATTTGAGGAATCAGCACTTTGGGTCTGTTAGAGTTGTGCTGTGCATATACAGGAAATTGCTATCTTCATGTAAGGAGCAGATGTAAGTATTTTTAGTTTGAATCTTAAGCTGATAAAGTTTGAACAAAGACAAACGTTTCTTTATTTTGATCATCCAAGTAAGTTGTGATTTATAGTCCCACTGGATAGTTCTTTGATTGTTTGTTATACAATTTCCACGTATTTTACATATCTGTTTCATGCATTTTTGTAGTGATTTAGGTTGTTTTATTATCGGTGTTTACACTTTACATACAGTAGATGATTAATTTTTTACGACAATATGTGGTTTAAAAAACGTGGTTATACGCTTGTCATTGTTACAACTGTATACATATAAATGAACTCAAATGTGCTCGCATCTCCTGTCATCCACTAAGATTTATTTCCCTTTTCTCTCCTTTTATTTTAATTTGGTACCAGAATCAAATCTTTATGTGCTCAAAATGTTCAGAAATTTTGCAATACAAGTCGCCATCCCTCTTTATTACTTCTCACATATATCCTTATTTCCGGTGTGTAGACTTTGATTTTTTGGAAACAATAAAATAATGTTTTACCGAAATTAATAACTGAAAGCAACTAAAAGGTAACCTTGTACTGTATTTAGAGCCTGAAAAATGTTAGTATTTCTCATAGTTTTAAAGAAATAAATTTCTATTGTCAGTTGTTGCAGACTATTTGGTTGTGAACACATTATTATTTTTAAAATCCACCATTATTTGCAGGCCACTATTTGCCAGTAGCTTATTAGGGATTATCAGGACTCTCTTGGAACAAACTGAACAAGATGAAATGAGGATATTGGGATGCAATACTCTTGTTGACTTTATAAATACTCAGGTAAACCAAGCATTAGTATTGGTAATAAAACATATTTTTTTAGCCATGGGAATGTTGAACACTGTTTGATTCTGAACGATCTGTAAAAGTCAATAATTAAAAGATTTGTTTCAGAAAAATGGATTGTCATAGATCTGTCAGGCTATTATAGCGTGTAGTGAATTATCTGTCATAGCCCATAGGTATTAAGTTGTACCTTTTCATTTTTATATTTTGTAGACAGATAGTACATGTATGTTCAACTTGGAAGGCCTCATTCCGAAACTTTGTCACCTGACTCGAGAAGTTGGAGACGGAGAGAGAACATTACGCTTCAAATCCGCTGGCCTACAAGCTCTGGCTTTCATGGTACAAACATTTTTATTATTTAATACGTCTTTGAGTTTTTATGATGAGACTTTTTATACAGTTCTATCTTCATTGTTCAACGCATCTATGAACGAGGGTATTCGATATTATACTACCAACAAAATGATATGTGCTTTTAAGTATATTTATGTGTTCTAGTTTGTTATTACTATTCCTACATTAGTGTTAGTAGTGTTGATGCAGATCAGTGATGGAAAACTCAAGAAGATAATATTAATGTCCATTTATTTTTATTATAATTATTAATATGAAGTTAAAATGTCTTTTTTTGGGTTTATGAATAAGAAGTATCTAGTAGGTTCATGAGTTTATGAACCTAGGTGAGTCTTTTGGATTGTTCTAGACTATTCCTAGGCTTTCATAGCCTAGAAATAGGCCTTCATATGTGTTGGAAAATTCAGACTTGAATGAATAAAAACACTTGATATGAATACTTGAGTTCTGGTTTACTTTTGTGTTCTTTCTTTAAGTTATTTCCTACACACGTGTCCTGCATCATTTGGTATCAGAGCTTAACCTCGATCCCGCTTTGATTGTTCGAAATTATGTTTTTCAACCGTTGTTGACAATTCAAGCCGTTGGTGCTCCATCAATTGAATTCACTGATCATAGCCATTACCATCTGTCGCCGCTACACCGGCGACCAATTACCATCCGAGCTACTGTCAAAGTTTCGCTTATCGAACTGTTCTGGTAACTCTCTGCCTTCCATCTTTTCTTTTTTTTTACTCCCATTTAAAGAAAAAAAAAGCCCGACGACCAACGATTGGGACGTATTGAGAATGAAATGGTAGAACTCAATGAGAAAATATCTGGAATGACTTGGTCTATAGCAATTAATCGAGTGTCACCTATTTATCCTTATGATGTTTACGAGAGAGAGTTTTACTATAACAAATGGCTTTCTCTTAAGCAAGGATATTCCAGTATTATTGATTATTTTATTGAGTCCGGGTCATTGCGACATGGCTGTAAAATTTATCGAAAATCATGTGATTTGGTAGATGATTTTATTTTTGACGTGTGAGATGAGATTAAAAGGGAGCTTCAATTTTATGAAAAACCCTCCATGCTAAAACAAGCCTTTTTTTAACTCATGACTTAGAAAATCGAATTCCCTTGTTATTGAATAATCATAAATTTCCAAAGGTTAAGAAATTTGAAAGTGTTGATACTGAGTTGAAGTCTAAGGCTTTTACTGAAGTTGCTAAGGTTGAGAAGTTTGTTGGCTCAGTTAATAAGTCCTCAGAATCAATGGTTATAGATAAGCACATTGATGAAACGGATAAGTCATTTCACTCATTTGAAAAAAAAATTGATCACGTACCGGCAAATAATCTGGCTACTAATTTAGTTGAAGTTGTGGTTAAGGAAACTTGTGCGTCGAACCCCAATAAAAGTGTTCAGGTTGAAGATGAAACTTCAATAAGACTACTGAAACAAGTGGATAGTAAGGAGGGTAAAATTGTTGACATATGTACAAGTAACGAAGTCAGGTTGCTATCCGATGAACCTAAGCCAAAGGGAAGTGAGAAATTTTTTATCTCCAAATTATTTTATTCAACATTTGAGTTAGGTATTGGTGAGGTATTGGTGAAAAAGCTTATTGTAATGGTCCAGTGACAAATATATCAAAGTTGGGTTGTCCTAAGGTGAAGTTTAAAAGTGCTCAGTAAACCATCAACATAAATCAAATGTTAAGGACGAATAGTTTGTTGAACATTTTTTGGAATCTTTCAACTTAAGATCGGAAGGTAAATATCAATTGCTGACAGTTGATCCGACTTCGAAAGCGATTGAATTTTTTGCTAGAAATATGGTGGGGACACTTATGGATAATATCATCAAGGTTAAAATTTGTAATGGACGTATGAAAGAATTAGTGATGCCAGAAGATGTAAAAGTCAGCAAACAGGGAGGGATGTGTGCCACAACGGAAGTTCCTTTGCTATATCAGGGTAGAAAGTCTGAAGAATCTATTAAGCAGCTGAATCTTGAGCTTTTAGGACCTATTAAGCAGCTCAATGGTAATGGGAATGCATTACTAGTGAACGACAGAAATAAACATGGAAGACCTAATGCAGTTTATCTGGTCGAGGTTACCGCTCCTACTGTTCGCAAAATTGTTGGTGAAAAGTTCACTTAACTGGTTAACACTATTTTTGTAATAACAATACAGTGTTTTGACCCGGGGAGCAAGGCTCAATATGATGGTCTCACAAATTTTGAATCAGAATCAGGATTTGTCGGAGCTCATAAATTCATTGATTTTAATAATATCAAAGAACCAAATCCGGCTCAAGCATTTATCATGGATTATTGGGTATGTCGCTGTGATGTCGGTTTTGTGTGTGGATGTTTCCTAAACCAAATATTGGGAAGTATCATATCTATTGGAAAATTTAGCTTAATGGTGTGTATTTTGGTGGTGTAGACATGTCTTTTGTTGACCCGATTCAGTGTTTTGATCCGGGGATAGCTACATTCCAACTCTTCGGAGAAGAGTTCCTCTAATTGGAGGAGAATGATGCAGAGCAGTGATGGAAAACTCAAGAAGATAATATTAATGTCCATTTAGTTTTATTATAATTATTAATGTGAAGTCAAAATGTCTTGTTTGGGTTTATGAATAAGAAGTATCTAGTCGGTTCATGAGTTTATGAACCTAGGTGAGTCTTTTGGATTGTTCTAGACTATTCCTAGGCTTTCATAGCCTATAAATAGGCCTTCATTTGTGTTGGAAAAATCAGACTTGAATAAAAACACTTGATATAAATACTTGAGTTCTTGGTTTACTTTGTGTTCTATCATTAAGTTATTTCCTACACACTTGTCCTACATCAAGTGTACTAGTGTGTTGTCCTTTAATTATTAGAATAATTCGTGTAAGTAGTGGTAACAGTTACCGCTCTATTTGAGTGGGAAGTTATTTGTTATGGCTAGTTATTTAGTGGAGTAATGGGTAGTTAGTATAGTGATTACTTTGTGTATATATATCAACGGAATGTACTTAGTAGTGTTAGGAATGAATATAAACAAGTCTCTTTCTCAAGTTTGTTTCTTTTCTTCTCCCCACTGTCGTGGTCTTCTTTCTTATATCTCTTCATCCATTTCTTTTCTAATTCTAAGTTGTACGTAGTATATGCGTATCAGTGGTACCAGAGCTGGTTTTGAAAATATGGACACTCGAGGAAAAACCAATGTTGAATTCCGCAGCGAGGTTTACGAAACGTTGGCACATCATGACTTAAGTTTCGAGCAAGTGAACGCTGCCTTGCAAAAGGTGTTAACCGAGCTTCAATCACTACGAGTCTCCAAAACCATTCGACGTTCTGAGACTAACCATTTTGGCTCCGGAGAAACTTCCCATTCGCTAAATTCTAACCGTTCCACCAAAACCTACGACAACCCTCATCAATACCTCAAACAATCATTTCCAAAATTTAGTGGAGAGGACCCAACCGGTTGGGTATACAAAGCCGAACAGTATTTTGATTTTAAAAGTATTGCACCAGATCAACGAGTTCAATTAGCTTCATTTCATTTAGACGGTATTGCCTTACAATGGCATAGGTGGTTAACAAAATTCCGTGGACCGATTACATGGGATGAGTTCACCAAAGCACTCCTCCTTCATTTTGGGCCAACAGACTACGAGGATCCATCAGAAGCTCTGACTCGTCTCAAGCAAACAACCAATGTTGAAGACTATCAAGAGAGTTTCGAAAAACTCTCTCATCGAGTTAACGGCCTGCCAGAAAAATTCCTAATTGGGTGTTTCATTGGAGGACTTAGAGATGACATACGACTTGACGTTAAAATCAAACAACCCCACACCTTAGCCGAAACAATAGGTGTCGTTCGCCTCATCGAGGAACAAAACCACTTGCAAGAAAATTCGGATGAACAAGTTTGTTCTCCAAAGGACTTATTTACTGAAATGGCATCCCCGAATTTGACTACAAGTGTTTTGGGTCCCCCACCAACAACAAACTTTCGCCGTCTTACTCCTCAAGTTGCACGAGAACGTCAGGAAAAAGGGTTATGTTATTATTGTGACGACAAGTTTTCTCCGGGCCATCGATGCGGACGACCACAACTATTCATGATCGAAGATTCACTTCATGGATGTGATAAGGATGATGAAGGCATTTATCCTTGTGGGCAAGGATAATTTAAGCGGCCGGGAATGATATGTGCTTTTAATTATATTTACGTGTTCTAGTTTGTTATTACTATTCCTACGTTAGTGTTAGTAGTGTATTAGTGTTTTGTCCTTTAATTATTAGTGTAATTCGTGTAAGTAGTGGTGACAGTTACCACTGTATTTGAGTGGGAAGTTATTTAGTGGAGTAATGGGTAATTAGTATAGTGATTACTTTGTGTATAAATATCAACGGAATGTACTTAGTAGTATTAAGAATAAATATAAACAAGTTTCTTTCTCAAGTGTCTCTTTCTTTTCTTCTCCCCACTGTCGTGGTCTTTTTTCTTATATCTCTTCATCCATTTCCTTTCTAATTCTAAGTTGTACATAGTATGTACGTAGCATATAATTATAACTACTTTTACTACTGTGCTGCTGGGAGTTTGAACTCAAATGACTCCTCTGCATCATATATTCAACATTCCTCGTGATATTAGAATATGCCTCATTAATTTATTATCTCAATATTCACTGGCATCAACTTTCTCCTCAAAATCGTAACATACCTGGTACATTGAGGACCGACTCTTTCTGCAAAATTGTTCCGAAAACAAAAACTGTTAAAAGTTAAACCTTCTACTTTTCGTTCCCTTCTTTAATACGAATTTACTGACATACGACAGCACTCACTTTATAATATACCCTATTTTCCGAAAAATTTCATTATCTCAATAAAATTGACATTTCTTCTGTGTGAAAGCAGTAAGATGCAAAGTTTATGGCACTTGAGGTCATGTGTTTTCGAGATTTTTTTGATAGTTACGTTATGTATTTAATTTCATGTCATATTTGCAAAAATTCGGAAGCCTTTCCTTTTATAGATAAAAGCAGTTATTTATGGATACGAAATATTGATCTTTTTCATTTATGGTTATGTCACTAGGTGTGGTTCATGGGAGAGCATTCCCATGTCTCTTTGGACTTTGATAACGTGAGTTTTCCTTGTCTCTTTGCCTATGCTTATATGCACGTCCATTTAAAGTATCTAATAATTTCTTGTGCAAGTTCCTTTCCAATCTGTGTTTGACAATGTTCTTTTTCTTCTTCTGTATAACTTTATGTATATCAAATAGATCATATCTGTGATTCTGGAGAACTACATGGATTTACCGCTAAACCCAGAAAATCCTGGGGAGAAAAAAAGTAACTCAGACAAAGTTCCATCTACACTAACCCTCGTTAGTTTCAAACCCAAACTGGATCTGACAGAGTAAGGCCCAATTTGTCTGCTTGTTTCAATTTCATGTAATGTTATTATCTTTTGCAGTATTTCACTTTATTTTAATATTTTTTTGTACAGGGGAACATCTAAGAGTCCATCATATTGGTCTAGAATTTGCTTGCAAAACATGGCCAGGTTGGCGAAAGAAGCCACCACAGTACGACGTGTGCTTGAACCTCTTTTCCAATGTTTTGATTCTGATAATCAGTGGTCATCCGAAACCGGACTTGCCTGTTCTGTCCTTACATATATGCAGATGCTATTGGAGGAATCAGGTTACACGTAACTCAGATTTTTTTTGTTCCACTATTTTGTTATTTTTGAAAGGGTTGCTATCCGTTTTCATTCACTCTGTTGGTATGGGTTTTCCTGTCAAGCTAAAAAATATACAACAGTTATATGCAGTGAAGTGATTTTAGAGCTCATATACCTCCCATAAAAGGTCTTTTTGTGTGTGTGATAAGGAAGGTCTTTTTGTAAATCACAGGCTCCCAGTTAGATCCTTTAATGAGAAGGGAGGTCTTTTATAAATAACAGGCTTATTGAACATGTAAACGCAACACTGTGAGCCTGCTCTAATACCGTATTAAAGGTCATGTATCTTACCATGAAAAAGGACGTTACGTACCCTTTCCCCTTGGCCCTCCCACAATTGAACCATACTAAGTGAATGTTAACTCTTCATAAACCACATGGTCACGAATGCTCGATTTGAGACACTCAGCAAACAGTAGTAACATTTTTTTTTGATACGCTGCAGGTTGATATATTGACTAGATTGAGTTTAGAATCAAACCTGTTCTTACTAATTGTTACCAGAAATTTGTCCCTTTAAAAACTGTAGTTGGAAATGTTCATCTCCTTAACATCAAAGACTGTATTTTTAGGTAAAAATTATAAATGAAAAGGATTTAAAACGTTACGAGCGTGACCAGGTTATAATCAACTTAACTAATCCCGTGCCAAATGAAATCTAAGTATTGGCTTTTTTGGTTCAAATATTGTCCCTTTAATTACAGGACTTAGTGCACATCTTTTGTTATCTATTCTGATCAAGCACTTGGATCATAAGGGTACTATCAGACAGCCGGCTAAGCAGATTAATATTGTTAAAGTGGCCATAAAAATTGCCGAGAATGCAAAGAAGGAAGTGTCGGTTGCCATCATGGGTGCAATAACTGATCTGATAAATTATTTACGCAAGTGTATGCAACATTCAGCTGCAAATTCAAACTCTGTTAATGGCGTGAACAACTGCTACAAAGATCTTCAATCGGAAATAGAAAGTTGCATCAAACAACTATCAGTTAAGGTTGGTGTGTAGTTATTATGTCTATTTCTAATTTCATTATTGGGCAAACAGTAATGGCAAACCTCAAAATTTATCAACTGGTCGCATTCTAAAGGTACTCCCAGTTTTAATGATTTCCACGCAGCGTCGTTATATAAATGATAAAATGTATTCGGAGAATTAAATTTGTGGCCTTTACTTCCTTGCGTTCCTTTTGATAGATTGGATTTCCGTCGAAAATAAGTTATACACGTGTGATCCTTACTAACTCAGATATTCATACTGGACAGTAGAATACTACATTGAATTACAATTTGAGAAAAGAAAGAGAAGATGTTTGTATTCGATGCTTGCCTCAAGGCTATACTAGCTTCCTGCATATATGATTTCAGAGGGAGTTTAAAATGTATCTTGTAAATACAATGACTGCTTAAAGATACGTGATAATTACGCAGGAAGTAACATATAACAGAAATCAAGGCACTAAGATAGTACGCAAAGTTATGCGGCTAATTCGATTCTAAGATTGATAGGCTATATTATCTGAATTTATATTTCGTGAACAGATTGGCGATTTCGGGCCCATTCTTGACGTGTTGGCCGGGGTACTAGAATCTCTTCCAACTAATGCTATTGTTGCTAGAATGACATTAGCTTCTGTTTATCGAACAACAGAAATTGTCTCTTCTCTTCCTAATCTATCGTACCACCACAAGGCAAGATTTAATTTTCCTTTCATTTAGCACTACGAACCAGATATCATCCGATGATGTTCTCATTTAACACTGTTACTTTAATTCCAGACTTTTCCCGATGCACTATTTCACCAGCTACTTGTAGCAATGGCCCACCCGGATCATGAAACAAGAGTCTGTGCGAACCGTCTTTTCTCTCTTATTTGCCACCAGACCATGGTCAACAAAGAAGCCGTAAGTTATTTTAAATGTTTTTCCTGATAAGTTCCTCTGTTTCTCCTTCCACTGGGTGGTTTTGACGAGCTCCTTTATTTTTTCATTATTATCTTATTTAGGAGCAGCGTACTCTCAGGTTGAGTAGTCACCAAGTGAGTCTGTTGCTTTCTGCAATCTGGATGCAGGCAGTATCTGCAGAGAATAATACCCCAGGAAATTTTGAGGCGATGGCTCTTACATATAATATTGCTTTGCTATTTACCCAATATAAGGTATCATAATGGTGCTCTGTCATTTGTCTCCTTTATTTAACACCATAGATAATTAATCTCAAAATATTGGTTGGGACTTGGGATTGTGTCCTTAAATAACCTGTAGCTACAACAACGTTCCTCTTTTTACTATTTCATTTTTGTCTATTTTGCATGTAATTTTTTTTACTCCTATCAGAACTCAGGTCAAAAGATGCTAGTTCGGTGTTTTCAGTTGGCATTTTCTCTCAGGGACATCTCTCTAGATAGTGAAGGTAAAGTTGTATTTGAGTATATATTATGTAATGATGCAAAGTGGCAGAACCTTTAGAATATCTTGTACATGTTAACATCTGCCCATTAATCATGTCTCTTAATGATTCTCTTTTCTTCATGCCTGAGTTTACTTAGGCAGCATACACACTACAATAGCCGTATTTAGGAAATAAGAAAAACAATGAAGTAGCTATGATTTTTACTACTGTAGAAAGGATTACCCTTTCATTTGAAAATAGACATAAACTTTTGACAACCGTGTTCTTCCTCCAATACTAATATATTTCACTTGTTGTCATTTGACATGAGCCAAATTGGTAAAAGATCATATCGGGTAAAGTATTAAGACACGTGAGTTTCACTTTGTATGAGTAATAGTTTAAAGTTAATTAAACGCCTGTAATCATTTATTTGACAAGAGTGTGGATCTTAGTGTTCAGTGTAGGAGAGAGTTTATCATACTTTGATAGGAAAAGAATCTCTCTTAAATATAATGCAAACGGGTGTAGTTACGTGTGCATCTCCTTTTGTTTCACAATTGTCGTATCTTATGTATACATGCTTCATAAATTAATACAAAAGAGTGGAATTTTTTTAATCACGTCTAAATTTTATGATTTAGTATTCTAGATGTAGAGTTACCTCAAAATGATGCATTTCTTAAAATATGTCCCAAAATCAAGTGCCTATTATTTTGATTTTAGAAAAGTATGGTATATTTGAACAACGACAAGCTTTCCCTGGTCTAAAAGTGTGTCCATCAGAATCTTTTCTTTTTTTCAAGAATCTTGAATACGTGTAAATTCCTCTATAATATGGTGAAAAGGTTACAAATTTTGGGCTTTTCTGATTTTATTGGCTACATAAATTTCAAGGTCTGTATCCCTTATCCATACAACCCTTCCTAGTGCTTAAACAAAAGAATTCAGTATTTTTCCAAAATACTGTAAAAGCCACAGAAGCTGAGAATGTTAACATTTTAAATGTCAAAAATAATTACCACGTTTACAATAACCCATCTCAGAAAATGGGTTTCCTTCTCCTTTTTGGAAATAACATGGTATAACTTCCATTGGCTGATCTTTTTTTATATTTTCTTTTTAACAGTAGCTTTGCCACCATATTGCCAAAGGTCTCTCTACACCACAGCAACATGCATGCTCATTTTTTCAGCCAAGGCCTGCAGTGTTCCAGAGCTACTTCATGTTATTAAATCATTGATCATGGTAACTCCCTGTCTTCTGTTAGCTTATTGGAATATCAAATATCATTTCTATTTCTATTAGCCACCCTCTTTTTCAATGTATGATGTATTTATTTGTGACAGTTACTAGTAATTATTTTCATTTGACAGATTGACGATCCTTATCTGAAATTGGTTGATGATACTACATTGATTGCAGTCTACACTGGTGAAGGGGCAGCATATGGATCTCCAGAAGATGAAATGGCTGCATCAAAGTCTCTCTTAACAATAGAATCAGGTGGCAAACAGTTGCGAGAAACAGTTCTCTCTCATCTCATTAAAAAATTCAGCGACATGTGGTCTGAGGTAACTCATTAACTTGTAATTAATGTTTTTTTCTCTTCTTAAGGTCAGCAGGTGTTAAAACTCATAAAAGATGCACAATTTTCATGGATTTTTTCTTTACTGTTAGCATTAGAAACAACTTCTAGTTGGGTTACCATACCTGGGACTTCTCACTAGTATGTGTCTTATTTTAAAATCTGGGTAAGTATATCGAAGCCATCTGCATTTGGCGGAGGCTTTTCCCAACAAGAGCCAGACATGCTCACAATATGATCTCTTCATGCAATTATATAGCTTATCTCTATTGTTCGTAAACTTTCTTGAGGGAAATAGGATGCCCTCGTATGTATGAATTTGAAACGTCATTATTTATGATAGCCGAAAGCAAATTTATAATATATTATCTCGATATGATTAGCACAATTGTAGACTGTCTATCAAATAGTGGAAGGCCACAGACGTGGGTCTATGTTTCATAGCCTTTAAAAGTTATGGGAGACATGTATTTGTACCTAAATCTTTTAGCAATATGCTTGCTAGACCTATAGCAAAAATGTGATTTGATACCCAAATGTTCAGATTTTATTGCCATTTAGTACCACATGGATGGAATTTAACCCAAAATATAATATATATAAAGCGTTTTGTGTCACCCCTTGAAACATTATATATATATGTATATGTATATATATATAATATATATAGTTATTTATATGTTTGTTTTTGCTGAACCGCAGTGCTGTTTAATTATAAACTTCTCAAAATCAATTCTATTTGTTGAAGGGTTTCTGAAACAGTTTTGGTTTATAACTTATTCCTTTTTATTTCCAGGATGAGATGTTAGACATAAGAAAGGAACTTTTGGAGGGATTTTCAGCTGACGATTTATATCCTATGGGTGCTCCGTTATTCATGGAGACACCTAGGAGAGGCTCTCCACTTGCACGCACAGAGTCACATCTATTAGACGAGGTAAATAACTGATATTGACTCGGGACATTTTAATAATTCAGTATGCGGAGAAAGAATCATTATGAGAGAGAAAATTTTTTGCTTTCTCCAGATTATGGCTGAAGAAGGATTGACAGATGAAGAAGCATTCTCTGAACCAAATGAAAGTCATTCAGATCGCAGAACTTCTTCGTCCATTACTGGTCTTGATGTTTTAAGTGTTAACCAACTTTTGGAATCTGTAAGTCTTTTCTGCGTCATTTATTCAGGTTTATTTTTGTAGTACAGATGCTGCTGATAACTTAATGATACCTGGTGATCCGTAAGTAGCACTTTTTAAAGATTGGAGTCGTAAATCTGCTCTCTTGGTTTTCCATAAATTTTGGTCTTTTAAGAATTTTAGATAGCATCTGTATCTGGAAAACCAGTCTGTCTTATAAAGAGGAAGATAATTTGAGAATTTACATTATTGGTTCTCAGTGGAATACATTTTCTGCATGTCCTAAGTTGCATAAATAGTACACAATCGCTCTAGACGTCTTCTTGTTTTAGACTTTAGTCTTTTCACTAGTAATTATTTGTGATATATTCAAATAAGCGGTTCAACATAAGAACCAACTGATCTTGTTAGAGGAAATATAAAACAATAGAAGATTACTTCTTCAATGAAATTAAAATAACAAATAAGTAACATTTGCGTTCCCAATTATTCACACGATTGTACATTTCTATGAGAAAATTATTAGCAATCGGACAGTAGAATAACTCAAACTTTAGGAGATTGGCAGCAAACTACGTGATTACAGCTAATGCCATGTAGATTAATAGTCTCTACTTGCACCTCTTCAGCAAAGTGACAATGCATCTTAGATCTTCATATTTTAAACCGCCATAACTCAAGTTTTAAGATCACTGATAATGAGTGATAAATATATTTTAAGTTCCATAAATCTGTATTAAGGAAAGATATAATAGATTTAGAACAGACCTTGGGTAAAATGGAAAAGCTTAGATTTTGTTAGACATGGGGCATATATTAGTTAAAGTGAATTACACTCTGAGTAAAAATGCTGGTTATACCTTGGTGATACAATTGGAACGCTATCAATAAAATCATCTGTTGTAGTTGACTTAACATACATGTTGTTGGTTTGGACTTCAGGTTTTCCTGTTCTAATTATATGTGCCATTAATTTGATAGGTTTTGGAAACAGCAAGGCATGTCGCAAATTTACCAGTTTCATCTTCACCAATTCCTTACGACCAGGTTAAGAATGAGTGCGAGGCTTTTGTTACAGGTAAACAGCAAAAGATGTGTGTTCTGCAAAGTTTTAAAACTCAACAAGACTGCAAAGCTATTGTTCTCTCAAATGAACAAGAAGATATCAACTCCACCTTGACGGATGTGGTTAGTTCTTTGTTTCTCCCCTCCTTCCCCCTTATTTTGCTTTTCTCTCTTCTATACTGAATTACGTATAAAAGAAATAGCAACATTCTATCTACATAAAACTTGAACTATAGCAGCTATCACATAGTGCATCGATTTCTGAAACATTTCGTATTTACCGCGTACTAAAAACGGATAAGTTTCTACGGATGCATTTTGGAAAGGTATCAAATCATTTGGATTCGTATTACCATAGAAGTCAGACTTAAAATGGCAGGAAGAATCTGGAAAAAAAGTTTCTCAAGAAATGCTACAGAAAATTGCATGTCACCTTTAAATAGCAACACTTTCCATAATTACATAAATGGACCAATTTATTTTCGTATCTTACTCCAGTTTACTTCTCTCCATCTTTCTTTATCAAAAAGGCTAAAACAGTAAACTTCATCAACCTCTATTTACTACCTTTGTCACGCCCCAGATTTTCACTAAAACCCGAGACCTGAATTTGAAAGCTAAAGAAAACACACTGGAAGAGAATACAACTTTCTAAGCACACTTTTCCGACTTATATTATACAAAAATATTATATTACATTAGTACGTTTTCTACACAACTACTCTTAATGTACATCATTTACAAAGTATTACACCAAACTAAATAGGCTCTGAGTGTCTAGGCTACCCACACAACCCAAAATCTAGCCCGCTCGCAGCCCCGCTCAACAGCTTAACCTGTCCTGGAACTCTGTACATCCGAACGTACACCTAGAATAATAAAATAAACAAAGACGAGAAAACGAAGGAAAAGAGTGAGTCAACTATTCATTATATATATATATACGTCAACAAACTAAAAATAAATAAATAATGCAATGCATATATATTTAGTTATTTATATATGTATTTTGTCTTTTTATTTCTCCTCCGCTAACCTCCTCTACTACAACTACTTACGCCAAGTGGCGTGACTCGATAAACGACTCAAATGTGTATAAAGTCGGATTCACAAATAAAGTGCCGGGTCACTCCTCAGATCCACGTATGGAGTCAACTGCTCATGAAACCATACGCCGGCTATTGCCGTATTTTCCGTGAACATCAGGCCCACCGAAACCCCTTTTTACGTGAACCCTAAAAGAAATATAAAAGACTGACAACAACAACCGACTGACAACCAACTCATCTACCTCCGACCACACTTCAAAATCCTCATTTTAGCTCGTTTTAAAGCATAAACAATGAACAATAAAATGGTTACACACTTCAAAACCATAAATAGAGTAATAACTCAACAATAATTGGCAATAGTACTACAATTTATTCAAAAATCCAGCTTGAATAGCCAAAACTAAGTAATGATATTGTGGAGAGTACAAGAGTGCCGAGTACCAGAAATTATTTAAGATTAGGACCTTTTGCAAGGAACCTAAATCCTGTCAGAAAATAAAGGTAATGGTGCATGATCGAAGTTCTCAACCGACCAGCAACTCGCAACCAAAAAATAATAATTAGCGGATACATACTCACTGGCTACTAAAACAATTATCCAGTCTGGTCTCTCATGTTATATTCTCAAAAAAGCTCAGAGGAAAGGCAACTTAATTGAAATAAGTGCAGGTTCGTGACAATATTTCGGTTTTCTGACCAAAAGCATGAATTAGCCACATCGCATAACAACTATTCATAAGAGTATAAAACCCCGCTCCTCACAGTAAAATTATTGCAGGTATTTAGGAAGCTTAAATTCTGATTAAAAGCATAAAAGCAAATTGTCACTAATAACCACAAGAAATATTACTGCAATAACCGATAAAAAGCAAACGCAAACAAATAGAAGGAAATATATTCCTGCCATCACCTCGAGTAAATTTCAGCCTTTTTGTAATCGCCAGGCTACGAGTATTACTATAAATAAAAAACGCAAACACCCCTTTAAGTACCAAAATGGTACCTTAGCGCAGCTCAACAGCGGATGAAGAATAGGACAGCGGAAAGAGTGTCCGATTACGCCTTGAATCTGGAGAGAAAACCCCCAACGATGTGTCTCAGATTACTCCACTAGTCCATAGCTATGCGTCGGTGTAAACGGTTCGAAAAACGGGTAACCGAGCTAGAAGATGTTGGCAAACAAAGATGGGAGAAATTTAGAGTTTTTTTTTTTTTTTTTCTTATGCCCCTCTCTCTTCTCTTTGGTTTCCCAGTACGTATCTATCTGTATGTTATATATATATATATATATATATATATATATATATATATATATATATATATATTTTCCATATATATCTGTTTCATATAGATGACAAAATAAAGGACCCCACTTGTAACTTAATTTAGAAAACATCTCTATAACTTTATAAATTACTATAAATACTAATGTTTTTAGTTGACATCCTACTTTTTCTATATTTATATTATGAATAATTCTATATTGGTATTATGAATAAATAAATAAATATATAAATATACATATATATATATATATATATATATATATATATATAAACTTGGGTTATTACAACCTTGAAGGCATTTTCTTAAACTAGCTTTTATGTCCTTTTTCAGAATATGTTATTGTGTTTTTCATACGTTTCTGTATCCTGGCTTATAGTTTTTGTTATCGTATGATACGTATCGGCTTACCCGTCTATGTATCCGTGCTACTTAACTACTATTTCTTAGCAAGCAATGCCGGCGCGGCCATTTATGTTCCTTATACGGATTTTTATTTATTTCTCATCAAATGTATTAAGAAAAAGAAACTTGCCGAGAAACATAATATTAGTCAAGAATCAAGATCATGTTTGCTTTTTCATTGAATAACATCATGATATCTTGATTAAAAAACACAATAACTGAAATCAACCTTTATTGTTTTAGTAAATTAATGTATATATGAGTACATTTTTTTCCTGAGAAAAATTATATAATTTTTTTTCCCGCTACAAGATTTCCCTAATAGGTTGAGTGTGAGGGCTGCTCTATCTACAAGCATTGCCACTCTTTACAGCCATAGTAACAGCGTATTGGACAAACAAATTTTCATCTTATTATGTCGAATTTCTTGGTTAGCAAATAATTGTTGAATTAGGGGCTTGCTTCTAGTTTAATGTTTAAAAGTGCAGCATACGGATCGTCTGTGTCTGAAATCATTCTCGCTCTTACATTTTTATCACATGATTTTCAAGTTGGCTCATTTTTGTTATGTGCTTCTTTTGTGCTTGTTTTTGCAGACGGTTCTTGATTCAGAAGGAGATCTACAATTAATAAAAATGGATCAAGTTGTAGGACAGGGGGATAATAAGCAGCTTCTTAGCTGTTCTCTTCAGTGTGCACAGCAAGAGTCTTTTACACTTCCCCCGTCGAGCCCCTACGACAAGTTCTTAAAAGCAGCTGGTTGCTGATTAAATTTCAATATATATTATATATATATATAATGTATACACATTATACACAATTTGTTTTTTCTTTTCCATCAAGCATTTAGGATCATGAGGTGTCTTTTGTTGTACCGTATTTTATCTCCAGCTTCTTTATTCACTAAATAAGAAAAATGGGGAGGAATAGACTGATGTGAGTGTATAGGTTTCCTATGTATACTTCTTTTGCCTTCTGTGCATAATTGTATATTCAAACAACTATAACATCATTACAGAGTTCTTATTCTTGTGTTTCTATTTTCTTTTTTTGTTCTCTGTTTGTTTCATGTGACGGTTTAACCACGTTTTACTGCAGGTTAGGGTTGCAAATGATTCGAACCGTTGACGAAAAACTTGTGTTTGGCTTGTTTATGGATTAGGTCATCTTCATTGTTTATATCTCGAACCGACTATGAACACGAATTTATGTCTATTTAGTAAACGATCCGAACTTGAACAACGCTATGTTCAGCTCGTTAAGACTACTTCGTCAAAATCTTTGATAGAACATAAAAATTAGACCCGAATATTCTATTCGGGTAGTAATCGACCCACACTTCATAAATGGGTATCCAATGCTAGATGGGTCATCACATGCCTTTTCTAGAAAATAGAGGTATATACTAATAAAAGCCCAAGCCCACTTAACTAGTGACCCATATCTAAAAAGCCCCCAAAGATGGAGACACTTGTCAACATCCAAAAAAGTGTAGTTGCCTATAAATAACCAACTATCCCTCCTAGAAAATGACCAGAAAAAATCTATTCAAAAATTATAGAGAGAAATTGAGAAAAGAGAGAAACTAGTCAAAGCTTAGCCTATCAAGAAACAAACCGAACAGTGAAAGAGCCGAGTATCGAAGAAAAAGGAGAACGACCAAGATAAGAGATTAAATCGACAAACCGAGCACAATTGTAATAAATAAGTAATAATCCGAGCAAGTGTAATAATCCGAGCAAGTGTAATAGTCCGATCAATAATAAATAACAAGAAGTGTTCATTATTTACAGTTAATTTACCATTATATTATTGTTGAAAAGCCTAACGCGACCGACCAAAGTTATGGCTTTATCAAATGGCGCCGTCTCCGGGAATCATCTAGTTCCCAACTAGTTTAGAATTCGAATACCAATACTCTACCAGACGAGCGACAATGGTGACCAATGTAGAAGAAACCCATCCCGAGATAGTAGAAACCAATAACCAAAACGCGCAAATTAGCCAACAAGAACTCGACGATCTACTTGCCATCCGTGACAGATATGACGCTATCCAGTCCGGAAACCAACCAACAACCTCCTATGTCAACCAAGAACAACCCCAACAACTTGAAGGGATTGTTGACGAGCATCCCTCGTCCTCGGATGACGAACAAGTCATGCCCGTATTAAGGCGTGCACAAAGACACCTACCCGGATCCCAAGCAGGGCCGAGCTCAAGAGTCCCTTTGCCAACAGCCTCGCTCAACTCCGGTGCTCGTTTACAAACGAACGAAGCTCACCGGTTTGACACGCCCGAGGATCATGTACTCGAACAGTTGTCCCGACTTCCAACTAATCCACCAAGGATGATTACACCACCCACGGTGGAAGTACAACACATTGTTCCGTTAGCCGATGAAAGGAACTACGCCCAGCTACAAGCTCAGCTGGCGGCATGCATGACGGCCATAACAGCGGCCGGCATCGTATTGCCAATTATCCAACCCGCCAATACAGACAAAGACCCACGCCGTGAAGCGGAAGATTCCGCCTACAGGGCCGCCCTGGAAGCGGCCGGTCGGCGACCCGATACGAGAGTGCCCCACCAAGGGGGCAATGTCCCAATAACGGTCCCTCCAACGATCGTCCACCCAAACACTTATATGGAACGTGTCCTCCACACGAACACGAAGGACGGTAGATATCCCGAACACAGGATAGGGGAAGGATACGGCCCACCACCGCATCAGGGGGGATACCCCCCCTACCAGGCCACGGATGACGCGTTCCAACAGGCTTGGAACGTATGCCAAGAAACCCCATGTACCGAACAGATCACTCGATACCGCAATCCTATGGGGTTCGTCATCCCCGAGTTCAGACTCTATGACGGAAAGAGTTGTCCTATTGACCATCTGAGACACTACAAGACGAAGATAGGACTGTGGAGTGATGACCATGTACTAATGTGCAAGTTTTTCAAAAACAGCTTGGGCCAAGAGGCTTCATCGTGGTATCACAACTTGCCACGAGGCTCCATTAGGGACTGGGCAGAGCTACTAAGAGCGTACTCCACTAGATACGCTGCTCATCGGAAGAAGAAGGTTAGCATCGAAACCCTTCTGAAAATGAGGATGACGCCCAATGAAAGGCTCAATGACTACTGCATACGTTTCATCGACGTAGCAAATCAGATTCCACAGAACACCCATAACATAGCCATCCATAACTTTATCAACTCCATCCCTAATGGCTATTGGGCGAGAAGGAAGTTCATAGGCAAAAACTTTCCGACCATTGATTCCCTGCTAGCCTATTGTACCCACCTCACCGATAAAAATGACGAACTGCGTTTCCTCAACCGAACTCTACCAAGAAGAGAGTCGGTCCGCGAGGCACAGGTGGGTCGAAAAAGAGTTAGGAATAACCAGGGAGAAACGTTCCCACCGACCAGAAAGGGCAAAGGTCCCGAGATCCATAGCAGGATAGAGCGACCACGAGCACTTGAGCCCAAACCGCTCCAGATCGCATACCCAACCCCGATCAACTAACTACCTAATGCCCCCCAAACCGTTTCAACAAGGTCGGCTCCAAGAGGGGGAACGCCGAAACACATTCGAACCGGTCGAGCTGCGATACACATTCAACCTATCTGCTGAAGATATCCTCAAGGATATATGCAGGGAAAGTTGGTATTCCCGACCACAACCGATCACCTTTCCCCCCAATCAGAGAGATTCCAAGCTCTTTTGCGCATATCATGAGGATCACGGCCATCTCACTGAGCATTGCCGTAACCTGCGATGGAGAATGAACCAGTGGGGCGATGCGGGATACCTAGCCAAGTTCATCAAAGGATCTGGGAATAAAGGCAAACAACTGGCCATCGAGGGAGCCGACGACCGGCAAGGCAAAACAATCAACGTCGTTCATATGTCACGACCCAAGGGCCCAGGTGGGGAACGGTCACGACAACGGGAACTGGCTCACTTTGGCCAAGTAGCCAAGGCATCACAGGCATCGACCTCTAAACGACAATGCACACCACGACGACATCCGCCCATTTCTTTCTCGAATCTTGACGAAGAAGGGGTGATTTACCCCCACGGGGACGCCATTAACCTCCGTGTTCAAATCGGCCTTGACACGGTCAGCAGGGTGCTTATCGACCAAGGAGCCTCTTGTGATATAATGTACAAGGAGCTCTTCGACAAGATGGAACTCAAGCTACAAGATCTACAGCCTACCGATGTCACACTGATCGGTTTCATCTCCGAGACGACTAAACCGTTGGGAAAGATCGTCATCAGTGTCACAACTGGATCCGTGTCAGTTCCCGTGGAATTCTTAGTGGTCAACGACAACTCCGGCCATAACGCGATCTTGGGCCGACCTTGGCTGCATGCCATGAAGGCCATACCCTCGACCTACCACCAAAAAGTGAAATACCCAAATGATGAGGGAGAGATCAAGACAGCCAGAGGATGTCAAGAAGATTCAAGACGCTGTGAGGACATTACCGCGGCTCTTCAAAGACAGCTGAGCGTTGTCGAACAACCCACCAGCACAAAGAGGCTGATCAACCAAATAGCCAAAACCGAGAGGGTTGTTGAAGAACAAGTAGGAGAAACACTTAGGAAGGTGTATATCCCGGATATGGACGAGGAACACTACTTCCTCCTCGGCGATAACCTTCCAAAACAGGAATCCGAAGAGTTAGAAGCATTCCTCTTCAGCAACGTTGATAAATTCGCCTGGAGTCCCAAAGACATGCCAGGCCTAGACCCCGAAACGGCATGCCACCACCTAAGTGTTAATGCTGAGTACAAGCCGATAGCTCAAAGGAGCAGAAAAGTGTCTGTACAGCACAGAGCAGCTATAATCGCTGAAATACAAAAGCTATTGGAGGCTGGAGCCATAAGAGAGGTTTTCTATCCCAAATGGTTATCCAATCCAGTCGTCGTCCCAAAGAAGAACGGAAAGGAGAGAGTCTGTATAGACTTCACCAATCTCAACAAAGCATGTCCGAGAGACCACTTTCCCCTTCCGAGGATTGATCAACTGGTGGACGCGACTGCGGGAGCAGAAAGGATGACCTTTCTTGACGCATATTCAGGATACCACCAAATTCCCCTCGCCCACGAAGATCAAGAAAAGACGTCGTTTATATCGCCTTTAGGAAATTATTGCTACACGGTAATGGCGTTCGGCCTGCGCAATGCGGGAGCAACATACCAAAGGATGATAACAAGGGTATGTCGAGATCATATAGGGAAGACGATGGAGGTATACATAGACGACATGGTCGTCAAAAGCGAAAGGGCTACATCCCACCTCCAAGATATCATAGATGTTTTCCGGACGTTGGGCGAGCACAAACTGAAACTCAATGCGAGCAAGTGTGCATTCGGCATCAGCAAAGGAAAATTTCTGGGGCACATGGTCAGCCGACGAGGAATAGAGGCTAATCCCGATCAGATCACAGCTCTACGGAACCTAGCAGCGCCCAAGAATAAGAAACAGGTACAAGAGCTCACAGGAATGATGGCCGCATTGAGCAGGTTCATCAGTCGATCCGCAGACAAGGGACGACCGTTTTTCAAATCACTCAAGAAGGATAGGAAGTTCGTGTGGGACCCGGAATGTGAGGCTTCATTCAACAATCTCAAAGAGTACTTGAGGACGCTGCCACTGCTAGTAAGGCCGAACAAAGGAGATATCCTGGCATGCTACCTAGCAGTTTCCACTACAGCTGTGAGTGCAGTTATCCTAAGAGAAGAAGGTCGCGAACAATTTCCGATCTACTTCGTCAGCAAAACTCTGGTCGAAGCCAAAACACGTTACCTACCCTTGGAAAAGCTGTGTCTGGCATTGGTCGTAGCAACCAGAAAGTTGCCACACTATTTCATAGCTCATCAGGTCCAGGTATACACGAAATTCCATATCAAAGAATCACTTCGACGGACGGACATTAGCGGCCGAGTTGTCGCCTGGGGGGTCGAACTATCCCAATTCCATATCGAGTTCGCACCCCGACATGCCATAAAGGGACAATTCTTGGCCGATTTCGTCGCAGAATTCACCGAAGGGTATGACGAGCCTTTGGCTCTGTCCCCGCAATCACACTGGTAGATACATGTCGACGGGTCAGCCACCAAGGACGGATCAGGAGCAGGGATCGTCCTCAAGTGTAGAGAGGGAGCAATCATCGAGAAAAACATAAAACTGGGCTTCCGAGCTACCAACAATGAGGCAGAATACGAAGCCCTGATAAATGGCATGCTCATTGCCCGATCCCTCGGATGCTCCCACTTGATCGCAAGTTCAGACTCCATGTTGATCGTCAATCAAGCCATCGGTGAGTACCAAGCCAAAGATGACAGAATGATCCTATACCAAGAAAAAGTCCAAAGCTTGATGACCACTTTCGAACAGTGCGATTTAATAAGAATCAACCGCACCGAAAATGCACATGCCGACGCCTTGGCCACACTAGCCTCGACATTAACATTGACTGACACCCGGTTGATCATAGTGGAGCTACTGCCAATTCCGAGCATAATCAAAAGAATAAACCGGGTGACGTCAGTACAGTACGAGCTGGGTTGGATGGAGGACATGACTCGCTATCTGCGAAACGGAACGCTCCCAGCCGACAAGATAAAAGCATTGAAAATTATGAGAAAAGCTCCTCGGTTCTGGCTATCCGAGGACGACAAACTATACAAATCTAGTTACCGGGGACCCCACTTACTGTGCGTCCCGTCCGAACTGCAACTGCCAGTCTTGGAGGAAATCCATGAAGAATCCTGCGGAGCACACATCAAAGGGCGATCCCTTGCCAACAAGGCAGTCACCCAAGGGTATTGGTGGCCCTATATCAAGCGAGACGCGGATGTATACGTACAACGTTGCGACAAGTGCCAACGATTCGCCAAGATACCACGGCTCCCCTCGTCTCTGATGACCCCAGTATCGGCTCCATGGCCGTTTGCCCAGTGGGCAATTGATTTAGTCGGTAAACTCCCTAAAGCACCTGGAAGTGTGGAATATCTGATCGTCGCGACAGATTATTTCACCAAATGGGTAGAAGCTAAACCCCTCCGAGAAATCAAAGCCAGCAACGTCAAACAATTCAATTGGGAATACATCATCACTAGGTTCGGTATACCGTACGCTATTGTCGCCGACAACGGAACTCAGTTCAAAGATGCCAATTTACAGCTGTGGTACGAGGAACTAGGTATCCGAAAATTCTATTCGACGCCGACATACCCACAGGGAAACGGGCAAGCCGAGGTGTCAAACCGAACAATACTAGACGGCATCAAGACAACCCTTGAACAAGCAAAGGGGAGATGGCCCGAGCGGCTACTCAATGTCTTGTGGTCGTGCCGAACTACGCCAAAGACGGGTACCAAGGAAACCCTATTTAGCTTAGCATACGGTGTCAAGGCCATCATACCAACAGAAATCGGGCTACCCACACTCCGAACGACTTTAGTCGAGCAGGGAAACAATGAACAAAAATGAGAGAAGAACTAGACATGATAGACGAGAAACGAGAGATAGCAGCCCTTACCCTAGCCAAATACCAACAAAGCGTGAAGCAAACTTATGACAAGAGAGTAAGAGGATCCAAAGAATTCATGGTAGGAGAACTGGTGCTGCGACGAGTAATGGTCTATACCCGCAACGAAATACATGGCAAACTAAGCCCTACATGGGAAGGCCCATACGAAATCGTCAAGCGGACGAGTCCAGTCTCTTACAAACTCAAAAGCGTCCTGTTCGCCAGCAGCCGAGGGGAAAAGAATTCTTGGAATGTGGCTAACCTAAAGAAGTACTACGTATAGACTATCTGGCAAGTACAAGTACTGTTCGCCAACAGCCGAGGGGAAAAGAATTCTTGGAATGTGGCTAACCTAAAGAAGTACTACGTGTAGACTATCTGACAAGTACAAGTACAGGTGCTACCTTACCCCTCCTACTTAATGGCATTATCTTTTGTCTTTTGAATGAATAAAATATCTTGTTATGCTGTCTAACGAGTGCAGCTGAAATTCCCGAACGGCCAGAGTGCCTAGGAATACTATGAAATTCCTAACATGGCGTGTTTTCAAAGGAACGCCTAGGAATACTATGAAATTCCCGAACGGCCAGAGTGCCTAGGAATACCATGAAATTCCGAACATGGCGTGTTTTCGAAGGAACGCCTAGGAATACTATGAAATTCCGAACATGGCGTGTTTTCAAAGGAACGCCTAGGAATACTGTGAAATTCCCAACATGGCGTGTTTTCGAAGGAACGCCTAGGAATACTATGAAATTCCCAACATGGCGTGTTTTCAAAGGAACGCCTAGGAATACTGTGAAATTCCCAACATGGCGTGTTTTCGAAGGAACGGCTAGGAATACTATGAAATTCCGAACATGGCGTGTTTTTGAAGGAACGCCTAGGAATACTGTGAAATTCCCAACATGGCGTGTTTTTGAAGGAACGCCTAGGAATACTGTGAAATTCCCAACATGGCGTGTTTTCGAAGGAACTCCTAGGAATACTATGAAATTCCGAACATGGCGTGTTTTCAAAGGAACGCCTAGGAATACTATGAAATTCCGAACATGGCGTGTTTTCGAAGGAACGCCTAGGAATACTATGAAATTCCCAACATGGCGTGTTTTTAAAGGAACGCCTAGGAATACTAAAGTCCTCCAGTAAACCGGAGGCACATATGCAGGTACCAGCTGATCCAATGTTTAAGGATTGAAGGCAGTACCGAAATTAGAGGAATAATTCAGGTCCACATTACGGCGGCGATAGAATACAAAATGGCGAAAACAATGAAGGAAAATCAATCCAAACAACGAAATATGAACAAGAAGCATATCCAATACACGAATAACGAGATAACAAAGAAATCAGCAAGGAAAAATCGATCCAATCAATCAAATCGCAATACGACTCTGAGAAGGTACAAAAAAAAAACAAAAAAAAAAACAAATAGTCCTCGCCCGCATTACGGAGGCAACAAGATATCACCAACAATAAACTGATTTAAGAAGAGCTACTACAAGAGGAGCACGACGGTAATTGACCTAGCTCAACCTCATCCGTCGTTGTGTCCTCATCTGTCTCCTCGCCATCAAACCGTTCCTCAGAGATGAGTGCGTCGAAATTGGTCGTGTGAGCACCAATGCAGGTCAGCGTCTCAAGCCGCACTGCGAACTCGGCTCCTTTAGCGATCTCGTCAGCATCCGAGGCCGCTTTGCGGCGAGCATCATCGAAGGGAAGGTTACGCGCTTCGATCCAAACCGCACATCGTATCTGGATCGAGACAGACGGAAATACTTCACTAACATGTTGGCTTTGGTTACCAACGACTTTAGTTTGCCGAAGTATTTTTCCTTTACACGCCAATATCGATCCAAACGATGCTCCTGAACCTCAAAAACATGCTCGACACGGCGAACATATTCCCGAAAGAGGACGCCTGAGTTTTCAACTTGGCCCGAAGTCGGGCACACTGGTCGATCAACTTGATGTTCTTGCCCATCAAAACGATGTAAGGCCAGTTGGCAGGCACTTCACTAGCCGCACCAGATATGACCTCGTTCCGGGCAGCACCAGTAGGTCCTAGCCCCGGACTAACTAGGCATGGAGAACCAGCCTGGTGCGACGTAGTAGCGTGTGCCTATATAAAAAAAAAATGGGGCAGAAGGGGAAGAGATGAATACTCAACCACAAGAAAAATAAAGACGAAAATAGAAAAACGAATATTCCTTTACAAGCTACAAATAAAACGACAAAACAAGCTAGTCCGTCATTAATCCGATAACCCATCAACAGACGCTGAGGTCTCTACTACATCGGCGAAATGAATATCTCGCAATGAAACAATTTGCGTCCCCAAGCGCTCACGAACGACCGCATCGACTCGGTTCAAGGCAGCCGTGGTCTCAGTTACCCCGGCTGTCGCATCAACCATGCGTTCTGCCCGGGCAACACCACTCATCCCTTTTACATGCTCGACCACCTCTAAAGCGCGAACTCGGGCCCAATACGCTTTGGCAAAGGATAGCAGCAGGTCCGCATCCTCGAAAACGGCCCCTAGGACCAAGTTCAAGCTCGTCACACGGCCTCGGGCTTCATCACGAGAGCGCCGAAGTGCACCAAGTAGCTCTTTCGCTTTACCCTTGTTCGCCGTATAATATGCGGTCTTTTTGCTGAATTTCTCTCCCAAGTCACGTAACCGAATCGACATGTTTGAAATATGAACATTCAGATCCTCGACTTCATGACGAGCAGAATTCAATTCAACAGTTAGGAAAGCCTTAGATCTTTCAAGACCATCTATAACGTCACCTACGCTACGACTAGGCGAGGTCCAGACCACCATGGCAAGAGGGTTATTAGGTACCTGACAATATTTTGTTTTCACATCCTTCAAAATATGATGACCCTCAAAAAGGGAAATTAACTCGGGAAAGCCAAACATAAAGAAAGCACAACACCTATATTATCACTTCCCAAAAGAATATCTTTCTAGATACAAAAGAAACCCAAAATTCGGGTACCAAAAGACTTTACACTAAGCTACATAGAAAATACTGCAAGAAAAATGTTCAAGGCTCCACCTGAGGAGATGCGGGTGGGGGAGTAGCGGTAACATCAGGACGAGGAGTGGACGGGGCCGACGCGGAATGGGGACGGAGCGCTGTCGATATCGTTTGCCCTGGCAACCGGGGAAGCTCCTCTTCCCGAAGATTCGCCCAGTCTAGGGGTTTCGGAGGTGCACCATAAGGACAGGGATACACCAATTCCGACCACGCCCGATCCGACAAGGGAACCTTCGCGAAATTGAGCGCACGCACATGAGCGCAAAAGACGGAGAAATTCGCCATCATTCCGAACTTTGTCCGCTCCTCAGCATGCGCCGCTTTCAGAGCAGCAACCTCGGCCTTTTCGGCTTCAACGTCCTCCGCCATGAGCAAATTCTCAGCCTCTAGTTGGTCGTACTTATCGACCATGCTCTCTTTTTCAGCCTCCAACTTACCGACCTCCTCGGTCATGTGCAGGATGTCCACCGACAGCTTGTCATAATTATCGCCCAGGGTTTTATTCTCGGCGACCAGTTTCTCTTTCTCGGCCTCGAAAGCCGCAAGCATATCCTTTATCTTCCGATCGTTCTCCTCGACTATGGCCTTCTTCTCGGCCACCAGCTTCTCTTTATCAGCCCCTAGCGCTGCCATATGATCCCTCAACACCACGGTACCCACGACAACCTGTATTTAAAAACATCAGATTCCAGCCAAAATAAGAGCATCACGACCTATATAACAAAATACGAGCACAACGTACCCGCATCGCATCGACGTTGGCCTGCTCTATAACCGACATTGTAGGCCGAGCAGCTATTTTTTCTGCATCCTTGAAAACGAGGGGCTTAAGAGCCGTATACCCCATCTTCAAGGCTCGGGGTTGCTCCAACAGCAATCCCCCACACCGGTCAATGTAACGGGTCATTGCAACCCCGTCCACCAACACCTTTTCAGGTTCCTCGGGAACCTCGTCTTCACCACCCCTCACAACACCCACGGCAGTCTCTTTGCCGGCTTCCATCTCCACTTCTTCCCTCACCTCCTTATCTGAAGGACCAGTCTCAGGGGCCCTGTGCTCGCTTACATCCTCAGTACGGATGGGTGAGGTAACAGGCGGATCCTTCGTGTCTTCGACACGAACAGGCGAGATGACAGGCAGGATCATCGTATCCACGCCCATATTCACCAGGAGGTTGATATGTCCGAATAGGTTATCAATCGACCCCTGAAACACAATAATACCCATCGACCGGGCAAGAGCGAGGGTAACCAATGGAGAAGTCAGTAGCTGAAACAAGATAACTAATAAAGCAAAGAACTAGAGAACAAAACTACAACAATCAAAAGACAAGAGAATCGATATACATATACACATACATCGCCAGGCGTGGAGGCATCCTCGGTGGTATCCCCTTGGGAAGCAGCAAACACCCCCTCGCCCGTGCCAATGTTAGTAACCTCCTTGGTGACCGATGCATCGGTCCCCCTAGCCCTCTTCGTTGTTCCAACGACGGGGTCAGATCCACGACGCTTAGGACGAACGGGCTTTTTCCCTACCCGAGCAGCACTTCGAGCCCGGACAACTTTTAAGAATTCCTCCTCGGGCTCTTTGGGGATCTCGGGCGCAGGATTCCACTTTGTCACTGGCCCCGTAGGGTACCCGAACAGCATGGGAGCAGTACGACTCGCTGGATGCTTCATCGGTCCCGGCCCCCACCATTTCCACAGAGCTAAGAGAGCCTCAACATTGGGAGCGCCGAGGTCTGGAATAGTGGGAGCCTTGGTAGCAGGTCCGGGAATCTGGTGTCCCGCACAACCCCATTCACCAGAAGCAATCACGATACCCAGGTTGTGCTCCTTGTTGGTATCCGGCAAACCGGTGACCAGTCAACAGAAGGCGCGCATTGTCTTCAAATACGAGCTGCGACGCTCAAAACTCAAACTATAAACCCCGAATACGTCTTTCAATTCGACGTCTATCCCCGATAACTCCGACAGCCTTTTAATACCGTTCAAAGTGCGGTAACCATTTAGGGCCAGTTGGGCCGGAGAAATCTGGACGGCCTCAAAGAACGAAGCCACCCAGTCCCTAAAAGGAAGTCTTAGACCCCCAGCAAAGAATGCCGAGGAACGTACAGCTACCTCGCCGGCAGGAACGAATCCCATCACCTCCTCATCGGAGACAGGCAGCCGAATGTGTATATCGGCGGGTATTCTGGCAAGCTCTTTAAACTCATCTTCCGCAAATGGGCCAACTTGGGCCAGGCATTGGGTCAGAATTTCCTGTCCAAACATCATCCAAACTCCATCAATATACTAACCAAATACACAAACCAAAACCACATCAACATAACCAGAACCCCCCCCCCCTGCTCAAATTAACCAGAAACCCTACGTTTTACTACCATCACAATCAACATAAATCCAATACATAACTAAAGACCATCAGACATATATCGACAACCAAGACCATTTACCAACGCCACATCTATGACCACAACAACAAATCAAATACAAACCCTAATAAGAAAGCACTTACAATTATCATTATGAGCAGGCAAGCGAGAACAGCAGCAAGTCTATCAACAATACAACGAAACCCTAGATCGAGCGGCACCACGATTTTCCTTTTTGGCGGGAAGAATATACCTTAGAGAGAGACACAGATATTTTCTTCAGCAAATTATGTGATAAAAACAAAAGGAATTACTTGGCACAGTAAAAAGGAGTGGAGTCACAAAAAGAATAAAATAATAACCACCCTTTCGTGTGACAGAGGTTTACCTTTTTTCCAACCATAGAAAAGTCAACAACCGCTGCTATTTTTCACAAATAAACGCTCCAGATTTTGCCACGTCAGAGTGTATCCCACTACCCAAGGCGGTTCACATCATTACACCTAAATAAACGGCCAGTGGACCCTACCACGAAAAGCTTCCAGCATACGCTACCAATATTATCACACCGAGGATGCCCCCCGATTAAGATCCTCGACGCCCAATCATTTCTTACCGAAAGGACACACCGAACAAGGTGGACGGAAACCGTTTCTAGCTTGACGGCATTAAGCGTCAAGTCTAACAACACTCTCCGGGGGGATAACCGGGCACATTGCTCGGTGTGTACTGAAACATCGAATGGTATTGACATAAAGGCAAAGCGAACAAGAAATAAAATAGAATAGACAGAATCAAGTGTAAAGCAAAAGTTTTATTCATCCACAAGGGGGAAAAACACAAAACAATACAACCAAAAAGAAAATTTTTACAAGAAAATACACCCATCCTACTTCTTCGAACTACCCCCCATATCGGCATCCTTCTTCGCCAAGAGCACCTCCAGACGCTCTTTCTCCCTAATCAAACGAGCAATCGCCATCTCAGCATGTTGCAAGGAGTAAGACTGAGACTTGCATTTTTGCTCGGCTTTGAAACGAGCAATGCCCTCCGCATCCCAATATTGTCTAAACCTCCTCACTTCAGTCTGAGCACACTTGAGATCATGTTTCAGCCATGACATCTCAATTTCTTTTAGCTGAAGAGGAGTCAAATCCTCCTCCCCAAAACCAGGGGGACGGGGTAGCAAGAAGGTAGGCTCCTCTTCCAGAAGGGCTTTCTTTTTGAAGGCAGATCTAGTAATGGAAGCCATCTCAAACAAAAACGAGTTAGAGGAAACAAAAATTATCAACAAGAGAGAGAAAAGAAGATTGGGTAATGAAGTACAAGCAATAGGGAGCATTTATAAAGAGTCAAAAGGCACAAAGCGCGAGGCGTCACAACGTTTCACAAGACAAAATCATGAGATACGAAAAGATACATCTGATTCAAATACAAAAAAAAAGATACAAGTTCCAAAACGGGAAATACATCAGAAAACCAGCCCAATCTAACTAAGGATCAATGGGTGGAAAAACCGAACTACCAGACCGAGAGAAAGCAAAACGAGCAGAGCTGTTCAACCGAGCTTGGTAGGAATCATTCATGGCAACCAAATTTTCGTTCTCCGTGGAGAGTTTGGATTTCTCCCTAGTGAGAACCATGACGCGCTCCTCCAGCCGGGCATTCCTAACCATCATGTTAGTTAGGCCTTGAGGGGAGTTATCGAATTCGTCTTGAGCATGGTCCCAAATCTCCTCGGTATCATACCAGGAGTTAGCCAAATGATTTCTCTGTAACAACAAGTGATCGAGCTGACGACTCAAGGCCGAAATCTCGGTCCACTTCACTGTTTCTTCGGGATGGGAGCCGAACAAACTCAAGGCCAAAATGCCATACTCTTTCTCAAGCCTTCCCATTTGACGTCGGACACGAGATACCTCAGCATCCAGACCCTTCATCTGAGCATGATATCTCACCACAGGTTCAGACATTTTGGGAAATTGTTATAGTGCAGGAGAAAGTAGGGACGGGGAAGAAGCAAACGATAAAAGAAAAATGAGATATGATAACTACTAAAGAAAAGAGGAGTACTTATAGAACGAAAGATAGTATGATATTTTATGACATTGCTTGGGAACTGGCATATTTCCTGACATACTTGGGAACTTGCATATTTCCTGACATGCTTGGGAGCATGCACCTATGATCGACAGTACATCTACATACATAAAATAAAGAAGATATTCAAAGATCTGGATTTCAGAAACGACAAACCACAAGTGCGACATGAAAAGAAGTACAATATAAAGGGGCAAAAATACTTCTCATTAATAAAGGTGGAATACATCACTGTTCATTACATCAGGGAACTACATCGAAAGAAAATCTATTACATTGAAGACTATTACATCCGAGGATTACATCAAAAGAAAATCTACTACATTGTGGTCTGTTACATCAGGAGACAACGTGGCCGAAGAAGATCGACTATATCAGCAAATCAGGCGAACAGGAGGAGCGAAGAGGAGGAACATAAAGAAGAAGTGAAAAGCAAGAAGAGGAAAATGAAAAATGACAAAAACCCTAGAAATAACACAAAACCCTTAGGATCACAGGGTTGATTGTTACATCATAGTGGTGAGAAAAAAGAGGAAGAAAGAGAAAACGGAAAAAAGTAGAGAGAGCTAGAGATGGTGAAAAGAAAATGGAAGATGAAGAAAGTAAAAGGAACACGATAAAAAAGAAAAAGGAAAAAGATAGTAAGAAGAAAATGGAGGATAGAAAGAAGAGAGACTGAAAGAGTATAGAAAGAAAAGAGTGATGGGATAGAAGATGAAGAAAAAAGAAGAGGAGGCGCAGCAGAAGAAAAAAAATAAAAAGAAGAGGGAAGGTTAGGGGGAGGTCGATCGGTATCGATGTGAGGGCCCGGCAGAGACATTCCTGTCTCGAAGTGTCGGGTTCCCCCTCAACACCTCATTCTCTTCGACTAGAGCCTGACGAGCACGTCGACAGTAATCCAGTTCGGATCTTAGCCAAGTTAGTTCCCGAACCATCTCGGTATGGTGATAACGCATCACCTTTAACTCCTCTTCAGCGTCCTTCAACAGTTTTAATGCATGGCCATATGAGGCTTCAAAAGCCTCGACTTGCAAAACCAATGCAGATTTGGTGGAAGAACTGGCCATTCTAAAAAGATTATGGGATAAAGTTCTATATATGGTAAGGGGAGATAAATAAAAGATTATGAATAAATCCATATCTTGAGAGGGTATTTATAGAAAAATTAAGGATGGTTTAGTGTGGGGAATTGCAACCGTTCGTCAAAAAAACTCTTGGAAACAGGGGTAATTAAAAAGATGCGTCTGTTAAGAAAAGTTTAAGTGGGAAAGAGCAACCGTTCGTTATTAAAAGTTGAGTCCCTTGAGAAGAAACGCTTGGATTCATGCTAGTATTTAAAAGAGGGCGAAATTCGAAAAGCCTCTGCACGTGTCAATCTAGAAAAAGTACAGCAATTAAGATATAAAGGATAAGATTTGTGCACAGGGCTCAAGAAATCCCAGTGGTCCCTAGATACAGAGATTAAGAAGGTCCAGTGGATAAGGTCAAACACAAAGCCCAAGAAAAGTCATTAATGAAGCCACAAGCGTGCGCAGTCAAATAAATTGCATTGGGAAAGTAATTCAGATATAAACAATAAAAAGAAGTCTTTATTGATTGATTGATACTTCATTACAGAAGAGGCAGTCAACATAAAGGAAATACAATAAAAATAATAAAATCATTTCGTAGAAGGGCCCGCTTCGTCATTCGGCTTCCTTTTCGACCGAGCATACACTTCCTTAAGGGCCAGTTTGTAAGCCTTCTTGGAAGCAATGTGCCTATTTCTAGAGGCCTCAAGCTCTTTGATCCGAGCATGAGCCCAAATATTGTCGATCAGAGACTTCTGATGTTCACTCTCCATGGCCTCCAAGCGCTCGTCCATCTCATCAGCTCGGCGAGCCTCCATGGTTAAAAAGGCAACCCTCCTTTCGAGTATACGAGCCTTCCTAACCTCCTCCTCGAGATGGGCAACGTATTCATGAAGGTTGTCACCACTATTTTCACGAGAAGAAGCCATTTGTTCGTTAATAAAGAATGAGTTGCACAAAGAATACAGGGACAGTCCCCTTTTATAGGAAGAAACAAGGGGTAGATCAAAGGTCATCTCGAAGAAAGACAACCTCTTGAACTTCCCGAGAGCATTTATGGCTAACTACAACAGTTCAAAGCCGATTAAGTCATCCAATAAGGTATCAAGGAAATAAACAGACAAGAATGAAATTAAAAGATGTTTTATTAATATTTTTCCATGATTTGATTACAACTTGGTGATGACACCCAATACAATGAAATCACAAAAGACTAATTATTCCGACAAAGAGCCTTCTTCATCATCATCCGAACTCGGTTTAGACCGAGTATGCAACTCCTTGAAGGCAAGTTTATAGGCCATTTTTGCTGCATTTTGCTTAGCCAGCGAAGCCTCGAGCCTCTTTATACGCTCGAAGGCCCAATCCCTATCAGCCATGGTCATGTGGTGCGCCGCATCCATGTCTGACAACCTTTTGGTCACTTCCGCCAATTTCTTTTTCAGGACGCGAACCTTCTTGACCTCATTCTCCAAGTAAGCAACGTAATCTGAAGAGTTGTCTCCTGTCGAACCATTGGGAGAAGCCATCGTGTCACAGTCGAAGTAATAATAAATGGGATAATGGGGGATGGGGTACCTTTATAGTAGATAAATGTGGGGAAGATCAAGGGTTTTCCTCGAAAAAGGGTACCAAGATAGGACCTCTTAATGACCT
Organism: Primula vulgaris; assembly: GCA_963920805.1. Taxonomy (NCBI): domain Eukaryota; kingdom Viridiplantae; phylum Streptophyta; class Magnoliopsida; order Ericales; family Primulaceae; genus Primula; species Primula vulgaris. The sequence continues at coordinate 1,629,906 of OY987222.1, read as the reverse complement.
CAAATGGGCCCCAGGAAACAGTCGTGAATCTATCGTATTTCTCGATGTAACCTTGGGAACAGCAAAACCGAAGTAATATCCTCGACAGACCGATCATGACTCTCTCGACATGGAGACCACGTCGAGGAAGTCAGGGAGCACTTGATAGAACATAAAAATTAGACCCGAATATTCTATTCGGGTAGTAATCGACCCACACTTCATAAATGGGTATTCAATGCTAGATGGGTCATCACATGCCTTTCCTAGAAAATAGAGGTAGATACTAATAAAAGCCCAAACCCACTTAACTAGGGACCCATATCTAAAAAACCCCTAAGATGGAGACACTTGTCAACATCCAAAAAGGCGTAGTTGTCTATAAATAGTCAACTACCCCTCCTAGAAAAAGACCCAAAAAATCTATTCAAAAATTATAGAGAGAAGTTGAGAAAAGAGATAAAGTAGTCAAAGCTTCGCCAATTAAGAAACAAACCGAACAGTGAAAGAGCCGAATATCGAAGAAAAAGGAGAACGACCAAGATAAGAGATTAAATAGTCAAATCGAGCACAATTGTAATAAATAAATAATAATCCGAGCAAGTGTAATAATCCGAGCAAGTGTAATAATCCGATCAGTAATAAAGACCAAGAAGTGTTCATTATTTACAGTTAATTTACCATTATATTATTGTTGAAAAGCCTAACGTGACCGACCAAATTTATGGCTTTATCAATCTTAGTTTCTTAATTCTTCTTTTCTACTAGCAAAGTCCAATGTGAGTGACTTTCAGTTCATAATGAGTGGGTTGTTATGGTTTCAATAGTAATTTAGATCGAACTACATTCAAGCTATTGGTTTCTTAAATTGTGTCACATTTGATTGACTGACTACCCCTAATTGCATGACTTTACTCTTCTATCTTTTTGATAGCGTAAATATTACACATTTTTGCCATTTATAACTACATAGAGCAAGCACAAGAACATTTCATAACTTCATCTAATTTGAGATTAGACGAGTAGTTTGTGAACCGAAGCATGTTCGGCTCGTTAAGCGTTCAGTTTATATTCGTTCACGTCAGTGAAACATGAACCAAACGTGAACAAAATTCTCCACTAACAAACAGATATGAAAAGACTATCCCATTTCATTTGGTTAGTTTGCTGCCCTAACTTGTGGGGACCTTGGCGGGGTCTGAACAAATATTGCTTAATGAGAAATCATGAGTTCTACTGTTCTAATCCCCCTCTTTATAAGTAGTGCAAGTAAATCTTATTAACAGTTCGCTGGAGTTTCCCAAGCATCGTTTATTTTATCCCACTCAAAATTTAAGAATATTTTCAAGAAAGATTGTCATTTTTGGTATGACAGTAGGTAAAGTGAAAATACATCAACTCATCAAGAAAAATTATAAGGTTTTTCTTAACAAAAAAACAAAAAAACATCAAGATGCTATCGAACAGAGTTCTAAGTATTATTTATAAAACACGAAATTCCGAGCAAAGGGATATTTGTTCTAATTGCGCTTTATACTAGAAAAGTTAAGTTGTCTAACAAGCCGAGTTCCACTTTTCATTTGTGAAACAATACACCTGAGCAAAGTGACTCTTTTTTTAAGAGAAAATTGTTAAAATGATATCCAACCTATTAACTTTTAATGATTTGGTACACAAACTAACACACTTTTTAAATTGATACCCAACCTATATACTCTAATTTGGTACACAACCTAACACTTTTTCTAATTTGTTACCCAACCTAACATTTTTTTCTAATTTGGTACCCAACCTATGCGTTAAAAACCGATAATCGAAGACAGATTGAGTCCCTTAATTGGACTGTATACGTATAGGTTGGATACCAAATTAGAGCGAAACGTATAGGTTGGGTACCAAATTAGAAAAAATGTTAGGTTAGGTACCAAATTAGAGCGAAATGTATAGGTTTGGTATCAAATTAGAAAGTGTGTTAGGTTGGGTACCAAATCACTAAAAACTGATAGGTTATGTACCATTTTAGCATTTTTCCCCTTTGTTTAAGGGCCAACTAACAAAAAGATAAATCTCTTATTGTTTCTTTCATTTGATTAATACTGTCAAATTCAAAAAAAATATTGTCAAATTAAATAAAAATGATGTCAAATTAGTTAGACAGTATTTGCTCATTTAATATACAGACATAGGATGGACACAAACAATGAAATTCTGAGAATCTCATCTTTTAGGATTGATTTTCAAAAAGATCAATGTTTCCATAGCAAGAACCATTGGATATAATAACGAGATCAGAACCCTACAAATTAAGCAGCTAAATTAGTGCGAAATCGAAGTTCGAGAGATCAAAATGCCTGAATTAGCCATCTCATATGTAATTAAGATCCAATATAGCTAAATCCACAAGCAATTAAGTACAGTCATGAAATTATGGTGTCTAAATTTATACACAAACTGACTTACCGATGTAACAATATTTAGCTTATTAATCAAGACCTACCTCTTAGTCTTACTTCTGCAAAAGGCAATTTGTAAATGGGACATTCTTCAAACTGATATCATGAAAAAATAATCAATTTAGTCTCTGTTGAAATAAATGAATTATACTGTAGCTAATCGAACCAACACAATGTGCAAAAAGTTTTTTTTTCTTTATTTAAAAAAGCATTTAATTCGCATTCTGTTGGTTAGATTAACGACAGTAGATAATCTATCTCAACAGAGATTAAATTAATCAAAATTTCATAATATTGGAATACAAAATATAGTTACAATTACAGACTAGACCAATTAGAAGTCAACCGCAATTATTTATCATCAACAACCTGGCTCCTGCTTTAGGTGAATCCCACTTGATGAACCAAATAGCATTGCCTGCAAAAAAGAAATATGTTTCAAGAAAAACTTAATGCTGTGTTTGGACTTTGGATATAGAAATTTGAAAATAAATTTAAAGTACCTGAGACGTAGTGGGCATTAGACTATTGGTGAGTGCATTGTTTATGGCCACAGGAAGAGGTGGCATCTTGCTCATCGTACCAGGCATCTCTCTCATACTGCATAAATACATAGATATATTATTTTCACAGGGTCTACTTTTAGTGAAGATAGGAAAAAATCAGAATGAGACAGTGCATGTCATATTAATCGATGTTCACATACTTGCTGAGAACAATCTCTAGGTTGTTTCTTGTTTGAAAAAATAATTCGGCATTCTCCTGTAACTGCCAAATTGAAATATTAGCAGATATGCAGAATTAAAAATCCGTTGAAGGAGATTGTAACAGCATCAATATTCACCTTAAACATAGAGAGGTTCGCAGAAATTTGAGCCAGAATCTTATTGTTTTGCTCTAACAAATGCCTTGTTGGGCCACTAAATGCTGTCGATGAAAAAAGCAGTATTAATATGCAAAGACAACGAATTTTAATATTTAAAAACAGGGCACAGCTTCAAGAATAATTACATAAGCTATAGAATAAAGGGACTTTTGGGATTAATAGAACTGTTTCACATCCCCATTTCTATTATGTTCTAACGTAACTGAAAGGGGATCTAATGTCACCTTCATACTTTCACATTGTATTTAGTGCAACGATTTGTCAGAGAAATAGTAAAGGAAAAGAGAAGTTTCATAAGAGGAAATACTTGTGGATGGATAGGTTTTTTATTTTCATTACTTGACCTTGTAACAATTCTATGTGCTACTGCCTACTGGCCAAGAAAACAAAGAAAAACCCTGTATCAGGGTAAAAGCCAGAAATTTCACATGAAAACATTTTCTCGTTGCATTAAAGCCATGGTTATTATTACTAATCCCGGTTCCCAAACAAAAGGCTTAGAAAGCACTTCAAATTACAACAAACAAACCATTTAAGGGAAAGTTTTATTAGCTTTTGAAATTCATCACCGAAGTTAACTGTTTAAAAACAATTGCACTAGAAATGTTACCCCTTGCTTAGAGGGGATTGCTCCTGAAAATTTAATCATTTTTTGGTAAGTAATCTAGCAGGCACGAAACTTACTTTATCGGATAAGTCCTTAACTTCCATTATTTCTAATTGGTAGAAAGCAAGAAAGTCGGCAAAACAGAAACAAATTATTTTCCCTAGTGGTATAATCTAGAAAATTATTATTTAAAATTTGTTCCTTGCACTGCATCCAAGGTTATAGCTTTTATCCCCGGTCCATAAACAAAAGGCTTAAAAAAATTTCTTCAAAATATAACCAACACTGTAACACCTGACAACAGCTACCAAATGCAAGTCCAAAATACTAGAATTAAGTAAATACATTTCTAGTTTTTGAAATACATTGTTGTAGCTATCCGTTTTTGAACATTTGGAAGATAGATTATATTCTTAAACTCCGATCATATGCATACATGTCTCTGTTATCTAAGCTGTCATTACTACTTTAATACAATGCATGGAAGTTTTTGAAACCGTATCATTTCCCATTCCATTCTTAGTTTTATTCGAAGTTGTGAGTGGATAAGTCCTTAACTTCAATTCATTGGTAGAAGGTGGTAAAGTATAGAACAGGGGAGAAAAGAGTAAACGGAATTGCAAGAACAAAAAGAATAGAACATTAACACGATGTCTAAAACAGAAATTTATAAGATCAAGTAGCTCAGAGTTTGCACGGAAATGTGAAATACCAACCTTCAAAAGGTATACTTTCACTACGACTAAAATGGTTCATAAACAATGAATGTGGAGCCATATTCAAAGGCGAGACCGAAGACTTATTTATCTTTGACGATGACCCCGCCGATTTGTCCTGGAAAAACACACTTCTTAGAACATGCATCTCAAAAATCAAGAATATTCTTAATAAGGCTTCAGCTGGATCCCAGAAAAGAAGATTTGTCATATCTCGGCAGCTCTAGTTGAGAAATGGAAACTATCCAATAAGTATAATTTTTTAAAAATTATTTCAAGTCAGCTTCCCATTGTTCAAATTAAAAATGTTCAACACAGCTTCACATTGTTTAAAAATTTCAAGTCAGCTTCACATTGTTTTAATTTTTTTTTACAAATAAATGGTAGTTTCACATTGTTTCATATGTTGAAACAAGAAAATCCACAATTATTGCACCTACTGATTTAGCACTAGAGGAGAGAAATAATGTTCTGAGTTCTGACAAACCGAACGAGAAAAGAAAAGAAGTACTAACTAGCATTTATACAGTTATACCTTCTTATCTTTTCCTTTCTTGAATAAATTATGGTCCTCTGGCTTTCTTCGTTTGCTCTAACAAATCATAGAAAGGGGTATCAGAGAGGTGGCCTAATTAACCCCATTTACAAAAAAAAACTGTGAATCGGGTGATAGGTTTACTTTTTGACATGTATGTTGAGTGAATTTAAGCAGACATACAACGTACAGACGAAAAGCTAAACAAATGTGGTGGCAGTTTCTTATTGATTGTGAAACAAAGTGGTAATTTTTCCAATAGACAGATACAAAACTGTAACTAAAGTTTGTTCAGGGTTTTGTCTGCATGTTTGTTTTGCTACAAAAGGAAAAAACACTTTCTTGTACCGGGCAGATAGTTTTTTCTATCATGCATGTGTAGTAAACCAAGAAAGGCAACTGTAGATCAACACCAATTGTACCGGGCAAGAAAGGTTTTTTTCTATCATATATAAAAACACCAATTGTAGATCTCCTTGCTTGCCGTGTTAGCAAAAAAACTAAACACACTTGGTTGTTTAAAAAACAGCAATAACTATGTTAATGGTTATTAAAGATACATTTGACAACTCAACAAAATATTTGATCTATCAATGTACATTTTTGTCAAAAATCTTTCCTTCATGATAAGTCTCTAGTAAAATAAAAGAGCATCAGGTAGAAACAATATCTCCAACCTAACATCTAACTCCAGCCAATTAAATAGCATTAGTTTGTAGATATTATACTAATTTAGTGATTAAGCAGCTTACCGTCAACCACCTACACCTCAGAGCAACGTCACGTACAGTTTTATCATTCAGCATTGCTGCAATCTTCACATACTTCATTATACTTGGTAAATTTTCATACCTACAAATCCATTTAACAAAAGTTGACACATTATATCTTAATAAGGACAAAACAAAATTGGAACAGAAGAAGCGGTTGGATGAACTTATTCAGAAACAACTAAAATTAACTAGCACTATGTAACTGATGAAATGCATAGGGTCTAAGATTTTGAAACAACTGAAAAAACCTAAACCGCATTTGCAAGTTTTTGATAAGTAGATATAATTACGGCGTCTGTCAAATTGAAAATAAGAAATAGGTATCATCAGACAACGTTTCTTCATAACAACATGGCGACTCTTTAAGACCACAACAATCAATTTCCTGGTAAGAAAAATTGGTAACCAAAGCAAGACACAGATTAAAAATTCGTTATTACTGTCTTCCTTCCTATGTTAACTAAACATTACAATTTTCGTTTACTGACAAAGGTATTGGCTTAAAAAAAAAACATAATGCGACGTAATAATTTTTGTTTTAATTCTTAAATCTGTTAAAGCATAAGAAGGGGTGACGAATTACTGAAGCATAAATGCATTAATAATTCATCAGGGATAATAGATACTTTTCAGTTTCAAAAGAAGATAGATTCTTCTCTCTACTTTTAGATGATGAAAATTAAGAAACACAGGAACTAAATCAGACTGTAAACAAAACTTCAAAATGCAGAGTATCTATCTTCCTTCTTTATGTTACTAGTTGTGGGGTGAAAAAGGAAAGTCACATTTTAATATGCTATAAAGTAAACACTACTGGAAAAACGACTGCCCTCAATTCCTAAGGACTTGCGCAAATTGAAAATCTTGCGAGTTAGTAATTTGGTTCAGTGACTATTTGCTCTAGTAAAAGGATAAAGTGAGGCCACGATTTACAAAAACATTAGTTTCATTAAAATTCGCTACTGTACATATTTCTCAGTTTTAGTCTTTAAGACGATGATCTAACACTTCACTACACATTCCGAAAGAAATCTTGCTTCATCAGACAAGTTAAATACAAACAAGAAATACCTCAATACGTGCCAGTGAACTATTTAGCTATCGCACAAAGTAGCAAGAAGATAGAATTTACTATTTCAGAACGTAATGACATTAATGTATGCCAACTATCACATATTAAAACTAAATCACCTTAAAACAAATTACGTATATATAAAAGAACAAACCTACATTCTAAGCCCTTCTTCCAATGTATATTGCTCTTCACCCGACCATTCCACAGCCATCCCATGCTTAAGCCCAGGCACTGACTCGACAAGAAGCGAATTCCCAATTTGAGGTATCATCTGATTACTGCTTATAATATTCAAATTTCCCGGAAACGCCATGCTTGTATTATAATTGTTTACCCCACAATAACTGTTTATCTGCATCCTATCGCCAGACACCCTATTTACTCCCCCCGACTGGAAAGATATTTCGTTTTGACCCATAGAAGGCCTGAAACTGCCTTCGTAGCGATAACTAGTGTTCGACTCGGCTGCCATTACTAAATCAAAATTTATCTTTTACTATCTGATAAAATTATCATATAACCACCGAGAGCATGATAAACAGTTTTCTTGAAATTAACCTGCCAAAATAATCCCTGATTATTTTTTTTATATTTCGGATGAAATTTACGACAGCACAACACTGATCAAGTTTCCAAAAACCTTAAAACCGCAGAATTTATATGCCTAAGGCTAAAAACCGCTCGTTTTTTACCCACTTATATCGAAAAACCCAACTCAGCAACATAAACAGATGCAAGTAAATTGTGGAAAAACTTAAAAACCGATAAAAGTAACCGAAACCCACTTCAAAATTTTCAATATCAGCTAAGATTAAGTAAAAAGATGATATCTTAGAACCAATTTGCAGAAATTCACTTCAAATCTGTCATTAGAACCTAAAACTGAATAAAAAATTTGCTTTTTTATTCCCATTCAGCTAAACCCACTATAAATAACATCAATAACTGGTAAAAACTAAGCAAAAAGAACAATTCTTTACAATTTACTGTATAAAATGAAACAAACTTCAAATCCATCAATAGTAGCTAAAAAGCCTAAAATTAAGTAGAAAAGAATGAACCTTTTATATTAATCAGGTGAAACCCACTTCAGATTCTCATTTTTAGAAGCAAAAATAGCTTTGAAAGTTCAGAAAAAAAAGATACTCATACACCCAAAAGGTAGGGAAAAGTATTTAAAAGTTTGTGCTAGATTTTATGAGAGAGATTTATGTTTTGTGTTTTGTGTTTTGTGTTTTGTGCTAATAAACTTACATTCTAGATTTACATAGCTTGAGCCCAATTGGTTCATTTCTTCACTTTTGTTTCATTTATTAATATAAAGTTTTTTGCTATTTAGTTATTTTTAACTTGTGGTTAATTTCATAAACAAGTCCTTCAAAGTTTCAACTAAATACTAATATCTCCATCCTTAAATAATTATCCTGTTTTTTTTTTTACATCCCAATAGTGTCTATTTTTATTTTTTAGTAATTTTTATTTTTTTAAAATATCCATTTTTTGTGGTTAAATCATATCAAATTTACACTTGTAGCGTCATAAATTAACTAAAAAATAGTTTTTGTTTGATTTTTTGATTTTTTTTTTATTGAATTCTAAGTGAAATTGTTTTAAATCCTTACCTATTATAATTTTTGAAGTATGATACTTATTTAGGGACGGATGGAATACTTGGTTTCCATTTTTCTCAATTATTGATTGATCGGATATTTAATATCATACATATAACTTGCATATAGTATTAGTCGTAAAAATGATCTTCCATATACACGTAATAAAGTTTCAAGCCAAAATTTATTAAGTTTCTATAATTTTGTCAACTATACATGTGTACCATTTATTGTGAAAGGGGAAAAGTTAAAATTTCTTAAGCATGTATGTTATTTGTTACACTTAGTTTTATATAGTAATTCATTTATAAAAATTTCATAAGTTGGGTATACTAAATGCATAAAATTGATAATGGTTATGTTATAAATACAATAATGTTATGTTATAGATGCAATGATATTTGCATTAAATGTAACTTGAATTAGGAAAGTAATTTAATGTTTAAACGATGCACTAGGGGCATTCCTTAGAGAAAACCATTGTGAAATATATTGGTGAGTCGGGATTTTAAAAAATTAAGAATGGCTTAACTTTAATGAAGGTAGTAAAAGTCATCACATCTGTTTTGTTTTTATTTATTTTAAAGGTAATTAGTCTTTTACAATTTTAAGTTGTTGCACAATCATACTTTAAACATGATATGAAACTCCAAAAATTTAAAATACAGCGAAATTCAACAAATCAATCAACCTCTACTGAAATTTGGGACCACCAAAATGCCTTTTGTTAGAAACTTAGAAACTAAATCTGTTCCTTTCAGAGGTACGAGGACTAAATAAAAATTTGCTCGATACTTTGGAGACCATTAGTATTTAGTACTGTCTGAAAATAAACAAATATTTGAGCTACTGTACTTCTTTTGATAGTATTTTTTTCCCTTCTAAAGCACAATGTAGTGTTAGTGACATCGGTACCAACTCGGTCCAGTTCAAAATATGAATAAATTTTCTATTGTCATATTTCGTAGTTTTTTATGGTCCCGTTAGTTATAAATCCACATCTTTATAGGAATAAAATACATTTCATTACAAAATATATATATATATCTAGTTACAATAAATTTATGATCATATAAAATATTTATGTAAGGTTGTTTGCGATGATGACTTAATTTTTTGTGTTGCTACCGTATATTTTAACTTGCGCGTCCATACTAGATCGTCGACATGGATACCATATTATTAAAGTCAAAACATTTCTAACTTGTCAAGCATTTTAAAAGCTTCTTGACATGAATCGGGGTTGGATTCTTTCATTTTGCACAACTCGACGTGAATATTTTCAGTGATTTGGGTTCTTTTCTCAACCTTTGATGTCATTGTTGCTAAAAATTAAAAGAAATATAAGTTCAAAGTGATTGATATGTTTAATTTAATATACTTAGTATTTATACCTGTAAATAAATTATATGAAAGATTGTATTTAACTTTACAAATTTCAAAATACATGTTTTTGTTTTCTACATACATGTTTTCGTTTTCTACATACATGTATTTGTTTAATTAAACTTTTGATAGATTCATTTGTTTGTTTTAACTTATAATGAACCATGTATATGTATATAATATTATGTAAATATCTTATTATAGTAATATTTTTTTTTATGATCTCTATGATATGATGTATAGAGGTTGTAGTGTAGACAAGTTTCAATAAATATTGCATAATTACTGCTGGATATTTAGTTTAACAAATAGCTGTTCGTTTTGAAGGACCAAGTATTTCAAGTTTAAAGAAAAATGCATATGAAAGTTGTTTTTCATAAATCTTGGTTTGTGTGGATTTAGAACCTATATATATATATATATATATATATATATCGGCCTTATGAGAACTGAAGAACAAATATCTTCATTTTTAAAACGTCCATTTTCATTTTGTAAAACTTGCTTAGATGCTTTTCTTATAACATTATCTAAAAACTAATAAACTCTCGTTACAACAAAAATACTCAAATAGTGACGAGATTAGTGATGGTATTTTTTATTACGAGCTTATTAGTGACGGTTTTTGTGATGGTTTTGTGACAATTTAGTCAATTTGTGACGAATTTGTAACAGTTTAATTAATTTGTGACAGACTTATGATAATTTTTGACTCTTACTAAATTAAACATTATTTTATAGTGTGTGATAGTGATGGAGAAAGATAAACTAGTGGGAAAATAATTCTTGGACAAATTGAAATTCTGGAAAAAAAACTGAGTCCACTAATTTTAATTTGACTTTTTGAAACAAAACAGCTAGTCAGTCATTTTGTTTTCAAAAATTTCCTCTTTTGGTCTGTTTGCCAAATTAAGTAGGTTGGTGGGGGCAACAACAATTGTGAATCCCTATAGACATTCAATTATTGTGGAGTCCCACACTTTTGCCCATCTTCCCTACTCCATTATTTTTATTAATTTAAAGTGTATTTTTCTGAATTATATCATCTAAATTTTACACTCACGACAATTTTATTGTAGCCATTATAGAAGGAAAACAATAATTCCAGTACTAACTACCAAGGGAATACAAATTATGTTCTTTAAATTAGAGACATATAAAATGGGCTATTCTTGTTCCGTTGTAGAGTGCCATTTATTTTTACATAAATAATATTTTCAAATAAAATAGCCATGCTTTACAATGAAAAACCGCGGTTTATCTGACGGCCTCCACCCCAGAAAATTTTGCACTCGGCTTCTGAATGTCAACATTTCAATCATATATTCTCTTGCTCGGTGTGGAAATAGTAGTTGGAGCCATATTTAGAGCGTTTGAGCCTAGTAACCCAATTTGTTTTTTATGTGCTGCATAGAATTATATTAAGATGAAACATGAGCAAGAAGATGACCTCTTTTGGGTGTATTTTATTTTCCCCCATGTTTTCTTTTTCTAAAACTACTTGGCTGAATTGTGTTTGATAGAACATAAAAAAATTGAACCCGAATATGTATATTCGGCTATGAATCGACCCACCCATTATAGAAGTATATTCAAGTCTAGAACTCAAAAACTCATGGTTCAAGGAGCTTTCCTAACGGGTCATTATCTATAGAGGTCTTAGCCCCAGTTATTAAAGGTCCACAAGGGAAAAGCCTATGAGGTGACGCCTAAGATGGCGACATTTGTCAACATATTAGGAGGCATAATTGCCTATAAATAGCCCAGTACCCCCCTAAAAGAAGGACCATAAAATAGATCTTAAAAATATAGAGAGAAGGAGAGAAAAAATAAAAACTTGTCAGAACTTATCAGATCAATAAATAAACCGAGCAAGGTAAAGAAACGAGCACCGAAGAGAAGAGAAAGATCAAGTTCAAGATCAAATAGCGAATCCGAGCATAAGCATAGCAATAGAGTTGTATTCCGAACAAAGACAATTGCCGAATAATAATAAAGATCAAGAAGTGTTCATCGTTTATTATCAATTCATTATATATTTATTGTTGAAAAGCCTAACGTTACCGACCAAATTTATGCCTTTGTCAATGTTTGTATCTAATTATATATTTTATTCGATACAAACTTATTTTTTTTTAAGATCCGCTATAGTAATGAGAAATATTTTTATCGGATTAGAGGAAACTAGACAATTTATCTAAATTGGTTCATATTTTGTTTTTGAAAAGATTCGTTCTCCAATGTTAAAGCAAGAAACGCTTTTGTTGTAACCTACAAGACTAAGTTTAATTTAGAGGCTGCATACTTAGAAATCATTATGGGAAAAAACTACTAAATTAATTTGCTAAGGTGTCATATAAGTTCATAACAATTGTCAATTGAGTTTGGACCACTTGCCAAAAACATGTATGAAAATGAAGGAAACTTCGATCAAAAGTTGAAAATTTTAAGAACTAGAAACAATGTAAACCTTGATTGGAATCTTATGAAACAATTTATCCACATACTAGAAGATTTTTTCTTTTACATTCTATTATTTACATTTCACCACACACATTTTTAGATAAATGATGTTACATATACTATATCCAAGACAAATATAATTTGGGACCAAAGTTGGTTCACATCTGTTATATTGACACAGATAAAAACCTAACACCAACTCACTAGGATATTTCTACTAAATCCTAAACCGAAACGACCTTTAATTTTGTTGAAATTTTTGACATTTTTCTTTCGACATCCATAGTACTGTTGTTGCAGGTCTACTAAACGAAAGCAGAAAACAATGCAGGAAACAAAAAACAAACAGACGGGACCAAATAAACATAAACGCGATGCGGTATAATTAAAAAAAAAAACGGGGCCAAATAACAAAAACGATATGTGATATAAATGTTTACAACGAACACGGCCGTCACCACAGAAATTTCTGCACTCGGGTCACTTTTCATATGAAACTCAACAATTTCAATCATATATTTCTCTTGCTCGATGGGGAAAAAGCAGTTGGAGTCATCACTATAAAATAATATTGATTTAGTGATGGTAAAAAATGTGACAAACCTGTCACTATCTTAAAAAAATTGACACAAAACTGTCACTATTTCAAAAAATTATCACAAACTGTTACAAAAGTCGTAACTATAATAAGCTGGTAACAAAAAACTTTCACTATTTCTGTCACTATTTTGATTTTTTTTTTAGTGCATATTAAGCGTTTGAACGAGTTTACTCGTAATTTATTTATATGCGATGCATCGAATTATAAATATAACTTGTGCAATAAGATGGTTTTTTTTACTTTTGACTATTGAGTGTATTATATCTTTCCTGACATTTTATTTTTTCTTAAGAAAGTTTACTTTTCCGAACTCCTTGGCTAAATTGAGTCAGGTGCAACAAATACAGCCTGATCTATAAGAGGATATTAAATGATTTATCTAAATTGTTTTATATTTTGTATTTAAAAAGATTCGCTCTCCAATGTTGACGCAAGAACATTTTTCGCTACGCGTTTAATATCATAATTTTTTTTTGATTTATGTTGATAAACTGGTTGTGACTAAATTTTAGCAACACAGTTTGTTTCTAAACTGTTACTACTCCATCCGTTCCTATTTAATTGTCCACTACGAGACTACGTGTAATTTTGACTGACCAAGAACTTATATCAAAATTGTCGGAATGAAAATTTTCAAAAGTTAACCATATAGTTCAACTGTTAAATTTAAAAAAAAACTATTTCGATAATTTTGATACAAGTTATAAACCGATCAAAATTGCACATAGTTTCATAACGGACAATTAAATGGGAACGGAGGTAGTAAAATTTAGCCACACACGATCTTTATCACGCTTTATCAATATGAACGAAAAACTTTTATGAGCTAAATGAATATTTTCTACAGGGTTTGTTGTAATAATGGGAAGATGCATTGTTTCCTAAAATATGGCATACCTACCAGGCTACGCTATATTAATTAGAGGCTGCATACTTGGAAATCATTATGGGAAAAAAAACTACTAAATTGGAAATCTCCATTATGGGAAAAAACTACTAATTATTTTGCTAAGGTGTCATAAGTTCATATATAACAATTGTAAATCGAGTTTGGACCACTTGCCAAAAACCATGTATAGAAGAAACGAAGGAAACTTCAAAAGTTGAACTTGTGAACAACTAGAAATAAAAAAATCTTGATTGAAATCTTACGAAATTAAGGATTTATCCACACTTTTACATTCTATTATCTACATTTCACACGCATTTTTAGATAAATGATGTTACATATACTATATCGATCCAAGACGGATATAATTTGGGACCAGAGTTGGTTTACCTTTGTTTTATTGAGACAGATAAAAAAACCTAACACCAACTCATATTAACAGTGAAAGAATCGTACTAAATCCTAATCCGAAACGACCACTAATTTTGTTGAAATTTCTGACATTTTTCTTTTGACAATTCGACATCCGTAGTATTTTTGCAGGTCTACTAAATGGAATCGGAAAACAATGCAGGAAACAAAAAACAAAAAAAACGGGGCCAAATAAACAAAAACTGGATGTGGTGTAAATATAATTAAGAAAGAGAGAGATCAGATCGAACTGCTATACGAGTTATGAGCAATTACTAAATTTTGGTGAGTTTCTTTAGTTGGCACAATATATGCAAATTTAAATTGAAAAACTTGTCCTCCATACCCATGCCCGAAGAACTGCCAAAGACGACCATCTGATTGGCCATATGTGTAGCACAACTGTAACGTCCTAGAACCTAAGGGTGTCACACGGTTGACTAACATGTGGCTTGACACGTGCTAGACGAAAACTAAGAACTTAAAAACAAATGAAATAACTGCAAACAATCTTTCTTATTTTTGAAATCTTTACAAACTTCTTAAAATAAAATTCTAAATTTTACTAACAACTTATTCAATAACTTATTTAAAAGAAGTTTAGCAATATCAACAAAACAGATATCCAAATCATATATGATGTTAGAAACTTATTAGGAGCGGAAAAAATTGAAAAGTCGTACGAGTTCTGGTCCTGATTAACTTGATAATAACTCTAACTACCTGAAAACAGTTTTAGAAACGAGTTGTAAAAAGTAAATGAGTTTAGTGAGTGATAAAGTTTTACAATAATAATATGAGGCAAAAATAAGCTTTACTCTTCATTTTCTTCCTTTTAAAAACAAACAGTTAAATTTAATAAAAGTTCCCAATGAATACTAAGGTAAACCTTTTTTGAAGATTAAACTTTAAGAATCATTAAATTAATATATATCTTAATTTTCAATTGGACTTCCCAATCTAACGTTGTATTCAAACTTTCTCAATCTCCTTTATTATTTCTTGTCAGACTCCCCAAAATAAACTCATTTCTTGTCAGACTTTCCGAAATAAACTCGTTCTTGTCGGACTCGCCGAAATAAACTCATCTTTTTTCGGACTTCCCCGAAATAACATTCTCTTTCCAAACTTATACCTGAACCATATAATCTCTCTTATTTATTCGTTTTATTTTTTTTAAAAATAATGTGAAGATCAACAAGTAAATATAAGATAGTACTTTGAAGTTAATGAACTTGAGTCGGTAAAAACTTGTAAAAAAAAATGCAACAGTATAATTTATAATAGCAAGAAAAAACCATTCACATAGATAGGTGACTGCAATAATCAAAACATATTAACTACAGACTGTTTGCAACTGACATCCTCATTTCACATTTTCTCCTTCTCAACATAGGACGCGTGAATTTCTTCTTTGACTCTATCTCATTCTATTTTATTGATCTAATATACATAATTATTATTTTTGGTACATCGGAAACTCCAAAACAAACTAAAACCTAATGCTGTTGCGCCCTTTTATATCCTCCAAGAGCAGATTTGCTACACCGTCGGGGGTTCCTCCCAAAGGTGAAATTCATCGATCATACTTTTCCCCATTTTTGCTGAGTGATCCGTACAAATGTTACCTTCGCGAGGGATATATGCTATGATTACACTGCATCTACACAAGATGTATTTTATATCCGCCAACAACCCATGAAATAAGTAGTTAGCATCTAGAACTTCGGTAATGATCTTAACCGCGGTTGCCGAATCAGATTCCAAATCGAAGTCCGTAAAACCTTTATCGAGTGAAATTGTTAATCCTCGATAGATGGCCCATAGCTCAGCTTCTAAAGGAGAATGATTTTCTAATCTCCCCGTGATCCCTATAATCCATACGCCTTTGTCGCTCCGGAACAAGCCACCAATACCGGCTGTGTTTTCTTTTCCTTGGACACTTCCGTCAACATTTAGCTTGACTCGTCTTGTAGAGGGAGGAAACTAATAGATTAGTTTAACACCTAAATCATGGTCCACACAACGATGAGACTTACGGGCACATAATTCAATGTTTTCTGCAAATTCAATCGTTGTCTGGACACTATGAAATATTAACATCCACATTTTCAAAAACTTTTTTGTATCGGAATTTGCATAGATTCCACAACCCAACTGTAAAAATAAATTTCCAACAAATATTATTAAAATATGACTTAGAACGTAAACTAGATTCAAGCCAACTAGTGAAGGTGATGTGAGTGTTATTTTGGATCCATAAATGCCCTTTAAGTTTGCCCCAAAACTGTGTGGCGAAAGGACATTCTCGTAGAAGATGATTTAAATCTTCGGGGCTCCTTAGAACAGAGTGGGCAAATATCGTTTTGAGAAAGACTTCTTCTAGTTCTAACTGAGTTAGTGAGGACTTTTTCCTGAAAAACAAGCCAAAGAAATAAGATTAGTTTTGGTGGGAGTTTTAATTTCCATATCCATAACCAACTTATATTGTTTACAATAGTCGTGTCGGGGTTAGTGATGCGAAAATAAGCACAACTAGTCGTAAACGTACCATTCGAGTGATCCACCCACCTTGGTAGCTCCTTACCTTCGAGAACATTTTTAATTGGAATAGACAAGACTGTAATCGTCATGTTCACCTCCAAAGTGTTCTCAATTTTGAAATGTCCCAACACCCACTGTCCATCAAATCATTAGCCTTGAGTTTATCAAGATTACCAGGGACTTGAAAAGAGTTACGAAGCGGGGATACGCCGCAACAAACATCATCCCAGAGGCTAATTTGAGTGCCATCCCCGACTTGCCAATGAATATTCTTTCTAATAAAATCTCTTGAAGCAATAATGCTTCTCCAGGTATGGGAGGCGGGCCGAGAGGAAGGCCAATCCCAATAAGAATGGTCTCGCAGATATACTTTGAATTAAAAACTCTCACCCAAAGCTTATTTTTTTGAGAAACAAACTGCCATCCTAGCTTTGCTATAAGGGCAGAATTTGGATTAGCTGCTAGGCGTATACCGAGACCTCCAAACTGTTTGGGTTGACAAACTTTTTCCCACCCAACAAGATGAATTTTCTTTTTTTCCGACGTAGACCCCCAAAGAAGGTTACTGTTTAATCTATCTATGGATTGTAGCGTACTTTTTGGAAGCATAGCAGTTTGCATATTATAGGAAGGGACAGCCGAAGTGACTGCCTTAATGAGAGTGAGTCGTCCTGCTTGCGAAAGAAACTTAGTTTTTCAGCCCGCAAGTTTGGAAGTCATATTATCAATAATGCCCTGAAAATAATGCTTAGTGACTCGAGAATGATACAGGTGTATCCCTAAATACTTACCAAGATTTTCAGTTAAAGGAATTCCACATTGCCGACTCAAGCCTCTCGCCTGATGTTTTGGTATATTTGGTGAAACAAACAATTTAGATTTACTAAGGTTAACTCCTAACCCAGACGTGTCACAGAAACTTTCTATAGTATCCATGATCTCATAACAATTTTCATGATCCGCTCTAGCAAAAAGAATAAGGTCATCGGCAAAAAGAGGTGTGAGATAATGGAGCTACCTCTTGCTGCCTTGGACCCAACCCAACTTCCCTTTTCTGTTTTAGTACATATCATACGAGAGAGACGTTCCATAAAAAGAACAAAAAGGTAAGGAGACAAAGGATCGCCTTGTCGAAGTCCTCTATTTGGTTTGAAAGGAGGGAGAGTGTCCCCATTCCACCAAATTGAAAACTCAACCGAGGTAACATAAAACATAATAAGATCTATCCACTTATCATTTAAATTAAGACTATGCAGCGTATCTTTCAAAAAATCCCAAGACACGCAGTGATAGGCTTTTTCGAGATCAATTTTAAAAACCATGTCACCACATTTGCCGTTCCTCCTATGTCTAAAAGTATGCAACATCTCTTGGACAATGATAATATTGTCAGTTGTCCCACGACCTAGAATAAAGCTGCTTTGGGAAGGACTAACAACTTTATCCAGAAGAGGGCGAAGCCAATTGACCAAAACTTTAGACAAAATTTTATACAGAACATTACACAAACCAATAGGCCGAAATTGGCTAACCATCTCAGGACTGGGCACTTTTGGAATAAGACTTGTTAGGACCTATTTTATATCACCTAATAATTTCTTTGGTTGTCACTATTTTGATAAACAACACTTGGTCATTTACTTAGTCATATATTCATGTTGCTACTAATGGTTCTTTTATAACTTACACTTTTAGTTGTAACTGACTTTTACAACGGAAAGATATTGACAGACAGGTCAAAATTTCTGTAGGTTTGCAGCTTGTTGATCAAACATATTATGATGAGAAGATATTCGAATATATGCAATCTCAGAAGATATTATATGAAGAATTGCGCAGCAAAGATTCATCTACCTTAGTCAACATTTGAAGAAAAGATTGAGAGATCAATCACAATGAATAAACTTAAGTATATTGTGTTACCATCTTTTGTAAAGCACAATATATAAGTGCATAATAGGCCGTAGGGTTTGATTATGTATTCAGAACAAAAGAGTTTATTTTTCTAGATAATACAGAGCTATTTGCTAAGAGAGATAGACTGCCGCAGGAGGCTATACTGAATAGTTGAGAGGAGTAATAGCAATAGCTGTATAGGCTTAAACAGTTAGAGAGCTACTGATTTGTAAGACTCATGTTAGAATCCATATTCCTTTACCATTAAAAGGCCTCGTAATGGTAAGGATGGAAACTCTTTATAAACCACAGGCTTGATCGATATTACATCGATGTGGGATAATATAACTCTAACACTCCCACTCGCTCGTGGCCCGACATTTCAAGGGTCCAACGAGCGGATATAATAAACGGGTGGAGGTGAGGCCCAACATCGATGGCCCGCTCTGATACCATGTTAGAGTCCATCCATTCCCACCAAAAGGCCTTGTGATAGGAAGGAGAGGAACTCATATATAAGCATAGAGTAGGATCAATAACCCATCAATGTGGGACAATATTCAACACTCCCCCTCACTTGTGGGCCGAGCTAAACAAACGCCTAATGGGCCAAATGCCCACAAGTGTAAACAACGAGACAATGGGGGAGCCCAACAAACAAGAAATAAAGAAAGCCCGCTTTGATACCATCAATGTGGGACAATATTCAACAACTCAAATACGCTTTGTAAGCTTTCTCAATATTCTAATCTGAGTAAGAGCTCCGGAGAGTAGACTAGACCGAACCCCATTATCAAACGTCCTGTGTTCATCTCTTATTCAGTACGCTTGATTGTGTGTTTGTTAAACTTATTCTAGATCCAGTTTCAGTTACAACTGAGAACTGAAATCTATAAACTTCAGTTGTAACTGAAACACGCGTCACTGCATCTTAGAGTATTAAGGCATTTAGTTATTTCAAGACTGGTAAAAGTTTTGTTTACTTCTTGCGGGAACGAGCCATTTAGAAAACTTTGGTTCACAAAGTCGTAAACACTTTCACTAACTTTATTCCAAAAGTTATGGAAAAAAATAGCTTGATACCCATCCGGTCCCGGAGCAGGCCTTTTATGTTTTTCGTGGAACTAAAAATTTCAGCCTCATTAATAGGGGCCATAAGAAGAATATTATCCTCACTAGAAAAAACCTCCATAATAAGTAGTAACTGGTTCATAAACAAAATCACTCTCCTGGTCATAAAGTTTTGTGAAAAAGTCTTGAATGAGAGATTTAATCTCGTCAGGGAGATAGATCCAAACTGAATCACTATTTTTCAAAGCATTGATTTTGTTCTTTCTTCTTCTATTAAGTGTAGTGATATGAAAAAATATCGTATTTCTATCCCCTTTTGAGAACCAGTTGAGTCTAGATTTCTGAAACCAAAAAACCTCTTCACGACATAAAATGTATTTATACTCATTTTTTTAAGTTGTTTTTCAAGGAGGTAGAAATTGTGAGAAAACTTTTTACCTTGACTAATTTGAATGCCGTTAAATCTAGCTAAGATATGCCGCTTGGTTCTAAAGATATTACCAAACACCTCTTTGTTCCAACCATCAAGAAAACCTTCTAAAGAAAGAAGATAGTTTTTGCGTGATCTCATGGTGGGAACTAGAGAGATGTTCAGTTACGTCTTTACGAAAAGAATTGTGGTCAAGCCAAGCCGCTTGAAAACGAAATACTTTATTGGAGATAGGGTAAGACTTTTTACCTTCAATGTCCATAATAAGTGGAGAGTGATCTGAATAAGTACATGGTAGAACATGTATGGTACTTTCAGGAAACGCAGTTTGCCAACACATTTTGAACATCTTCAAGGCACAACTCATGCGTATATTCGGTTAACAAAATTTCCCCCAACTTTAATGGACTCTCACTTGTTTGAACAAACATGTCTTCAAATTGAACAAGTAATAGCAATGGGTTAAAAATAGAGGTGCATTAGCAATTGAGAGCTTCAAAACTTCTTTGTCTGTGAATACCCTTACCGATTTCTCCAAATTTACGCTATGAGAAATTTCTTTAAAAATAAGACCATTAACAAACAAACTATGCAACTGGGAGCATACGGATTTTGACATGTCATTGTTTTTGAGTGAAGTGTTGTGATGTCGGCCCAACATAAACATGTAACATATCAGGGATGTCATTCGCCTCCACTTTTAAAATAATGTTGTAATGCTCCTTAGGATCACCGCAAACTATCCTTTTCACAGTAGTATCTAGTAGAGTAACTTCGTCATGTCTATTTAAAGAGTCTCCTAAAATAATAACTAATACTCTGGTATGATTTTCCCAATTTTTGCAGCACGAGAGAGATCTAAAACCAAAGTCATGTTGCTGACTACTCGAAATGTAATTGCAGTATCTCAGTTTGAGATGTTCTATGTGGGGTTTCCACATAATTTTAGGGTCATTTTTAACCAGGAAATCACCCTTAAAAATGAAAGAGGTGGTACCCACTTCCCTTTTCAAGGAGACGACACGTCTTGTTGAATTAATGTGCCGAACAATGGCTGTGCCGGGAATAAACTCCACAACACTCTGCATATTATCATCATTGTATCCAAGCATATCAGGTGTCGCTTCTGCATTATATCCAACATTTTGCACCCACAAAAGAACAAGAGGGATTACAGTAACTATTTTGAGAAACTCGCTCTCATCAAGCAACTATTTTCTTGTATTTTTTGTGTCCATTGCAACATTAATTCGTCTTTTCACTACACCCAACTTGTTCCGTAATGGACTAGCACCACTTTTAAGTATTGTTCCACTAGTCATCTTCCTTTTCTGACTGCAAATAATATGTCTCGCCTCTTCTTGTTTGTGTACCTTGTAATTCTTAATTTTATCTTGACTTAATTGTTTAGGCGTCTTAGTGAAAATTTGTTTTTTCTGAGGTACTTCCTTGACCTCCTTCAGTGCTGAAAATATAATATCGGCGTTAACTGTTGAATTGAGAATAAGTTGGCTGATTCTTGGGAGATCAGTGTATTCATCAGGCTGAGATCATTTTCTACTTGATCTTCACTCTTACATGAATCATTGTCTTGTTCTTGTAGTTTCTCACACATTCTCCTAATAATGGATTCCATTTTCTCCCCATGATCCTTCAAAATAGCATCAAGATCCTTTCTTTGCCCCTCAAAAATCCCTTCTAGTTTTGTTTCGTCTGCCTTTTCTTGACATAATGTTTTCTGGTCACTATTTTGCTCTACTGGACCAACCTTCATATTCGTCGAGATGACACTATTTTCCTCTAATCTGAATTTGTAACTCAATTGTGTTAATGT
The DNA here is from genome assembly GCA_963920805.1 of Primula vulgaris. NCBI lineage: Eukaryota > Viridiplantae > Streptophyta > Magnoliopsida > Ericales > Primulaceae > Primula > Primula vulgaris. The sequence goes on along the minus strand of OY987222.1, from coordinate 1,607,747 downwards.
GCACATTAACTTGCTCTGGTTGCACCGTAGAAATGGTCTTACTGTCATAATCATTCTCCCCTGGATATTGACAATTGACATGGTGGGGTGACTTGGTGCGTATGGTAAATTTCATCTTGGTATTGAAGAGTTATCGGTTGAGTTAAAGGGGCATTATATTCAGGTAAGGGACAATGAAATTGGGTATAGTGTGAGGGTATAGGTTTGGAGGTAATTGTGAAAGAAATTGGGTTTGTAATGGAGATGAAAGGGTCAGGTGGTGTGAGTCATATGAGAGAAATTGTTGTGAATATGGTTGTGTGTTTGTAACTTGATATTGGTGCGGGTTTGTAACATGCATTTCATCGAACACTTGGTGTGCTTTCTAATTATAGGAGTTGTTAGCAAATGCCATACCAATCTAAATGAAGCCGATAATGCACATAGAATCGGTGGCTCTGATACCAATTATAACAAACTCCAATCGAATTCGAATTGAACAATGAATAGCCAAACAATTCTCAAACAAAAACAGCAAGGGGAACTATTTTTGATGGTATTTTCTCATATATTGTGATGACGAAATTGAAGAGTAAACTTAATAAAATTACTAGAAAGTCAAAGAACAATTCGAAAGCGAAATAAATAAATGAGAAAACGAAATTAAAACATAGAGAAATAACAATCATTCTCTTTTTTTTTCCTTCCCTCTCAGCAATTGTACATTCTGTTTTTATAATGCTGTGGATGATGACTTCTTAAATTGCAAAAAAGGGTCCTCTTAGTTTCTAGAATGTTACATTAAACTAACATGGGTTCTAATTGATCAAAGTTGACCCTTACTTCTATTCTTTTCAATCATCTACCCCGTCTCATTTTTTTCTCCTTTATTCTCTATCCGGACTCATTACAGGCTCAAATGCATAATTCATATTTGCATACTTTCATGTAACTACCATAATCAAATGGTTTTCCTGTCTAAACATAGCAATGAAACACATCAAAAAACTTCAATAAATGTGGTTGAAACGGTAGAGATATAGTGTTAGTCACAAATTCACAACCTTGGCACAATTTTCAAACTTATGGTTCTGAAGTGGACCTTAGAAATGCTTTTCGTAACATTGTTTGCAAAACTATGGCGATATAACAGTTTTGCTGGAAAAACTAGAGTAGGTACCGATGCACGATATACAGTTTTGTTCTCTCGGATTCTGGCATTTTACAAGCATGCTTCCAAATTCCAATTATTAATGTAGTAGTTCAAATACTTCTAATACACACGTTAATCAATTCGACCTCAAACCGAAATTTGGAATGAAGGGTCTAATACAAAAATCAAGAGCAATTGAGCAAAACCCAGAAACCAAAAAGCTTTACAGCAATACACTCTATGCCTAATCGAGTAATAATCTTGAGAACAAGAAAAAATATATTAAAAAAAACCACAAAAAAATTTGACAAGCTTAAACTCATGAAGAATCATCATATACTCAATTGTTCCTCCCTAGGCAACCCTTGAACCGTATCGGACCATCTTCCTGGCGAAAGGTCGCTGCTATTCGAAGAAACTTGAGCCTCGGCTCTAGCATCCCTTATCATTCTCAAAACCTCCCTCATCACAGGCCGATTCTCAGGCACGATAGATACGCAAGCCATTGCTATATTTAAAAGGGTCGTGAGCTTCTCTTCAGAGGCCTCATTGCTGTCCCCAGACTCGGTTTCCTCTTCTCGAACGGATTTCACCCAGCTCGGGATATCAGAACCATGCTCTTGAACCAAGTCCTGGAAGGGTGTCTTACCTGTTGGAGAATACTATAGATGATTAAAAGTTGCCCATACTTCAAGTTTTATCTTCTAGTAGAAAGAGTAACTTAAAATGGGTTGGCTAGAAAATAAGTCAAAATGCTGGCGAATAATAGAAACAAAGGAAAATATAACTTTTATACAGGAATTTAAGAGTTTTTAGAAATTGGTACATCATACATCATTAAGTTTCATATTTTATTTGCAGCAGTTTATAAAAAATTGAAATAATAGTGCACAACCTATTAGAATCTACGATAAACAGTAAATACATACCAACCTATCAAAATAAACAGTAAACTTTTGTTTTTGTATAGCTTAGTTTTTCGAAGATTACCATGATTGACAATTAACAAGTTATATTCTGTTAAAATTTTAACCATGATGTCCTAATTGCTTGATTTAGTGTAGATTGATGTCTGAATTACGAAACTTGATACTATTATGTGCTAATTGTTAAAAGTTGATAGATTGATGTACAAAGTAACGCTTTTCCATAAGTAGTTGAAGTTATCCAAGCTAAAAGTTCAAACTTATAACAGAATCAGTAACTTAACATACCGGTAAGAAGCTCGAGGAGGAGGACGCCAAAGCTGTACACGTCAGCTTGCTGCGTGGGACCCGTCCGAATGTCTCTGCATTCAGGGGCTCTGTAGAAGAGAGACGAAGCACTCGACTCCTCGTGAGAATCGTGGTTTCGGAAAGGGGTGAGGCCGTAATCAGTTAAGCATGACTCAAAGTCGGGACCTAAAAGTACGTTTGAGGATTTTAGGTTTCCGTGAGTTAGGCCCGGATTTTGGTGGATGTAGAGAAGACCTGTTGCTAAGTCCTCGGCTATTTTAAGGCAAGATGTCCAGTGAAGAGGCTTTCCACTCCCGGAAGCTCTTGATCCTGGAAAAAAAATCTCTGATTTTATTAATCTAACTTGACGTGAAAGATATCATATGTCAAATCAATCAGAAGAATCTTATGATGTTAATCAGAAAATGGCCGCACAGTATACAAAATGACATGATAGCTCATAGCAGTATAACGATAGTGCAACACATAGCGATTGCACAACAAATTAAAATTCTTATCACATTCACTAAAAAGTGTATGCAATTCATTACAAGATATACTAACTGAATTGGTGCCTGAACCTCAAAAGGATGTATGTACCCATGATATTCTAGATTCAAATTCAGTAGAAGATTCCTGATTTTACTATACATATAACAATGTGGCACACAAAAATAAAGTCTATAAACTGTGGCTATATAAAATAAATATGTAAAAATCTGTATTCTCGTAAACGAGTCAATTTATAGGAAAATCAACACTTTATGACATCTCTGCCAGGATTATCAATTTAAGTGAGGTCCATCTAGTTGATGCTCATTGGTAACTACTTTCGCCTCCCGTTTTGAACTGCAAGCACACAATGGTTTGATACATTTGCAGGTGTTAACGATTGAACAAAAAGTGGCTCAATACTAGACACAAGGACTCCTTTGGTACTACAATAGTAATAGTGTCTCGGTAAAAGGCAAAATTTTCAATATTTGTGCATGGCACGAATGAAGCATTTTGAACCATATATCAGGTCTGTGATTAGAAATCAATGGTCAAGATACATTACAAATTCGTGAAATGATACTACCAAAGTGGTTTCGCAGCTTAGGTTAGACATCAGTTGGATGAGCATGTAGAAAGATACAAATGAGGAAAAGCACAAATAATTCATGTTACTCAGCCTCAGTGACCTACTGATTTAGATGTGACCACACAACTACTAATTTCGTTTTAAAGCAGTAGATCCGGAAAATATATGAATGAATCATAAATATTCACGCGGACCTATTTGATCATGTAATACTATAATATGTTAGTACCCTATTTTAGAAATTTGTACTGAAAAGCAAGAAAAAATTAGAAAAAGGTATTTAAGAGAGATGGGGACATGATTGTACTGTAAAGCGATTGTTGGATCGTTTATTCCCTGTATAATTAGATACATTAACAAATTATATACTTAATAGTTTAGTAGAATCCACAATATCCCTGTAAAACATATCTTGACTCAATAAAAACGGATCAATCGTACAATTCGGATCAATCCAGTTTGAATATAAGCATTTCAGTTTTTGCACCCAAAACATAAAACTGCTGTAAATGTTAGGTTACAGGATTCAAATTGTAAATTTGAACCTAACCATTGAAAATATCCTTTTGAGTCCCGTTTAATCGGATCTCTCCTTAACTATACTTTCTAATAACATCTACAATAGTTATTGTTGTTATCTCTATTGTTAACTAAAAATGTTATCTAACAATGTAATTTTGTTAATTGTTAAAGTGTTAAAGTGTTATCTCCATTAAATGTGTTAAAGTGTGTTAACTTTATAGATGTTAAAAAAATTGTTAAAGATAACAATCTTTTTAATTGTTATTAATTGATGACATGGTAAAAATGTCAAACCCACTCCACAATTAACTGCTAGTCCTTAAAATTTGGTATCTCACGCATATCTTTTCTCTGTAGGCATACTAGTATTTACTTTCTCCTAGCAGTTTATTCATAATACTCAACATGTTTTCTTGGTATTCAGTATTCAACAAATCATTGAACCCACAGTTTGTTTGACCCAACCTTTTGTTTACAATTAAATTTTAAAATAAACATAGGTTAAAAATAGAATAACTTATTTATATGTTTCTAAAATTCTATATTTTTGAAATTTGGCGCTAATGTATGTCGCGGAAAAAAAAGACAAGCCTATATTTTGGATAATTAATTTTTAATTAAAATAGATAACATTGTTAAAGTTAAAACTAATGTGGGTGTTTAACTTAATATGCATATGTGTCATTTAATAGATTTTTAAATAATGATGTGTGAATTAACAATAAAAAGTTAATACCATGCTCTAACACCAGAAATATAACAAATATGAATTTTGAGTTGTGAATATGCACCTATCTATTACTACTAGTTAAAGTTACCTTTCAATTAATCTAGATCTTAACACAGTATTTATTGAAAAGAGAAGAAAAGGTTTCATCCATTGATTTTAATATGATTTTGAATTTCTGACCATTAATGGCATAGTTCCAAAAACAAAGACAGTACACGGGCCAGTGCATGCTTATTGCTTGCAGAAAGTGTTATACAAATGTACCCAACAAAAAGAGTGTTATAAAAAACTGTGGGCAGCTAAAATAATCTAGGAGCAGCTTTTCTCAATGTGTTAACAAACTGTAATTCTATTTGGCTATGGACTTATAATACTACTATGGATGAATACTGAATAGCTATGTTTCTTTTAAGTGTTGAATTAGGGGTACTAAATAGTTTTAAGGCGTTACAATGCAACTAATAGGGTCCTTAAAAGTACCATGTTATATATACATACTTGATAACATGTTTAGACTTATTTATATCCTGGAAATCAATATGGCTCATTTAACAATAGCTTTCTTTCTATGTCATTTTTTGTTTTTTTTGGATTAAGAAACTCAAGGTTTTAATCAATATTAGGCAAAAGTGGTCCGATGCCTCCCCGACTCGTGCATAGCAAACATTTTAACACCAGAGTTGCCCAATGTTTTATTCGACCATTTTTTAAGGGTAAAGAGTTGGTATTAACTAAAATTTTTGAAACATCCAATGAATTGTTTAGCTCCCATTTGAAAAGGTTTTCTAATATTTACAAAATGAAATGTTACCCATAAGTCATGCAAACAGAATAAGATGATCAAAATTCAAAAGTACTTTGATTTAATCAGATTTGGTACTACTTTTTGCAAAATGTTTCCCACCATTTTATTTTTTTGTTGAATTATAAAGGGGGTAGGTATAAATTGAAGCGGTGGCAATGTGACATTCAACTTTATAAGTCTAAGACACGATGGTGACATTTATACACTAAAAAACATAAAAGTAGCTGACGTGACATTAACCATGCATCAATATTATATAAAACCAAACTTGTGTTTAAACACCGACAAAGTTGGGTCTGGCTTTTAGTAGGGACAGTTACTAACTTGTTATCGCAATTAATTTGTAAAAAAATCAAAGTTAATGTCGAATGGTGTTTGTCTCTTTGTTACAGCAAAACCAACTCACCCACCTTGTTAAGTTATAGAGGTGAAATCTGATAGAAAAAGTTTCTCAAATACCAGCAATCAGTGGAGGCCCTAATATTTTAACACATCATTAAATTTTTGTCACATATTTTCTTATCCCAAAAACTTTCTTAAAAAAAAATCACCTATAAAACACTTCAAAGTTCACCTAATATTATACATCTCACAAACACCAACAAAAATACCAATTGATGTATAAAGAGGTTATTTTTTTTAAAAGACTTTCTAAAAAAAATAAAACTCTTATACATAATACATTCCAACTATCTATTTATTGGGTCCACAGACACTAAAATTAATAATTTAAATAATTGGCTAAGATGCATATACAAGAAACCTTTACTCATAAGTCATGATAAACTAGCCCACCCAACAATAATTTGTAAAAGCAAAATTTAAAGTAACAATAGCCTTTATTTCAAAAAATAAGTAACACTAGCAGCCTAGCTAACGAACTGGTACATGTAATTATTTCTGTTAACTCCAGAGTCTAATCTGATGCATTTACTAATCTAATATTGACATATTTCTTCTATAGGTAACGACGAACCACTACCACATTAAATTAATAAACTACCAAAAATAAGTAACGACTATGACAAATGTGCTCAACCATCTCAATTTTTACAGCAGAAATTAGAACCCGAAAAGCAATTAAACGGCATTTCAAACTTGACTCCTGGGTTCTAATTCATCCTTACAATATCATGAATTGTTTTTTTGCTATCTCATTTAATTACCACAGCATGATGGGATTAGTTTTCTTCATAATGCTTCAAAAAAAAAATTACTTCATGAATGTCATTTCCCCCTTCACTAATCGATACGCATCGCACCATTAATAGCAAAACATATTTTAAAAAGCAAAAACGAAGCACGATTATAGAAAATGTTCCGTAAGGCAGAAAACGTACCGTGAATGAGAGAAAAGAGGCTGCCGTTGGGGAAATAATCATAAACAAGTAACCTCTCTTCCTTGGCTTGAAAGTAAGCCCGGATTGGTACCAAAGTAGGATGTCTGAGCCTGCCTAGCATGTCCACATGGCGCCTGAACTCCTCTGCACGTGGCGGAACCCTAGCCTCTTTCAGCCTCTTCACCGTAACAATGAAACCTGACTCCATCACCGCCTTGTACGTGCTTCCCACTGTCCCTCTACCCAACGTCTCCGCAGAAGCTTTTAGTAGATCTTCAAGTGAATAACTCATTTGCTGCCCCCTAGGCCCGCAGAACACCAAGGCCCCCATCCCTCCTCCGGGGAAGGTACCTTGGTCACTGCCTGTAACAACATTACTCGCAACATCTGCACCTTCTTCTCTTGTGGGCACTGATTTGGTAGCTCTGGTTGTTGATTCTGTGTTTTTGCTAGACTTTTTTCGTTTGAGGATTAAACATAATAAGATAATAAAGACTGTGAGGGCTGCTGCAGTGGCTCCGGCGATTATTAAAGCGAGTTGCCACCGTTTCAGGCTTTTGTGATGGTGATGTTTTAGCACCGTCGGATATGATGGGCTCAAGGAGGGGCTAATGTTGCAAGGCTTGCTGATTTGTTCGCCGCAGAGAGCAATGTTGCCTGAAATTTATGAGTAACCGAATTGGATACATTTTAGTGCAAAATCATTTTCTTTTTTCCTTAGTAACCACTAACCATTATTTACTGTCTTGCTCAACCAACTAGAGGTTGTTAAAAGTGTCATGTTTTAAGCTGCAAATTAGTCCAGAGGTTGTTTAGTGTGTAATATTATATCAAATCTACTTTGTTTCCAAGATTATGTCCTGAAATTATTTGAGATACAGACTAGTAACTAAAAGTTCGAATGAAATGGGATTCGTTTGTTTCAAAGGGAGTAGCTGCTTATTGAAAACCACTCATTTAAACTTTTAAGTTATTATTTGAGGTGAACAACTCAAAATTAAGTAGCATTACTCGTATTGCGAATTGCAGGAATAAATTGATGCATACAGATTCCATACCTCCAAACAACCAAATCTGACTAATTTTTTTTCAGATCCTGAAAAATCAAGAAAATTAACTCTTTTACCACCAACAAACACACATTGAGGAATTTCTTGTTTTTACTGCTAATTGTTCACAGATGCACACAGATAAATTTACTAAAGCCCTTGTATTTAAAGATACAGGGCAAGTTGCAAACATCCTAGAAGGTCGAAAACGAAGCTAACATAACAAACTGACATTGTGTGAACCAACCAAACAATTTGGTCAAAAAAATTCGACCGAAACACAAATATTCCGATATTCGGAAAGTGTGATGCAAATATGCAACAGAACCCAATTTCTTATGAGTATGATAAACTACATCCAAAATCACGATTGTGAACATAATCGGCGAAATAAAAACATAAGCCTTGATGTAAAATTTAACCTTACTCTGAAAGAAAAACTAAAACTATAATGGAACAACTTATAAAACTCAGTATGGTGAATTTCCATCTAATAATAAAAACCAACACTTTAGGTTGTTCAAATTTAAGCATAATAAATGTTAAAACTGAAAGTATTAGCTTTTTTATTTATTGTTGAAACAATGGGACCAAATAAAATCAATAGTGCTCCACATACCTCTCTGTCAAATTATTTAATTTCACCTATATAAGTAAATTACATTTAATTCACCATATCACCAAGCTCCATTTCATAATTGATCAAAACACATTGATTATAATTTACGAATAATCAACTATTAAGTGATAATACAAGGGGAAAACACCCAATTAATAAGGAGAGACCTAATACATTGTACTGATTAATATGGTCAAAAATGCCAGTTTTTATATGCAATATACTAAAAGCTAATATACTAAGGCATTTAGATAGTAAGTAGATCTTTACTGAAATTTACCTGTAAACGACGACACATTGAATCGAATGAGAGCCCCAGTGACCGGAATCTGACCGGAAAGCAAATTATTAGACACATTAAAAAACCGAAGACTAGTCTGATTAAGCCTCGGTATCTGCCCAGTCAACCTGTTACCATCCAAATATAACACATATAATCTCCGGAGACCGACAAAACCTACCGGAATCTCCCCCGAAATTCTATTCCCTGACAAAACCACGACTTTCAACCGGTGTAGCTTCGTTAAAGAAACCGGCAACTCCCCATTCAAGTCGTTTTCGTTAAGGTACAATGACTTGAGACTTGTTAACCCCGACAAATCTGGTAAAGGACCCGTGATAGAGTTCCCTTTCAAGCTCAGAACACGAAGCTGATCAAGACCGTTGATTGTTTCCTGATCCAGTTTTCCTGTTAAATTCGAGTATTCAAGAACTAGCTTTGTGACTCGGTTGTTCATACATTCTTTTACCCCTTGCCATTGGCAAAAATTACTACCTTGCCATTGTAACGAGTTGCCAAGATCGAGGGAGGATTTGAGTGCTAGGAGAGTTTCAAGGTCGCCTGAGTTTACTCCGAGTAGCGAAAGAAGAACGATAAAGGAGACGAAGGCGAACGCCATTGTGTGTGTGTGTGTGTGTGTGTGTGTGTGTGAGATTCAATGATGAGTTGAATGTTTTTAGTAACATCCCATTTTGGGATTTCTTTTGCTAATATTTTGGAAGCAGAATCACTATGGATCCAAAAGATTCAGATGGGATATAATTAATCAAATAAAATAAAACTGCCATTAAAGTTGAGAACAATCAGTTCACAACGAAAATGTTGCACAAAAAATGTGTGCTTATAAGCTAAGATCATTTGAGCTCACACTCTACTTGTTAAATGTGAGTTCATGGGAAACAAGTGAGAAGTGAGTGAGCTCTTATTAGTAGTAGCAGTAGTACTACAATATTTGGACCAAACCCATATACTTACTTGTGATGTTATTATTACACTATCACTCTTGTGTCTACATTAGTTTTCCAAATTGTCAGTTAATGTCTTCATGAATTATTCACCAGTCCAATGCTTTACTAAACAAATGTTTAGTTGTCCCAAACTATAAATTGCTTTTTATTCAAATCGTCAAATTTGATTTTTTGTTAAAGATAATGCTACCTATTTTTGGACTTACCAAAAAGTAATAATTTTTTTTATTTTTGATAATAATGGATGTATGTAGATCTGAAATCTTGTGAATAACAGTTGTAGTCTTAATAGTTTGGACTCAATTTGTATTGAAAACTGAAGTAATATTCTTTCAAACCCTTAAGTTTTAGTTTTATTATCAATCTTCACTTATTTTTGTCACCTCCCATTACAGCTTTTGATAAAAATATCAATGGCTAATACAGTTTTGTAGGGAAATAGGACTTACATTATTATCCCAACTAAAAATAAATCAAGACCAACTTTCTCTTCTCAATTTTCATGTATGGTATCTATTGTTATTTCCTTAAGAGTAACTCTCAGATCTATATTGTTTAATGCCATGTAGAGGAACACATTATTTATTTATTTGTTTTTTTTTTTTATAATTATTATTATTAAATATCTCCCTTCACACGTTTCTAAACTTGTAAAAAAATTTGATTAAAAAATTAAAAAATCTAAGTATCATGCTTAAGAAGTAATACAAATTTTCTTAATTACTAATGTTAATTGGATTTATTAGTTTGAAATTCATATTTGATTCTTTGAATACCTTCTATATATATTGGGTTCTTTAGCATAATACAATTTTGTTGAAATTTTATTTTGATAACATCTTCTTTTTCATTTGCTCGACAACCCTGATCTAAATATTTTATTTACCAAGCGTGAGAATTTATAGTACTTAAAAGAACTAATATTTGAAGATTCGCAATATATATAAATGTAACTAAAATTTATAGAGAGGACTAACTTTTTTTAGTCCTCGTTTCATACGAAATATGTCTTGCCTGCTAATTTATCAAAAGTGTAATAACTAACTTGTCGTTATTGAAGTGACGATTATAATCAAAGGAAACATAAATAATTCTTAAAGTTTGAAACAGATGTTTGCTTTTTAATTTATAAAATTGTATTTCTCAATAATGATTTCTAATTTTAAAATTATTTTTAATGGAAATTAGACATTTCTGATAATATTATTGAAATGTATATAGAAAAGGTTTTGCCGCATAGCACTCGGACTCAAATGACAACAATTAACCACTTATGAAAGGACATTAAATAGAAAACGAGAAATGACATGTTATGTGATTCAGATATATTAATGTATAGATGAAGTGTTGACCGTAAGTGTGTAGAGTTGTACAAGTTTTTAAAAATGATATTTTTCGTATGGTGATAGCTTGCTTAGTTAATCAGATTTTATGCCTCCAATTGTATTAGTTAATTGTAACATTAGTGATTCTGGTAATATATTTGTAAAAATAAAGGGGATATGAATTTGTTCAAAAAGTGGGTGTTATTATTGTATAAAATGGAACTACAGAGACTAAATCTTGTTTATACTTAAAAAACTTATGGGATTAATAATGGTATATGGACCAAAATTGGCAATTAATAATTTCACGGGCATTAAAAGGTTGTAATATTCACGTGGACACATCAGGACTTGCAGAACCCAAATAAATAAGTAATAATTTTTATTTCGAATTGCTGCTCTGTCTCTTTGTGCCATTATTTATATAAAAATAAAATAAAAACATCCAACGGTTAAACGCAAACTTTCATGTCTGTCAAAGAAGTGGTTTAACATAAATTTTGATCCGTTTTATGCAATAAAAATAGTAAAACGGAATTTGTGCAATGATCTATTAAAACAGATACTGCTGGTCTTGTCGCTGGGTAAAAATTAAATGCCATTTATCCACCAAATCATATAACATCATTAACTCAAATTAATATGAGTGCCCGAAATACAAATTCTTAAGGCGTAATCATATACAACATCATTAGACCAAAACTATACAGATAGTCAATTTTAGAAAATTATAGCTCACTAACCATTTATCCGAATTGAGCGAATCCAATCTCAAAATATTCTCTAGTGTCTCAGGTATGATTTCACCAAGATTTATCAAAATTGCATGTTGTTTACTAAGTATAAAACTGGTTTTTCTCCGACTCTTCGAATCTGTTAAGGTCCTGTTATAAAGTGCAACTCTCTGAAATTTAAAAGGTTATATCTCATTTCTATTTTATTCAACTCTCTAAAATAATGATACTATAGCGGTCTACTATATAAATAATTTATCCAAATGTTATAATTTTTGCGCCACAAAAACCATTTACGAGTCCTTTACCATTTACCAACACACCAAAATTAAACCGAATAGAAAACTTACATCTATGGCAAATAGCTGTTTTTCTACACAACAGCCTAACTGTCAAAGCAGAAAAATATGGGTAGAATTTCAACTTAAAAAATTTATATTTTAATGCTCGTTTGTCCAAATGGACCGATTCAAGTCCCAAAACGATCCTTAATGTGTTATCTAAGGTTTTTATCCGGCTTGTCAAACCTGTCCAAGTCCAATTCGGAGAGCGGAGTTTACCAAACTTTAAAAAATCATATATCGTTCCTCGTAGTCCCAAAAGCCGCGATTTCAGCACCCACACGCCACACGTCGGTAATCGAATACTCTATCACCTCTCCTCGATTGCTTTGCCAAAATAAGTTTTTCCGCCGTTATCTTTCGTGTTATAAAATGAAAATCTACAAACGGGCAAAATTTTGAAAAAAAGTAAGTAATTATGTGCCAACATGTGAAATGCACGTTTTGGTGGTAAAGAAGTGCTGATTATGCAGCTAAAGGCGATGATCGCAAATCGCCATTAGAGACATGAGAATAGAGAGAGAAAAAGTCTTTTTATTTTATTTTATTATTAAAACTGATAATTACAAAATTGTGTATAAGGTATTTATATACTAGACCACTATAGTTTTATTATTTACATTAGAAACTCATCTGATTGTAAAAATGACAAAAGAAAGGGGGAACATAAGCATACCCTACACATATTATATTAACAAAAACTTACACTTAAAAATTATATTATCAAAAACATAATTTTAATTAATAATTAATAAAAAAACAAAAATGCTTATTCATCCTTCCCCATCTATTTTCTCTTTCTCTCCTTCTCCCACTCTCTATCCAATCTCTCTCTCTTCCCCCTTCTCACTCTCTCCACCTCCTTCTTGCTCTCTTCGATCTCTGCTCCTTGTCCTCACTTTTCGATCTCTCTGCTCCTTTCTCTCTGTTTCCTATCTTTCTCTGCTCCTCCCTCCATCTTTGGTGAAGATTGAGACAAAGACATCGATCAGAGTGGGCGGCGAGAGTGTAGAGCGAGCTCAAAAACTCGAGTTTGATGCCGACGGAGATGCGGTCGTCGAAGGAGAGAACCACAACGACGACGTGTTAGTTCGAGATCGGAGGATGGGTAAGGGTTAGATTTGTTAACTAGTGTCTAAAATTAAAAAATAAGTATATGAACTCCGTGAATTAAGGGTATAGAGTTGAAGATTATGAATATGAACTTTGAAAATAAGAGTGAACTATACGAATTAGGGTATACACTTTTGAAATAAATGTATTAACTTTTGAAATAATAGTATGAAAATATACAAATTATAGTATGAACTTTTGGAATAAGAATATGAAATATACAAATTAGGGTATGAACTTTTGGGTATGTTTTTTTTTTAATTAGAAACTTTTGGATATGTTTTTGTTAATTTAGTTTTTGTTGAACCATGGGTTCAATAATTGATTTTGATTATACATTTAATTATGTATTAATGATTTTACGATTTCTCTATTTCGATGATATAATGCTTTGTCTTTTCCAAAAAAAGAAAATGTATATTTTAGCACATCGAAAAGATAGAGTAATCAAATACGAAGCCAACGGTCCAAGCGGAACCTTAATCGAACTTAAAACGAAGAAGTTACGGGCATTCGAAGTATAACGAGAAAACCGAGAAATTGCCAAAAAAAAAACGACTGGTCGTTTTGGACAAAACGACCGATCGATTTTGATCCAAAATGTTCCAGTGAGGTCGTCTGAAAAACGACCGATCGAAATGACCAAAACGACCGATCGTTTTTGGTCCAAAATGTTCCAGTGAGTTCATGATAAAAACGACCGATCGTTTTTCAGAAAACTACCGATCGTTTTTCAGAAAACTACCGATCGTTTTTTTGCAGAATTCGAAAATAGCTTTTTGACTTTTTGGATAAATGGGAAATTGCTTAAAACCAATGGTTAAACACATAAACCATCATGCAACGGTCATCTATGGACCAATGGTCTTTTTGCTTCTTAAAAACACACCCCAATCACTCTCCAAATACAACCATTCACAATCCTTCAACTTCTCTCTATCTAAAAACCCTAAATTCTCCATTGTTGAGAAAAAGCTCGAAAAGAGGGAAATTGAAGAGAAAGCGATACAAGCTCAAACCAAGATCGAACATCATCAAATATCACAAATTAGCTTATTTAGAAGCAATCAAATTGTGAGTGTTGTTTTATTATTCGATAAATTTGTAAAGAGCAAATTATAAGCTCATTTGTGAGTGAGTGTTTGGGTAGAAGCTTTTAAGCCAAAGTATTGGTTAAAAGCTCTAGGTTAAACAGTTGGGTACTCATAGAGTGAGGGGGAGTCGTTGACTCGTAAACGTGTTCGCTTGCACTTGTATCAAGTGTAGGAAACTCGGGTAGAGGGTCAGCAAATCGATTGATTAGCTCGATAGGATTTGTAATATCGGGAAGAAGATTTTTAGTGAAATACTCGGTAGCTTGAATACCGGGGAGAGGACATAAGCGGGTTTGCCGAACCTCTATATATCGTGGTGTCAATCTCTTCCCTTACTATTTACTTTCCGCAACTTATATTTTTGTGATTGTGCGCATGTTTCAATTTATTCATACTATATCATCGCATATTTATTATCGCAAATATATATTGAGCTAGTTGGGTTGTTAGTTGTGCTTAGAATTTTAATTCCGCAAAAAACGCCTAAAACCTTATTCACCCCCTCTAAAGTTTAGCCGCACGGGCCAACAATTGGTATCAGAGTCGAGGCTCTTGCATATAGGAATCTAGCGATTTTAGAGTTAAGATCCGTATGGCTAATTTATACAATTTTACTTCCGGTGTCGCATTATCCCCGAATACTCCACCTTATTTTGATGGGATAAACTATAGTTATTGGAAAGATAAGATGAGCATTTTCCTACAAAGCTACAATCTTAATCTTTGGAAGATTATTAAAGTAGGATATTCCACTCCTAAATCCGAAAATAGCGAGAACCCAATCCCCGTAGAGGACTTAGATGACGCTCAACTAGAAGCCTACTCTACTAACGCCAAAGCGATGTACGCTATTGTTTGTGCCGTTTCTCCTAACGAGTACAACAAAATTTCCGCTTGTAAAACGGCTAAGGGTATGTGGGATAAGTTAGTAGTTATGCATGAAGGGACTAATCAAGTTAAGGAGTGCAAACTCCAAATTCTAGTGCACGATTATGAACTTTTTAGGATGAGCGAAGGAGAAACTATTTCCGATATGCTTGCTAGATTTACCACTATTACTAACGGATTAACATCTCTTGGTAAGTATTTATCTTGTGAGGAAATGGTTTCAAAGGTAATTCGGAGCTTACCGAAAGAATGGGAACCAAAGGTCACCGCAATTCAAGAGGCGCACGACTTGAACACATACACTCTTGATGCATTGACGGGTTCACTCATTACTCACGAGATCACCCTCAATAGTCACAAGCCAATCTCGAAAAAGAAGGAGATAGTTTTCAAAGGAACAACTTGTGACGAAAGCGATGAGCTATTCGATGACGAGAAAAATTCAACGCAATTCATTCGAATCGTCAAGGAAATACTAAAGCTTAAAGGCAAACGCAAACATAAAGGTAAATTGTCAAATACTTCAATTATATCTAACGATTTTGTTTGCTATGCTTGTGGCAAGGAAGGACATATGGTGAGAGATTGCGTCAAGAATCGCAAGAGCAAAGGCAAGAAGAAAATATTCTCTTCAAGCTCTAGCGATAGTTCCGACCAAGACGAAGTCGGTCATGTTGCTTGTTATGTGGCCATGGAAGACACCAATGAACTTAACCAATCGTCTTCAAGTGAAAGTGAAACCGGTGAGGTAAATGATCTATCCTACGATGATTTACTTCATATGTGTGATGTTTACTCTAAAAGGTTTCCTAAACTTTCGGAAAAATTTGAATCGCTTAAAAGGATAAATTCTTCTCTAAATGAAGAAATAAGATCCTTCAAAAGAGATAAAATTGAAAATGAGTCTATTCCGAAATCGTCATTTTCTTTACATGATATAGATGACGAAAAGGAAGACTTGAAAGATAAAAACAATGATCTCGTTATTCAAAACAAGACTTTACAAACCGAGATCAACTTTCTCAAAAATGAAGTATCTAGACTTACTAAAACTCTTTCAAAATCCCCTTCTTTAGATTGCGACTTAGTAGAAAATTTTGAAGAGTTAAAATATGCTTTCGATAAAGTTAAAAGGAAAAACAAGCTTTTGAATTCTCTAGCATTTAACTTAAATGACAAGGTCAAGCTTTTAGAAATCGAGAATGAAACCTTGAAAAATAAAAACAACGATCTTGTCATTTCCATTGAAAAACTTGATTTAACAATTTCAAAGTTTTCTAAAGATAAAACCGTTTTAGACGAGATTTTGAGTTGTCAAAAAGATGTTAATGACAAAAGTGGTTTAGGTTATGATTGTGGTAGTTCTAATTCAAACAAAACCCACTTCGTCAAAGCCTCTAACATTTCTCAAACTCCTACCCCGCCTAAACAAGAGGTTGTTTTTAGTAAAGGGAGTGCTTCCAAGATTTTTCAAAAATCTTTTAATGATAGAAAAGGGTTAGGTTTTCAAACCAAATTGGATACTCCGAAAAACCTTTCCAAAACTTTGTATAGTTCTTGTTATGCAAAAAAGTCTAGGCATTGTGTACATTGTAGTAGATATGAGCATATTTCTTCTAGATGTACTTATCGTTTTCGTGTTAGTAGAAGCGATTTGAAATGGGTAGTAAAGACCAATGTCATAACAATGTCGGACCCAAAAGAAATTGGGGACAAAAAGCCAAATCTCGTGTTGTAGGTATCTTCATTCAAAAGGAGAAAATCAACAATTGGTTGACAACACCGGTAAAATTCGAAGAAGTCAAGAAAATCGACTCCACCATAAAGAATGACGTACCATTGATCAACAAAAGTGGAAGGCATACCAACAAATCGTACCACATACTTGGACTTGGAAACGCTCAATGCAAATACCATTAGAGAGCGGACTCGACATTACATATTCGGTATACTCTACTCTATAATATTTACATATATGTGATTAATTGGGTTATATGCATCATGATAACATTTTTCATGTTTTGGTTTTTCTTTGAAAACCCTCCACGTAACCCCAATTTTTTTTTAATTGCATTTTGATAATGCCAAAGGGGGAGAAAAATGATATTTAGAGAAATGCGATTTGTTAAAATGAATGAGATATTTGTTATACTTGTAAAATCATCATTATTTTGTCATAATCAAAATGGGGAAGATTGTTGAACCATGGGTTCAATAATTGATTTTGATTATACGTTTAATTATGTATTAATGATTTTACGATTTCTCTATTTCGATGATGTAATGCTTTGTCTTTTCCAAAAATAGAAAATGTATATTTCAGAACGTCGGAAAGATAGAGTAATCAAATACGAAGCCAACGGTCCAAGCGGAACCTTAATCGGACTTAAAACGAAGAAGTTACGGGCATTCGAAGTATAACGAGAAAACCGAGAAATTGACAAAAAAAAAAAACGACCGATCGTTTTGGACAAAACGACCGATCGATTTTGATCCAAAATGTTCCAGTGAGGTCGTCTGAAAAACGACCGATCGAAATGACCAAAACGACCGATCGTTTTTGTTCCAAAATGTTCCAGTGAGTTCATGATAAAAACGACCGATCGTTTTTCAGAAAACGACCGATCGTTTTTCTGCAGAATTCGAAAATAGCTTTTTGACTTTTTGGATAATTGGGAAATTGGTTAAAACCGATGGTTAAACACATAAACCATCATGCAATGGTCATCTATGGACCAATGGTCTTTTTGATTCTTAAAAACACACTCCAATCACTCTCCAAATACAACCATTCACAATCCTTCCACCTCTCTCTATCTAAAAACCCTAATTTCTTCATTGTTGATAAAAAGGTCGAAAAGAGGGAAATTGAAGAAAAAGCGATACAAGCTCAAAACAAGATCGAGCATCAACAAATATCACAAATTAGCTTATTTAGAAGCAATCAAATTGTGAGTGTTGTTTTATTATTCGATAAATTTGTAAAGAGCAAATTATAAGCTCATTTGTGAGTGAGTGTTTGGGTAGAATCTTTTAAGCCAAAGTGTTGGTTAAAAGCTCTAGGTTAAACACTTGGGTACTCATAGAGTGAGGGGGAGTCGTTGACTCGTAAACATGTTCGCTTGCACTTGTATCAATAGTAGAAACCTCGGGTAGAGGGTCAGCAAATCGATTGATTAGCTCGGTAGGATTTGTAATATCGGGAAGAAATTTTTTAGTGAAATACTCGGTAGCTTGAATACCGAGGAGAGGACGTAGACGGGTTTGCCGAACCTCTATATATCGTGGTGTCAATCTCTTCATTTACTATTTACTTTCCGCAACTTATATTTTTGTGATTGTGCACATGTTTCAATTTATTCATACTATATCATCGCATATTTATTATCGCAAATATATATTGAGCTAGTTGGGTTGTTAGTTGCGCTTAGAATTTTAATTCCGCGAAAAACGCTTAAAACCGTATTCACCCCCCCCCCCCCCCCTTAAGGTTTAGCCGCACGGGCCAACAGTTTTAAAAGTGGTATGTTTTGTTAATTTATCATATATTTAATGTAAAAGTGAGTTATTGGGCAATGATCTTATTTGGGAGTGCATTTATGGACAATAAGTCCAAAAAATGGCAGGTATTAAATATTTTACATTTCTTAAATGGTCAATTTTATGGCTGGTTCAGTTTTTGATATTTTAAAAGGCAATTAATTATGAATGTTCAAAGGGCAATTTTCAGTACAGTTCACTTTTTGATCTTTTATTAAGCACAGATCTAAAAAATAGAACTTATTTAAATTTTAGTCCAAAATATAAAAACAAATAAAACATTAAAAAAACATAAAAATTTCTAAATTTCTAAATAATAATTCAAAAAATTAAAAAATATTAAAAAAATGTAATTTTTATTAATAAAATCCAAAAAATTTAAAAAAAAATTGAAATACAATTCATAAAATATTGCGCATGCAATTTATTGATTGTATATGCACTTTCTTGATTTTGTTTATGTACTTTTCCATAAATTCTCGATGTGTATAAAATGTAAAAAATATTAAAAAAATGTAATTTTGAAAAAATTCTCGATGTGTATACACTTATTTAATATTATGTATGCACTTTACTCGATTTTATATGCACTTTATGAATTGTGTATGCACTTTCTTGATGTTGTGTATACACTTTTCTAGATGTGTATGCACTTTTTTGAATGTGTATATATTTTTTCTGAATGTGTATGCACTTTTTTAAAGTTATGTATGCAAAATTTTCGATGTGTATGCACTTATTTAATATTATGTATGTATTTTGCTCGATTTTATATGCACTTTTCTCGATTGTGTATGCACTCGATTGTCTATGCACGTGTATTCACGTTTATTGATTGTGTCTGAATCTCTAATTTATGGAAATAATATAATTTTCAGTGCCACTATTTCTATTTTTGCAGCTATTGGTTTGCACTTTTGCATACACAATACAGAAAATGTATACACAATACGAAAAAATGCATATATAATATAGAAAAGTGCATAGACAATCCAGAATTTTGTATACACAATAAAAAAAAATGCATACACAATCAAGGAAAGTGCATACATAATCTATAAAGTGCATACACAATCGAGAAAAATGCATAAATGATACTAAATAAGTGCATGCACATCGAGAATTTTGCATACATATCTAATCTAAAAGAAGTGCATACACATATAGAAAAGTGTGTATGCAAAATCAAGAAAGTGCATACACAATTCATAAACTGCATATAAAACCGAGCAAATTGTATACATAATACTAAATAGGTGCATACACATCGAGAATTTTGCATACACATCTAAAAAAAAGTGCAAACACATTCAGAAAAAGTGCATATACAAATCAAGAAAGTGCATACAAAAAATTAAGAAAGTGCATACTGAAATTTCTATCCGCTGTTCTAGTTGTTGTTACGCAGTTAGATTGCAACTACAGTTGTAACCACAGTTGCAAACAGAAGTATAAAAATGGACAGAACTGAAAGTTAAATGTACTTGAAAGAATTCACACGCACATTTAACAACGGAGTTCACCCAATTGGGCTACGTCCCCGGGGCACTCACCCAGATTAGTGATATTTATAACAACTTACAATATAGGATCTAAGTATTAGTGAAAAAATTTCAGAATCGCTCTACGTTTTTCTGTCTATCTCTATATTGCTCTTACTATATAACTATCACTCAAAATATCAATGACATCCCACCATTGTTTTTTCGTTTTAAGAGTTCATTCGTGTGCCTCTCTAAGGGTAGTTCTTTATGGTTTAAAATACACACGTTTTACAAGAAAAGCTATCATCTATTTATACAAGAAAAATAAATCTTCAAATATCTTCTTCATATAATCTTTATCTTCAGAATTTTCTTAATTTATTATTGTATCTCCATATTGATCTAAATCTCCTTGTCATACGAAATCTTTATAGCTCCAGATTTGATGACAATTATTTACGTTGAAAGAAACATATAAAACAATACATTTTCGAGATAAAATCTTTTTGATATGCAATCAAATAACTCTATATATAAATCCAATCTATTTGAATCATAAAGATCCCTATATATCAAAGTAGATGGAAACATGATAAATACTTACATAATAGTAGGAGATCTTGTTAGCACAATAAAAGAACAAGATAATATCTTTTAAACTAATCTTCATAATTCTCCATAGGTTCATTCCATTCTTTATCACATAAATATTCTCCAATATATAAATCTGATTTTGTGCTTAGAATATATCATGCATATCTAAAATATAATTATCACATAATAATCATTAAAAGAATAATATGCAGTTAGACAATAATCCTGAGTTAGACAATAATCTTGCGTATCAGCAGGTTATAACTATGGTTGCAACTGAGATTGCAATTTCACCTGTAAACATAAAATCGTCTTATCAATAATTATTTAACTTAGATTATTTTGCTCAAACCAATTGACAACAAAGAGTTCACTAGGCCAGAAATATGGTTCTAACACATACACAATCCAGAAAAGTGCGTACACAATATTTTTTGAATTGTATTTCGATTTTTTTTTTGATTTTTTTTAAAAATCTTTTTTGATTTTATTAATAAAAATTACATTTTTTTTTATAGCTTTTGAATTTTTTGATTTTTTGATTTTAAAATTTTAAATTATAAATTTTTTGATTTTTTTTTTTAAATTTTATTCATTTTTTTAAAATTTTGGGTTTATTTATTGGCCCGGACTTGAACTTAAATAAGTTCACTTTTATGGACCTATCGACAATTATCTTATGTTCAAAGGATACCGGTCCAAAATTCACTCTTCCATATTAGGCAACATATTAGTATTAGTTTTTTGGTCCGGCTCTAACTAGATTAAAGACCAAAAGAGGGTCATCCAGATGTCCTATAGATGTTTAATGCCCACTAGGGTTTTTATCGACAAACTATAGCCGTCTTTCATGTTTTATCTCTTATTTGTTTTTATTGTAATTTGAACTTTTTTTTTTTTTAATACTTAATAACCCTCAACTTGCTTCTGGTGATGAGCATGAAATACTTGAATCTCAACTAATTGGACCAACCAATTTGAACTTTGTTAACGTTAATACAGCGAAGATTGTCACAAAAGAAGAGTGTTTGATTCAGTTTACGCTTGGATAGTTCTTGATTGTCTTAGTCTTAACCCTAGTGACTCCTCAACCTACTAGGAAATAGTAACATGGTTTAAGATATATTACAAAATTTCAATTTTAACATGCAGTAGTTTGATAAAATGATTAAACATGACATCATGAGAGATACAAAAACATAATTTGCTTGAAGAAATATCAATTATCTTCAGCACCATTAAATATATGAGGTGCAGAGAACCAGCAAAATCTTTAATATTCTGTAGATGATTAATATTTAGTGCAACATCTGAAATAGGGTAAACGAAAGGATTACATGTGCAAGTGTGATCAGAAACTTCGGTCTTACAAAGTCTATTTAGCGTTTCCTAATTCACTAGTGTATGTAGTCTTTTATGTCATGTCTTGAATACAAATCTATCTTCTTCTTTCTTTCATTCAGATTTTTCTGAATAGAACAATATAACACGAGCACATCCAAAATACCTATGGCTGCATCCATTTAGGACTTTCAACGTTGCACCGATAACATTATATATCGATTGATCTTTTCAGAGAACGTTGAGTTATGGTTAATAGGAATTGAGTGACCAATCGTGGGTTTTATAAGCAATACTAACTGCTCCACCATCTCCTAAAAGATGTGTTAAAAGACCGGATTTACTTGCATCCAAGTAATTCAATATCCAAAGCAACATTTCCTTGTCTGCCCCAAAATCCAAGTTAAACCTGCAGAACAGTACAAAAATCAAAACAAACTGGATTATATCGATGCCAAACTGGTTGGTTTTTATATTATTAGTTAAACAATAACATAGAAAATTAAATAGACTTAGTTTATAATGAAAGCTACTGAAAAATGATTCTCCATCCGTCAATGAGAAGATAATGGCCTTTTTCTTCAAAACATGCCGTGAGATTTAGCATATTGCTGAAGTTTAAATGTCCATTATTGTAGTTTATCATCTTCGTTTTCAAAAGCTATTAATTGGATAATGTCTTTCTTCATTCATTCCATTATGTGACCAATTTCTTTCATAGGGAAAATAAATCAAATTGTTTACACCTTTCAATAGGTAAGAGCTTGTTTGGTTACACCATTTAATATTAACTTATTTTAGCTTTTAAGATCACATGCTCCAATGCATTTGGCTGTCCTTAAATTTTGATCTTCTTTCTTTTCTGGAAAGAGAAAGCTAGGAATTTCAAAATAGACAAACCAAACTTTTTGGCTATTTAAAATATGCCAACTTATTTACGCGGAAACAGCAGTTCAAATAACCTAAGTCGATAAACTGTAATTTCTTTAGTTCGATAAACTGTAATTTCTTTAGTTGCAGCAACATAAAATTCATAATTCTAAATCAAGTGCAACCACAACGTTTTCCCTATTACCCCTAACTAAACAATTCCGTCATTATATGCCAATTCCCCTAGCGAAGATCACATACTCGAGGAATTTGACTCTCCTGCTTAAATTTTGACTTTCTTTGTTTTTTAAAAATAGAAAACTAGAAGTATCAAAATATTCATTGACGCTTTAAAATGAGACAGTTTATTTGTGCAGAAACAACAGTCAACCAACTTAAGTTAATAAACTACAGTTTCTTTATAGTTGCAGCAACATAAGCTTCATAATTCAAAAGAATTCCCACCATTATGTTTTTCAATTTTCATACTACGGCTTACTTTACAAGTTCGTCGTTAAATACCAATTTCCCACCATAATGTTTTTCATAGTGTTTATGCTAACATGTTTAGGATGGGTCCGGTTTCCAAAAAAAAAAAACATGTTACTCATCATAGTAGAAGCGTGTCTGGTAGTTGCTCTATCTAGCTCAAAATGAAGGAAAATGTTATTATCATGATACTTGTTCATTAAAAAAAAAAACAAATTCTTGGATTCTGATAATGACCAGCCCCGGTTTTCTATGCCACCGTGATTGCAACATAGAATAAAAATCAAGTATGTAAAGAAACTTATTAAACTTACCACTTCATATTTCCTGTGAGGTGAACAGTCCTCTTCGACAAGTCCACGTCCATTCCATCATCTCTTTGAAAAAATTCTCTAGTGGCATGTTTTAATTCCGATTCAATAGCATTAGATGTAAAGAATCTTACAATGGGGCTCGATCTTGTCCCATTGCACAGTCCAAAATGAATCAGCGGATTGACTTTTGGAAAAGCCAACTGAAAATTGAATGTGATGATGTAGATTTGTTAGTATGTCGATACCCGAAGGCAAATCGAGTTAGAACAGATTGTGACACAAGCATGATGCAAACGAAGTGAAATCCAACCAAAGTGTAGATGCCACTTCACAAAATTACTGAAAATTTCGGGTAAAACATTGTTTTCTTATGAAAATTACCCCTTCAGAGATAAGTTGTATATATGAAGGGTAATAAGCGACTGTTGCCACTACGTAACCTTAAAAAACAAATGTAAATAATCGTTCCGTAATACCTCCTTACATTTTTTTTTTATCATGTGAAATCTAAATGTAAATCATATAACTTCAGCATGCGATTCTTTTCCTATTACGTCAAGTCTCAAATACTCATTATTCGAGTGATTATATTTCTTTGACTTACTTTCTGTATGCTTAGTCATTTGACTGCTTTTTATTTTCACTAAAATGTTCCCATCTGCCCTTAGGTTTTCTCCTTCTTTAAAATGTATTTGTTTCTCGAGAACTCCTTGATCTTGGCCTTTAGCATGTACAATAAGTAATGTCTATATTTTATTTTTTCTGTCTTGGTACTTTCTATACGCCTGCTTATTTCTTCAACCTGCTTCTTTCTTTCCACAAAAAAGTTCCCATCTGCACTTATCTTTTATCATTTCTTTGAATTGTTATTATATTTCAAAAACTACTTGATCTTAATGCATTAAGCATGTAGAGTAATTGGATTCCCGTAGTACTGAATAAGTTATGTTAGAAAGTTCATAAATAGACTCAACTTACCTCTAAACGCTTGTCTCCAGTTCCAAAACATTTGACCAAGGAGTAAGGGGGTCTCCTATTACCTCTTAGAATTCCGCTTTTAATAGCAGTAAGGGAATAAGAATATCCTCCGACTAAATACTGAAAATCAGAAAAGAAACACCTTTTATCAGTCACATCCCCAGGATGGCCAATTCTGATAACGGCGTGTATGACCATCGCATTATAAAGATTTAAAAAGAAGGCAAGCTTCTTGTCCGGTGAGAGTTCCAGGAGGTTCACTCTTTGAAGATCTTGTACTAAGTTCACGTATCTGCATTTCGGAACAAAAGAGCTGAAACTCAATTTAAGCAACATGATAAAGACCCTGGGAAAGTGGAATTCACATGGGGAAATTTTGGACATAATGATAAGGCAGTAATGGTTTTTTAAATAATTTTGGAGTGTTTCTTTTAATCATAATGTAATAGTGCAGAGGTCCATAGATAGATTCGCAGAAACAAGTCATCTATTAGCTTATCTACAATTTGTTTGGCTGCAGCTTTTGTAGAAAATATATTAACTTATTTGAGGCTAAGAAAATTTTGTTCCACCCTACTTAAAATGTCGTTAACCACACACGTCTATTGATAATAAGCTTATAAGACTGATATACATATGTCATTACATCAAGGCCACAAACTTTTTAAAAAAAAATTAAGGCCACGAAACCTTCAATAACTGAACTTGAACAAATTAAAATGATATTTCATGATTAATCAATTAGGTAGTCCTCTGTAAACTTAAAATGTCGTTAACCACCCGAAAACTTAAAATGTCGCTAACCACACACGTCTATTGATAATAACCTTAAAAGACTGATATACATATGTCATTACATCAAGGCCACAAAAACTTTTTTTAGAAAGATTAAGGCCACGAAACCTTCAATAAGTGAACTTGAACAAATTAAAAATGATATTTCATGATTAATCAATTAGGTAGTCCTCTGTAAAGTTTTTACGTTCTAAGTTTAAACCTATAATTAAATCACCATTGTCTAGCCTTTTCAACAAGCAAACCTATCTGATTAAAATACTAATGAATAAATGTTTTCAAATCATACAGGTAATATTTTAGATACAACCATTGACAACAAATGTTGTAAAAGTAAACAACTACCTCCGAAATTCCTCACTGTTGCCGATCCTATTATAATCAAGATGCCGTCTATCCTGAGAGGCATATGACTCGAGAATAGCGGACATTATCTTATGCAGCCTTTGGCTAATTGCAGTAGCAGCTTTAGGTTCGCTATCGTTTAAAGATCCTCGAAAATTAAAGCACCTAGGAATGAAAGCCTCGTGCTCTAAAAACCTATAATAATGATTCCCTTCCTGAAATTCATTTTCCCTGCATAAAAAGGGGCAAGAGACAAGTTTAATAAGATTATATTTTTACATTAATAATCTGCATACAGATTACAGTTCAAGGGTACAGAAAAGGCTTTGTTCTTACCCAAATACGTGGTGAATGAAGTGTTTTTTCACAAGTAGCTTCGCAACTTCAACAGCCTGTTTTGTTGTATTACAAAAGTTGAAGAATATTAGCATATAAGCACACAAATAATAAAAAAAAACTGCTAAAAAATGACCATGCTTGTTTATTTTGAAGTTGTTATGAGGAGTAACTTGAAGTAAGTTACCAGTGTCTTAATGATCGTCCAGGGACCTATAGAGAGTAGATTTTTTAGAATCATTGGTTCCTGAAAAGATATTTATTTTTTTCTCCATGAGACTAGTGCTAAAAAGAAAAGACAAGATCCCGTTAAATAATTTTTTTCCTCGATCAATATTTTAGAATGTAGGAAATCAAACTGCACAAATTTACTTGGATTTCACGGAAAAGTCCTTGCTTACCTTTTCCTTGTTTATAGGTTTGCAAGATTTCTAGGAAACGCCATGTTTATCAATGTATATGAATGTTACAATGACACCTTCAGACAAATTATTATAATTGTTGTCATATAATCAATGTATATCAGTATTTCAGTTCATCCTCAGTGAGAAGGTGCACGACCATTAAAATTCAATACGCCAAACAATGACAACCCAAACTGTTTATGAAATAAAGCAGTCCGATAAGAATATCATTGAACCGGGACAACAACATTTAAAAGTATGAGACTGGGAATCAATTCTTGGAAAAACTCTTACTATCTAACACTTCTTACAGAACAAAAGGCATGCCCTTCAACTTATAACAATATCCACAAATCTATATAAATTTGATAACTACCCAAAACTGAAAAATGTGGTTAATTGTTCTCCAACCCTGTACATTTATGCTAGTATTGTGTAATAACTATTCATGAAGTCAGATAAGAACCAAACCTTTCCATTTTTTATTCTGCTAAACAGTCATCAGCCAATTTTTTAAAGGAAGACTAATGTAACAAAATTGCACAAAAAAATCCTTATTTTGGAACGAGTAGTTTCCACATATCAGTTCCGTGAAGAAATAAATAACTGGGTTGACTTGACTAATACTAATATAATTGTAACTATCACCTCTTGTCACACTCACTAGTGGTGCTTATAAATCTATAATTTGAGACTCTTCTTTAATGTAGAAACTGGAAACTTGTTGGCTTTTCCAAAAAATTAAATTTACAACAAGAAATTGTATTCGAGTATTTGACCAACTACTAGTACATATTTACTTAAAACAAATTAAATGGGGGAGCTTCGTATTTAAGCTCTAGAAAATGAATATTTTATTTTGCAAATGCTAACATATGCCCAAGGGGCATAGCTTAAGAGAATCTTTATACTATGAATATTCAATAAGTAACTATATTTAATGATTCAAATTAACCTCGAAAATTGATACATTAAATGCACATTGCTATAAAATAGTAATAAACAACGATACTTATCATAATATTAATTACATTAGATATGAAATCACTAAATTTTTTACTACTGTTATATTATTTGTACTTTCCGATATATTTTTTAAGCTTATGCTAGAATCAACTAGAGTTCTTTGTTTTTATTAGGATCGTTAGTTTTTAGTTAATCAAATTATGATTTTTATTTTAAATATATATATTAGTAATACATTAATATATATTAGATGTAATAACTTTTTTATTTTAATAAATATTTAAGTTTATGATAGTTTCAACTAGGGTTCTATATTTCTATTTGATTTTTTATTAGGTTGGATCGTTAACTTTTAGTTTGTCAAATTATAATTTGTATTTTAATTAATTAAAAATGAAAAATCATAATTATAAGTTACCATTATTGATTATCAAGGTGATATTTATTAAATTATTTTAACAACTAGCATTCAATGACATGTTATCCATTTGATGTTGGTATTAATCAAAGTTACTAAATTAATGCAAGTTGTTGTTATTATTACACATTACAGACTTAACATATTCTCGGGGGCACATGTTAGCAAGACCCATTTTATAAAACCTAAAATATTGAGATGTATATGACGCGGTGCATCAGGTAGAAAAGGATACAATAGTAAACCTTTCCGGGATTTATCTCAAAGTCCACGAGAAAAGAAATTACAAATGTAAACTTCTAGAGAGGAAAACTTTAAGTTTCATAACTTGTTGATTGAAATATTTTGGAATGAGAATTACAACGAGTTCTAGGCCTTTATATAGGCATTATGAATGCAATAGTAAATGCAAGTGCTTGAATGTGTGCAACTTGTAGTAAACAAGTTGGGTTTGGGTATATGAATGAGTGATCATCCAGTTGGTGTTGGTACATGAACTTATGTAAGTTGGTGTTGGTACATGAATGTGTGCAAACTAGCAATGCATGAATGCATAGATACATATACATGAATGTGAGTTTATGTATGAGGCTAATAAGGCACTTGTCCAATATCAGTCTCCTCCACTTCCGAAGAACTCGACCTCGAGTTATAGTTTGGATAAAGAACTTCATCGTTATGGTACTCGAACAGGTCTGAAACATTGAAGGTATTCGAAATGCCCATGGATTCGGGAAGCTCAATAACGTAAGCATTGTCATTTATTCGCTTCAAAACTTTGAACGGACCATATTTTCTTGGCTTCAACTTATTGCAAGTCCTAGCAGGAAACCGTTCTTTTCTTAAAAACAGCATAACCGAATCTCCTTTATTAAACACTTTAACCCTTCGATGTTTATTGGCTGCAACCTTGTAGTTAGCATTAGTTCTCTCAAGCCGCTGCTTCACTTTATCGCGAACAACAATCACATCTTTTGCCAAGTTTTCCGCTACAATATTATGATATGGGCCTCTAGGTAGTTTCACCAGATCTACCACATGGTTAGGAATAGCAGTGTAGACAACGGAAAATGGTGATTTTCCTGTCGCATTATGGACTGCACTGTTATATGCAAACTCTATTTGGGGTAGAGTATTGTCCCACTGTTTTAGTTTTTCACCGCAAATACATCGAACCATATTGTCGAGAGTGCGGTTTGTGACCTATGTCTGTTCGTTAGTCTGCAGATGAGCTGTAGTTTTTCGCTTTAAAGAAGTTCCGAAAAGTCGCCACAAGGTGATCCAAAAATGACTAAGGAACTTCGTGTCCCGATCAGAAGTTATAGACTTAGGTATTCTGTGCAAACGAACAACTTCTTTGAAGAATAATTTGGCTCTGTTGGA
This sequence comes from Primula vulgaris, assembly GCA_963920805.1. Classification (NCBI taxonomy): domain Eukaryota; kingdom Viridiplantae; phylum Streptophyta; class Magnoliopsida; order Ericales; family Primulaceae; genus Primula; species Primula vulgaris. The sequence goes on along the minus strand of OY987222.1, from coordinate 1,578,252 downwards.
CGCATTAGATGTCTTGCGACACGCTATAAAATGGATCATTTTGGAAAAGCGGTCAACAACGATAAATACTGAGTCGACATCTCTTTGAGTTCGGGGTAATCTAAGCACAAAATCCATAGAATGATCTTGTCAGATGTCATCAGGAATGGGCATTGGTGTGTAGAGACATGTGTTCTGAGCTTGCCCTTTGGATATTTGACAAGTATAACACCTTTTTACAATTGATGCAACATAACGCTTAAATTGTGGCCATTTTTTTTTTCCGAGGCTTGCTATTGTTTTGTCTCGGCCTAGATGGCCGCTTAAACCTCCTCCGTGCAAATCCCTTATAAGCTTTTCCCTCAAAGACGAGATAGAATGCACAATTGATTACCCTTAAAAAGAAACCCTTCATTGATATAGTATATACCCTGGTTTTCATGATGAATACAACTCTCCCATATTTTTTGAAAATCCTCATCGGATTCATACAACTATTTTATGAATTGGAATCTTACAACCTCTTGGGAAAGAGTAGTAAGCAATGATGCACGTCTACTCAATGCATCGGCAACTCGATTTTGGGCACCAGATTGATGCTTGATAACAAATGAGAATTTCTGTAAGAAAGTAACCCATCTCATGTGCATCTTATTGACATGCTTTTGGTTGTTAATAAACTTAAGAGCCTGATGGTCTGTAAATCGTACAAACTCTTTCTGAATAAGATAATGCTCCAACTGTTTCAATGCTCGAAAAACAACATAAAATTCTTGATCATAAGTACTCGCTTTTGTCGAGCGTCGCTTAATTTTCCTGAGAAGAACGCTATAGGCCCTTGTTCTTGGGAAAGTACGAAACCTATCCGTACTCCGCTGGCATCACATTCAACCTCAAACACCTTTTCGAAATTTGGAAGAGCTAAAACTGGAGCAGTAGATAATTTTTCTATTATTAAGGAAAAACTCTTTTCTTGTTCTTCTCCCCAACTGAACTTTCCTTTTTTTAAACATTCAGTTATAAGTGCGGTGATAGTACTGAAACTACGGACAAACCTTCGATAGAAAGTAGCCAAGCGATGGAAACTTCTGACATCAGATATAGTCTTTGGAGTGGGCCATTCTCGGATAGCCTTTGTTTTTTCATCATCAACCTCTATGCCTTTTTCGCCAACCACAAATCCAAGAAATAGCAATTTGTTGGTACAAAATATGCATTTCTTAAGATTCATATATAACTTATTTTTGCTCAATAATTCCAGAACTTAAATAAATTAGGCGAAATTAAAAAAGATTCGATAATGAGGAATCTGCTAATTAATGAATCCATGAATTAACTAATATCTAGAAATTGGACAAATTTTTTACTGAAAAAAAAATGAATGGTCTAACTGATAGAGCGCGGGTTCGATTTCCACTATCCGCCACTAGAGTGAAGTCATTCCTTTAATATGATGAAAGGATTCAGTATAGTTTACTTTGATAGACTCCCCTCCCAAAACAAAAAAAAGGGTAATTAATTACTTAGTTATAGAAAAAATTACAAAAGAGAAAAAAAAAGTGATTCCAGGAATAAATGTTAGTCCATCGAAGTAGATCACAACAAGCGTACCGATGAAAGGACGGAAAATCTGGTTCATAAGCCGCATGAAGGTACTTGATGCATTAGATAACCCAAACGACATTACCAGCCATTCAAACAATCCATCTCTGCTTTTGAATCCTGTTTTCCATTCATCTCCCGGTCTAATGCGAATCTGATGATAACCACTACGAATATCTATTTTTTAAAATAGTTTAGATCCTTCGAGATTATCAAGCATGTCATCGAGTCGAGATATATGGAATCTATATTTAACAGTAATCTAGTTGATTGCTCGGCTGTCAACACACATTGTAACGACCCGGCCCCACGAACCGAACCGCCACGCCCGTATCAACAATATTGTCCGCTTTGGCCCAACTTCCCAGGGGGGTCACCCATCCTGATACTATTCCAAGCTAAGCATGCTTAACTATAGAGTTTCGTCCCCGCTATTGTGCCGCACGTCTTTAAAAGGGCTTGTTGATAGGAAATGGATCTTTAAGCTCATATACCATACGAGTACTCTCATATCTAGGCGATATGGGACTGACGCACAACACCGCCCCACAGAAATTCCTTCCTGGAATTCTGAGTCGTCACAATCATCCTCCCTTTAGGCATGACGTCCTCCTCGGGCACGTCGTTCTTCAGGGGTCCACACACACGTGCTAGTCCCCATATTTCCGGCCAGATAGAGGCTCTGATACCACCTGTAACGACCCGGCCCCACGGACCGAACCGCCATGCCCGTATCAACAATATTGTCCGTTTTGGCCCAACTTCCCAGGGGGGTCACCCCTGGAATTCTGAGTCGTCACAATCACCCTCCCTTTACGCACGACGTCCTCGTCGGGCACGTCGTTCTTCAGGGGTCCACACACGTGCTAGTCCCCACATTTCTGGCCAGATAGAGGCTCTGATACCACATGTAACGACCCGGCCCCACAGACCGAACCGCCACACCCGTATAAATAATATTGTCCGTTTTGGCCCAACTTCCCAGGGGGGTCACCCCTGGAATTCTGAGTCGTGACAATCACCATCCCTTTAGGCACGACGTCCTCGTCGGACACATCGTTCTTCAGGGATCCACACACACGTGCTAGTCCCCACATTTCCGGCCAGATAGAGGTTCTGATACCACCTGTAACAACCCGGCCCCATAGACCGAACCGCCACGCCCGTATCAACAATATTGTCCGTTTTGGCCCAACTTCCCAGGGGGGTCACCCATCCTGGTACTACTCCAAGCTAAGCATGCTTAACTATGGAGTTCCGTCCTCGCTATTGTGCCGCACGACTTTAAAAGGCCTTGTTGATAGGAAATGGATCTTTAAGCTCATATACCACACGAGTACTCTCATATCTAGGCGATGTGGGACTGACGCACAACATCGCCCCACAAAAATTCCTTTCTGGAATTCTGAGTCGTCACACATATACTCCATTTTCCTTTGTCCTTTTTTGGAACTAAAAGAGCAGGTACAACATAAGGACTCATGCTTTCTCGTATAAAGCATTTTCTCATTAGTTCTTCAATTTGTTCTCTCAGAATTTTGTTTTCGGTGGGGTTCATCCGATAATGAGGAAGGTTTGGCAAGCTAGCTCCAGCAATAAGATCAATATGATGTTGAATATTCCTCATAGGTGGTAATTTGCTGGGTAGCTCATCAGAGGTAAGCTCGGGAAATTCTTTCAATATTTGTTGTATTGCAATAGGAGTTGGTTCTTCCTTATTGTGTTTAGATATCAACCCCTTTATCACTATCAGATAAAAATAATTTGCCTCTTTTATAAAATTTTCAATTTCTTTATCATTACTAGTCAAGGTCAGGAAACTAGTAGGCTTAGGTTTCGTATCATTTGAAGATGAAATAGGAGTCAATGCAATCTTGTGACCGTTCCAGGTGAACAAGACAACATTATCCCGACCTTTCAAAGTGCAGTTTAAGTCAAACTGCCATGGTCCCCCCAAGAGTATATGACATGCATCCATGTCAATCACATCGAATGTCACTTCGTCTTGGTAATGCTTTCAAATGGAGAGAGGTACTCGACAGTTTTGGGTGACATGAACTGAAGGACGTTTTTTTACCCACCCAAGAGAGTACGTGGTACTATGTGGTTCTATTGGTAGCCGCAGAAGTTCTAGTACCTTTCTGAATATGAAATTTTCGCAACTTCCATTGTCAACAATAACCTCACATATTTTGTCGCTAATGGAGCATAAAGATTGAAAAATGCATTGTCGTTGATCGGGTGCTTTAGGTGCCAAAAGAACATGTTGCAACACCAGAGTTAGGCGTTCAATTCCTTCAATAAAAGCAAATTCGGCACCTGAATAATTTTCGTCAGTGTCATCCTCGGTATCAATCACTTCCTCATCCTGGTTATCTTTGTCATCCACTAAGTTGACTTGTTTGCGTTCGGGACAAACGTTAGATCGATGTCCTGGCTTGTTGCATCGATAGCAAATGTCGGACATGGGTTTGGCATAAGGATTTTCTTTTTTATTTAAGTATGGCACACGAGAACGTACTCGTTTATTTGCTCGTGCAGCTTCTTGAGAATGGTAGTTTGACGTTGTGTTCCTCCTGAATTTGTAGCTCCAAATTTCTCTTTATTTTGAGGAGAAAAAGTCGGACGCTTCTCTTTGTCCATCAACTCAGCCTTCAAGCCCAAGTTAATGGCCTTTTGCAATGTCCACATGCTCTGTAAGCCGATTTTCTCTTGAATGAAAGGTTTTTAAGATATTCACATACCTCGCAATTTTCTATTTTCGATAGCTAATTACGCTCAAATAATCGCATGAATTCATCTGTTTTTGATAGCTGATTAAGCCATTCACATACCCCACATGTTCGTTATCGCCAGGCGAGAATCGATTTATAAGTAGTTGTTTCATTCTTCTCCATGTGTGAACTCGACCTTCTTCCTTGCCTTTGTCGGGAGCTTTGTAGCTGATCCCACCAGACAGCGGCGATTGCTTTAAGCCGGAATGCGACTATTTTCACCATTTTGTCATCTGAAACTTCCATAATATCGAAAGATCGTTCAACTTCTACCAACCTATCTGGGAAATCTTTAATTTTCATGTTTCCCGACAATGTTGGGATATCAGGCTTAATACGATAATTATCAAAGTTGTTTTGACGATTTTAATAATTACCGGGAGGTGGAGTTGGAGCTGGAGTTACAACTTCCTACTCGGAGTCTGAATTATGATCTTAAACGCGGTGTCCCGATGTTCGCTGATTATTCCGGTCGAGTGATTGTCGTAACAAGTCTATCAGTTCTCCAATTTGGTTCATCAGATTTGCAATTTGTGTGTTTTGAACATCGAATTCTGCTCGAGTAACAGGAATGCTAGATTGTTCCATGAGTTTTTTTTTTTTCCTTTTTTTGTTTAATAGATATATGAGTGTTTATATATATAATTTTTTTTTGTAAAGAGATAAAATTTGAAAATAAGTAATCAAATATCAAGACGGGAGAAATCCGCACTTAAATAAGTGATTATAGGCGGAACTCAAATGATCTCAAAACAGGAGAAACATGCTCTGATACCACTTGACGCGGTGCGAAAGCTAGAAAAGGATACACGAGTAAACCTTTCCGAGATTTATCTCGAGTACACAAGAAAAGAAATTACAAACGTAAATTTCTAAAGAGGGAGACTTTAAGTTTCATAACTTGATTGAAATATTTTGGAATGAGAATTACAATGAGTTCTAGGCCTTTATATATGCATTATGCAATAGTGAATGCAAGTGCATGAATGTGTGCAACTTGTAGTAACCAAGTTGGATTTGTGTACATGAATGAGTGATCATCAACTTGGATTTGGTACATGAACTTATGCAAGTTGGTTTTGGTACATGAATGTGTGCAAACTAGCAATGCATGAATGCATAGATACATATACATGAATGTGAGTTCATGTATAAGCCTAATAAGACATTTGTCCTATATCAGTATATGATGTCATGTGTACCTTTAATTTTATTTTACAACGTATTAGGTTCCTTTCACAATTGAATAATTACTGACCCGATTATTTACACATGAATACAGTTAGAACATAAAGATCAAAATAGTAAATAACAGCTATAGCGTATCTGTGTAGTATTTTGTATGTCCAGTAACACCATAAGTGGTCATGAAGCATGGCATGTGTGTCAGTGGATTAGTAATAGTACTACTTACTACAGTATATTTTATGCTGAACCTGGATTCGGTATATATTTCGTTCTCATTGCAATTTGAAACACGAATTGTTCCTAAGTTTTACAAAAATGACGGATTTAAATTTAGTCTGAATTTATAACATTTGCAACCGATCAAACATCATAGTTTTCTAGTTTGAAAATGGCTATTGTCAGTGGAGCTGTTAGGTGGGGGCCCAAAGAGGCTACATGCCCTCATATTTTTGAAAAATATTTTTTTACAATGCAAAAAAAAAATTATAACAAAAAAAAGCGATTTAGCCTCATATTGAAATTTCTATTGATTCTGACTTGCCGCTGACTTATTGTAGTCATAGAACAAAACGAAATCATCATTATCATTATTTTGAATAAGACTATTTGCGAAATTACAACCAACAAGTTATAGGAATGATTTCCCATTTAAGACAGTTTTATCAAACAACTGAACCCTACTAAGCAAACAAGTAAAGCTAGCTAATTAGATAATTTAGATGTGATTTGGTTTTGTCCCTTTGTGGCACAATATTTTAATAAGTGAAATTAAAGAAATAATTGTTTGGTCAGCGAGTTCCAACAGTTTTGAGATTCCAAATCCAACCATGTACTATTATATTAACAGTACTAAATATATATCCACGAATAAAAAATTACAGTTTGTACCCAAAAAAAAAAGCGAATAAAAAAGTACAGTAAAAAAACACAACATGACGCAATCATGGTAAAGGATCAGCTTGCAATGCGGTCAACAATAAACAAAATAACTTCAAAATAAATTTACATTGTATGGTATATATAAATTGTAACTAAACTCTGATTTGTTTCTGTAATGTCAGTTTCAACAGTTAAATTCCAGTTTTTCGAAGAGTAAAAGAGATTTATTTCCAAATATAAAAACACATATTACTAATTTTGACTGTCCCTCGTCCTCTAATAATGATAATTTTAAGAAAACACAAATGTTTAGATTTGGTAAATGATATTTATATTTTTAATTATAAAACTCTATCGGTGCTTTTGGACACTCTAATTATTTATGTTTTAAAAAACAGATTTTTAAGCTAAAAAAAGCTAAACAAATATAAAAATCTAAAAAATCAGGAATTTCAATTGACTTTTAAAATGGATTTTCTAAAACTGAATTTGGACAATATAATGCGCACTGAAATTGTGAGTAAAAGATAAGAATTTGAATTGGTCAGACCGGATAAGCAATGGTGTAAGCGAAACCTAGAATTAAAATATTACTCCACTAAAAGATTTCTAAAAGAAACTACCAAGATATAATAAGATGAATATATTTAGTGAGATTGGACTAAATTTAACAAAACTGACCTTTTTTCTACCACAGTCCAAGTGTTGAATAATCTCCTCCACCATATCCCCACCGTTGAAACAATTCTTGACAATCTTCATTTTCATCAAACGATCCTGAATAGGCAGCTTTTGCCTCAAAACCCTAACGATCGCCACCATCTCGTCCGTCCGTTCCTCTTCCAAATCATCAAACCCATAAACCGGCGGTGCAGGTGCATCACCCGAACATTTCCTACTTAGCATCTCCTTTAGCCTCTGGTCGAACTGACCACTGTTTCGCATAGAGTTTAGAGCCACTAATCCACCGAAAAGGCTCTCGTTGAAGAATATCTGGGGCACCGATGATGCCCCTGTACGTTCAATGAGCTCTTTCTCTCTCGATGGATACACGTCGATGTTTATTTCGGTGAACTTTAGTCCCTTTTCTTTGAAGAATGACCGCACCGCTCCACAGTCTCGGCAGTTGGACCGAGAGAAGAATGAGATCCTTCCCTGTAGGATTGGAAAATGGAAATATTTCTCAAAATCGATTGTCGGTTTTCTTAGTTTTATTCATTGGAATCAAACAATAGTTCAGAGGATACTATCATATAATAATATCATGTGATAAGGCAAATTAGACGAGGCATTTTATTTCACTTGTTTCGATTTGAAAAAGCGAAAACTTAGCTAAAACGTTTTTGCAACAGCAACACTCAAAGCGCTAAAAGCGTGGCTAAAAAGCGAAAAAACGAACCTTTTAAGTTTTTTTTAAGCTTTAAATCGAGATTACTAAGCTAGCTTTTTTAAAACAGAGTTTCAGTTAAACACATAGAAACTGTGATGCAAACCAAGATGATTGCAGATTGCTAGTGCACCAAAACTGATTCAAACTTGAAAAGTTATAGGCTCCGAGCCCGGAAATGAAAAACTACTAGAAATTCTCCTGTCAATGTTATGGAACCATAAAATATTTGTAAAATAATGCTAAATTTTAACAACCATTTTCCCTCGATATGAACTGGTTAAGGTGCGTAACAACTAAGATTTTTATTCCTTCCAATGTCTAAAAAATTTAACAAGCCATCAATAACGTACCGGATGCCTTAAAATGGAAACATGGAGAAAATTTTGAAATTGAAATGACTCAAAATCGGTAACTTAGAAGTTAATATCCCAATATGCCATATTTGTAACTGTAATATCCTCTCCAAAAATGTATTTTTTACTCTCAGATAAGGTAAGGTAGATAACATATCATAAAGCATTAAATCACCAACAACAATTTCCAATTTCGTCAAACTATTGCTATCACAAGGAAGATATAGAAATCCAAAAAAAAAAACCGAAAAAATAAAAAGAAGAATTAGTCCCTTGCCTGCAAACCGTCGTTGTCTTGAGGCTTGAGCTTGACGATCACCTTCAACCCTGAAAGGTTAAACTCGGTCCAATCCATCTTTTTCGACATGTTTTCATCATCATCATGATCATCTTTAAACGAAGAGATACGGTTTGCAAGAGCCATGGAGAAACTCGTACTCTTATCACGAATAAATTTCCCGATATCAACAGAAGTTTTATCCGGAAGAGATTTGGAACGCGTGACACCAGGCGGGGCCTCCGGTTGAGGAAGGAAAGAGTGTGGCGTGATCATGTGAACCATGTCCTTCTTGTTGTTTATTTCATTTTCATGATATATATGTATTGGTGGTGAATCTATATTATTGTTTGTTCCATTTTCATGATATGTAACGCCGGTGATACAGGGATTTTCGTGCTCCGATTTTTTCGATGATTCCATTTATTTTATTTTCTCTTAACGGAAATGAAGGTATGGAAACAAGGAGAGAGAAACAAAGGAAGGGGGGGAAGCGTTTTAATTTTTATAATGAGTTTTGGAATTTATCAAGTTATGTACACGCAAGGACTTATTGTTAGATGCCCAACGAAAATAGTATTAAATAACTTGGAATTAATTAATTAAATCGGGAAATATAGAAATACACAAATGATGGTAAGGCTAATACGTTATGGTCTTATTTGTTTGAACTGCCACTAATGTTACATGGCTAAATTTAACTTCACTAAAACTTCTATACTAGCGTGTATATTGAGATTATCGAAAATTATTAATATAGGGAGAGGTTATTTCTACAGGTTACATATAAAAAATACAAAAATTTAAAATTAGAAGTATTAATATAATATAAGATAAACATATAAATGAATGTGTAAAGCCATATATAACTTGTATTTCATCTTCGTAAATGTCGATAAGATGCAAACTACACATGTAATTGATGTACAAAATCAAATATTAGTTACACAAATGAGTGATCAAATGATACAACTTCACTAGAATAACAAAATAGATATAAACGTTTTTCTCAATCATCCAAATTTGATGGAAAAAAATATATTTTTTTGCAATAAAATATTATTTATTCATATAACAAGGTGAATTTATAACTAATGAGAACACGGAAATGTACGGAATATGACAATAGAAACTTTATTGCTATTTATAACTGGACCCAGTTGACACCGATAATTTTTATGAGCGAAGTTATTCCTATAGAGAGTATTCATATAGAGAGGGTTCACTATAATGGTTAGTGGTGGAGCCGGGATTAATAAATGGGGAAGGCAGGATTAAAAAAAAATCATATATGGGACTAAATCACTATTTTTGTAATGTAAATAAAATTTGCTAAGAATTTCTTTTTAAAAAATACGAGGGAGTTATAGCCCGTGTCAACCCCCAACTATCTCTGTACATGCTAATGGTTATAAATAGAGTCCAAATATTCTGCCACATAATGTGTATCCCATTTTGTGACGACCCAGATTTCCAGGAAGGAAATTCTGTGGTGCGGTGTTGTGCGTCAGTCCCACATCGCCCAAATATGAGAGTACTCGTGTGGTATATGAGCTTAAAGATCCATTTCCTATTAACAAGGCCTTCTAAAGCCGTGCGACACAATAGCAATAGCGAGGACGGAACTCCATGGTTAAGCGTGCTTAGCCTGGAGTAGTACCAGGATGGGTGACCCCCCTGGGAAGTTGTGCCAAAGCGGACAATATTGTTGATACGGGCGTGACGGTTCGGTCCGTAGGGCCGGGTCGTTACAGGTGGTATCAGAGCCTCTATCTGGCTGGAAATGTGGCGACTAGCACGTGCGTGTGATCCCCGGAAGGACGACGTGCCCGACGAGGACGTCGTGCCTAAAGGGAGGGTGATTGTGACGACCCAGATTTCCAGGAAGGAAATTCTGTGGTGCGGTGTTGTGCGTCAGTCCCACATCGCCCAGATATGAGAGTACTCGTGTGGTATATGAGCTTAAAGATCCATTTCCTATTAACAAGGCCTTTTAAAACCGTGCGGCACAATAGCGAGGACGGAACTCCATGGTTAAGCGTGCTTAGCCTGGAGTAGTACCAGGATGGGTGACCCCCCTGGAAAGTTGTGCAAAGCGGACAATATTGTTGATACGGGCGTGGCGGTTCGGTCCGTAGGGCCGGGTCGTTACACATTTCGTGCACGCTTAACTTTTTTTGCCCAAATTTTAAAATTTTAGATTTTTTTTTTTGTGTTTATAAACTGTTAGGATGTATTCTACACATATTTTATCATATCATATTGGGACATATTGTTGAGTTACATAATTTTCTTGAGGAGGCCGGCAGCAACACTCTTCTCTAATAGTAGGTCAAAGTCGACGGATACACATGGAAAGATACTGAGGGGATCATTATAATATATCATTGATAAGACAAGAAATATATTATGGCATGATCATATATGATTGCCAAGATTGTACTAATAAAACATTTAGTCCATCCGCTTATATAAAGAGTTTATTAACCACGAATAAAGGATTCACAAATCATATCTCTCTACAAATATACACTAAAAACCGGGTATTACTAAACCTTACTTCCATTCATATCCATATATTAAATATATTATATACACCATAAGAGATTCACACATCCTTACAACTCCTCCAGACGAAGGAGGGTGAACGGTGGTAAAAACCACCAAGTCGCCCTTAATTTTAGCTTGAGTGTGCAAATATTACGTAGCTACAAGCGAAGAAGATGGGCAATTACCCTACAACGGAATTTTACTATTGACCCAAAGCATCGAAAAATTTATAAGCGTAACAGCAACAAAGTTAGCGGGCAAATCCCTAGAAGGGAATTTCCCTATTGGTTCTAACCTTGGGAACCGAGACTCACGCACTCGACCTAATTTTCAAGGTCCATCATTTTTCTTATTTGAATTATAGTAAAACCTGTATACAGTCATATCATTGGGACCACGAGAAATTATTACTATAGTGATGTTATTTTTAAGTAGAGCTTACATATAAAAGATATTTTTTTATAAATAAATAAATTTATAACCATAATATAAGATACAAGATGCATATACCACATTAATATAAACAAAGCATAAAATGTACACAATTTTAGTTTTAATGTTCTTAGAAAACAAATACATGTACAACCATGCAAATGAATATGGATGAATCGCATAATACAGGAATAAAAGTAGATACCCCGAAGGATAATACTATAGAAACAAAATGTTTCATGCCAAAAATCTTCAGCATGGCTATCTATATCAGTTTTGAGTTGCCAGATGTGCCAATGTGTATGAGCTATTACGCGTGTACGAGTTATAAGACGTTCACTACAAGAAAATAACCGGATATCAACAATTAGTCTGTCACTATACGACTTGTTGCAGAAAATTCAGCAACAATATAGTAACAGTTATCAGCACTTAGCAACAGAAATTGTTGTTATACTGTTGCTAAATTTCAGCAACAAGCCGTATAGTATCAGAGAAACTGTAACAAAACTGTTGCTATATGAATATTTTTTTTTGTAGTGGTTATAGTAGCAAAAATATTAGTTTATCGTCAAAAACAACTTAACATAAGTATTTTACATCATTTTAAATTTAATGTAACAACGTATATATATTTTTAAATATGAAATGTCAATTTATTAATATAAAGAGGTGAATTTATTACTAACGGGATCCAAAAAAATTATGAAATATAACAATAGAGAGTATTTAAAATAGCTCCGAGTTGGGACTGGTATTTTTTATAACTATACAGAGATTATTCCTATATAGCGTATACTTATATAGGTGTTTTAGTACTGTACATTTATTTGACTTGAAATGGTCAAATTAGGTCTAAGATAATGAACTTGCTTGACTAATTTTCATTAAACAAACAAAGCAATTAAAATAGGTGACATTGACAATGTCAATGTGTTGTCTACAAAAACAGAAGAGGTCAAAAACGTGTTGCCAAGTGCAGTCCCTTTGAGCCGGTCTACAATTCATGTTTTGATTTTTTCTGATTGGCAAGGTACTCATAATAGATACAGTCTCGTGCTAAAAGAATACGTATATGTATTAGTTAATTATCAAATAAAACCGTCCAAGGGACACTAACTTCCGGAATGAAACTTGACTCCTATCTAGCCGCTACGAGACCAATTACATTTTGACATGTATGAAAAATAAAATTAGTATAATTAATTTTATTTCTTGCCATAAAAATTACAAATCAAATCATTTTTACTATAATTACATACTACTAATCACAAATATCTATTTGTGCAGTATTTTAGCATACAAAGTTTGACGCAAGGTTAGTAACAAATATCTTTTGAGTTTGATCTTACTTAAAAATTTTTTTCAGAGTTTGATGTTTTATAAGAACACCTTACTATAAATTTTAACATTGGTCGGACTTAAAACGTGTTATAAAAATAAATCATTTTTACCTAGCAAGAGTACTGGGGTCGACCGTAATTTTAATGTGATAAGTAAGATTCGTTTCACGGAGACAATGTTAAATTGTTTTAAACATTATTTAGGATACACTTTTTATGATTTTTAATTAAAGATATGGCTCGCATCTTTGTTTTTACTTAAACTAACCTTAAACTAACATGCAAGAATAATCAAAATACTGAAACAAGAGTTGTCAATCCTTATTCAAGCGATAAATAGCAAGCATGTAATAATTTATAACGTAAAAATAAATAAAAGACGAATAAAAGATAAATGGTAGAATTTACTTGTAAAATAAATTGCAAGTAGAAGGAGGTATGAACTCATCAAAGTGACAATGGAGGAACACCAATGCTCAGCCTACAATGATAAATAAATTATAAATTTATAATTTATTAGAAGAAACTATTTTTAGAGAGAAGGAAGAAAAAAAAACGAAAAATATGCCTCTCGTAAATAAAAACGGCCAATAAAAATATTGTAGGTCTTGGGTATTTATAAAAGTCAGCTATTTGTAAAATAGAGATATAAATTATTTGTTATTTATTCGGTCAACTTTTTGATTAATATTTCAAGCCATGATAGATAATTTTTACAAACTGTCACATGTTCATTTACATATGACCATTAGATAATTTTGATAGTAAAAATGATTTGATTTGTAACTTTTAGTAATAAATTATAGCAAGAAAAAGATTTAATTATACTGATTTTCTTTTTCATACATGTCAAAATGCTATTGGGCAAGGATAAGGGTACGAGGTAGATATTTCTCCCAATGTAAGAAGGCAAGTTTTGTATTTTCATGATGTAGAGTACTTTCAATTAATGTCACGCTAAATCAATGATCAGGATAAGACCATTTAATTCTTAATGAGAAAGAACAGTCCTAGTAATATTAATTAACGAATCCATAACTTTAATTTATTTGTTGGTCACTACCAACAACTATTACGAACTCGTTTTGATTATTATTCTTAAACATTATTCTCTAGTATATAACATTTATATGCAATTTTTAAAGTCACATTAATAATCAAAGTTTTTTTTATGATATTAATAATATGTTAACAACATATTCATATAAAATTAATTGTTAATTTCCAAAATTAATTATTTTGAATAATAAAAACATGTTTTTGGGCATAAATCCCAACCATGTTCGCATTTTATGTGTGTTTCAGATAATTCTTAAGAACGAATCTTAATGAATCCATGTTTAACTCATATGAATTGGGTTGAATTTATTTATATGAATTTGGAATGTTGGTATAATCATAATTTATGTACTCTGGTTTTATAGATAGTGGGATTTTGTGTTTGTGTAACTTTTTTTTTATTCGGATATGGGTAAAATTTTGGACAGATAACTTTGGACTTATTTGGTTGGAGCTTAATTTTAAGCTGGTGACACTACAACAAATTTAAGAATTAGGGATAATATTTTGAGCGACAATCAATTTTTTTCTCTAAATGGTAACTTTTCAGAACAAAAATAATATTTTCGATAAAAAAATAAATTTTTTGTCTCTAACTTTTAGGCACATAATTTGAAAATTTTTTTGTCTTCAATGACATTCTCATACGAACATAAGTAGACAATTAAAACTTATCACAAAATACTTTTTGAGACGAAATTAAATTGTCTCTTTATGTCCGTATGGAATTGTCTTTGTAGACAATTTTTTTTCCAGATTATATGCCTAGAAGTTAGATTTAGGGACAAAAAATTTATTTTTGTGTATAAAAATTTATTTTTGTCCCGAAAAGTTACTATTTAGAGACAAAATTTGATTGTCTCTAAAAAAAAAATTATCCATAATTTTTAAATTTGTTGAAGTGTGAGTTAGATTTATTCTCATCCAACTTATAAGTTTCGTTTGAAAGTTACACCCAACAAACCTTTTTCTCTTAGAATAGCCAAACCAACTCTTGTGTAAGAATTTAAAATATCTCATGATCATCTTATATGAAAAACATTTGTTGTGCTTAATCTTTAGGAAAAATAATTGATTTGTATTCTCATTAATTGTTTCAATGTGTAAATATCACTAAACCGGTGATAAGGTGTCATTTTAAAATCGAAGAATGTTATTTATCTCATTCTAAATTAAGTTTGTCGAAAAGCAGTTACAGTTTTTTGCTAAAAAGAGGAGATTGTTGCAAAATATGGTGCTTATAGCCGGATTATCATACATTGAAAATTACTTGTTGTCTTACATAAACAAGGTGCCTTTGTTGCACTTCTGCACTATCTTGGTTGGAATGGGTGGTTCAGTTATTAACAGGAAATAAGAATCGAATGAAGGAAATGATGAAGAAAAAAATAAAACTCTACAAAAAGCAGTTGCAGTTTTTTGCTAAAAAGAGGAGGTTGTTGCAAAATACGGTGCTTATAGCCGGATTATCATACATTGAAAATTACTTGTTGTCTTACATGAACAAGGTGCCTTTGTTGCACTTCTGCACTATCTGGGTTGGAATGGGTGGTTCAGTTATTAACAGGAAATAAGAATCGAATGAAGGAAATGATGACGAAAAAAATAAAAATCTACAAAAAGCAGTTGCAGTTTTTTATTAAAAAGAGAAGGTTGTTGCAAAATACGGTGCTTATAGCCGGATTATCATACATTGAAAATTACTTGTTGTCTTACATGAACAAGGTGCCTTTAAATCACAAGCCGGCCCTAGAGAGAGAGAGAGACGACTAGGGTGAAAAACCCTAGCCGCCGAAAAGATGACCGCTATTCAACCACCTGACCCCAACAAAACCCTCTCCTCGGACTCACCCATAGCTAAAACGTTCGCATCTATATTAAAAACCCAAACTACGACACCTATAGTCCCAAAGATGACCGTTATTCAACCACCTGATCCAAACCAAACCCTCTCCCCGGACCCACCCACATCTAAATCTTTCGCATCTATATTAAAAATCCAAACCGTGCCACCTAAAGTTCCAATTAAAGAAATCGAATCTTATGAAGGAGAACCAATGATTCATTATACGATCGAAGATCTAAATACTCTATCAGAACCATTCAAATATACTATTGTAGGGAAATTTTCACATGGTAAGCCTCATATAGATATAATCCGTAAAACGTTTAGTTCTATGGATTTGAAAGCTAATTATCATATTGGAGTCATCGACTCAAAACATATTCTAATTCGCTGTTATTATGAAGAATATTTTCTACGAATTTGGATGCGCAAAATTTGGTATATAGACAATTGCCCTATGAGGACTTTTAAATGGTCTTATGATTTCAGCTCGGAAAAGGAATCTCCAGTAACCCCTGTTTAGATCTCTCTATCTAAATTACCTATTCATCTTTATGATAAAAGTAGTATTTTTAGTATAGCTTCAGCCTTTGGAAAACCCCTAAAGGTTGATGAACCAACAGCGAAACTGACTAGACTAGGTCTAGCCAGAATCTGTGTTGAAATTGATTTAAGGAAAATTCTTATAAAAAGAGTTAGAATAAACTATGGAATCAATGAAGGTTTTTGGCAGCACTGTTTATATGAAGATGTCCCTAATTATTGTTCTCAATGCGTTAAAGTGGGCCATTCTATAGAGGTTTGCAAGTTTACCAACCTAGGTAAAGAAGAAGTCAGCAAAGAAGAGAATATCAGCAAAAAGATAGACATTGTTAATGACAGTGAAAAACCTAATGAAGTGAATTGCGAAAAACAAGTCAAACAAAAGAATATAAAGGCCAATTATTACAAAAATCATGAGAAAGTAAGCACAAAAGAATGGGTTACAAAAAGCTTTAATAATGAACATCCAAAGAATGCTGAAGAAGCAGCTGCAGAAAATCCTGAAAACAACAATTTAATTATAGTATTGGAGGAAGACAAGGGTGATGAGTGTAATCTCAATACTGAAATGGTCCTATTCACTGGTGAACCACCTGTAATCAGGTCTCTAAATACTACTCCACTCTATGTTGATAATGTGACAATGAGAAACTCTAGTTTAGTTGATACTCCAGACATTTCTAAAAATTTAAGAATTGATCTGGGTCTCTCTCCTAGAGAAATTCCCAATATTCTGGAAGAAGGTGAATGGAAAACTCCAAAAAGAAAATTTGGGAAAAAGCCATTTGCTGTTGGCAAAGATGCTATGGTTCTTAGATCCTCTAATGTTGGGGTTAAAAGAAGTTTTAAATGATTAATACACTCTTTTGGAATATTAGAGGAGTGGGTACCAAAGCTACCACTAGGCGTATACATAAATTATGTAAATTACATCATATTATGCTTTTAGTTTGTATTGAACCAAAGAAAAATCAAGATAAAGTGGATTTCTATAAAAGGAAGTTTGGGTTTGATGAGGTGTTGGTTCATGAAGAGAACAATATTTGGGTTTTCTATATGCAAGAGATCAGTATTTCTATTATTAATCAAATGAATCAAGTTGTATCCATGGCAGTTTCTATTGGTTATTTGGGTTTCCAGCTACAGATTACAGTAGTTTATGCCAAGTGTAGAGCAGTTGCACGAAAAGCTCTTTGGAATTTTTTAGAAAATTCTTATACTAATATTCCTTGGTTGATTGGAGGGGATTTCAATACTGTTTCATCTGAATAAGATAAAATTGGGGGTTTGCCTATTAATATTAACTCTGCTAATGATTACTTATCTTGTATAAACAATTTGGGAGTTTCAGAAGCTATCTATAGTGGATCTAAATATACTTGGTGGAACAAACGTAATGGGGTAGATGCTATTTTTGAAAGAATATATAAGGTTCTATTTAATCAAGAGTTTGCCAATTTATTTTGCAACATTTATCTTGACCATTTGAGCAAGGCTACTTCAGATCACAGTCTTTTATTGTTAAAGTTACAGTTGGTTCAAGTTAGCAGTCCAAGAAGGTTCATATTTCAAAATTTCTGGGTAGATCATGAAGATTTTCATAAAATAGTGAATGATGTTTGGGTTCCTAGTCATAAATCTAATGATTTGGAAAATCTTGCTACCAACTTAAAAGCAACTAGAAAGAAACTTAAAGAGTGGAATTATAATACCTTTGGGAATATTTTTCAAAAAATCACAAAAGTTGAAGACAATTTGTTGAGAGCAGAACAAAAGTTTGAAGTGGATCCAACACCTGTCAATAGAATTGAGCTCAATAAGAAAGAAGCTATTCTAAAAGCTAAACTTAGTATAGAAGAGAAATACTGGGCACAAAAGGCTAATCTGAAATGGGATTTACAAGGGGATGCTAATACAAAATTCTACCACAACATAGTAAAGAAAAGAAGAATTAAGTGTGCTATTGGTGAAATAGAAAAAGAAGATGGTACTTGTATTAAAGAACCAGGGGACATTAAAAAGGAGGCCATTGATTACTTTAAAAGGCTATTGGCAGCTGATCAATCTCATTGCTATGTATATAATATCTTAAACAAAATTTCTAAAGTAATTACTGAAGAAATGAATAATTTCTTGGACAAAGACCCCTTTAGAGAAGAGGTAAAAGACGCTGTTTTTGGCCTTAACAATTCTAGTGCTCCTGGTATAGATGGTTTTACAGGTAAATTTTTTGTTTCCTGTTGGGATATTATTGGTGAAGATATTATCAAAGCTATTGATCTGTTCTTCATGGGAAATCTATTACCTAGATCTCTTTCTACTACTGTTATTGCTCTTATACCAAAGAAGATCAAGCCTAAGAAGTTTGTTGAATTCAGACCTATCAGCTTATGTACTTTCTGCAGTAAGGTCATTTCAAAAATTATGTCTTCTAGATTTGCTAACATACTGCCTACTATTATTTATGAGAATCAAAGTGGATTTGTCAAATATAGAGACATTGTGGACAATATTCTTCTTGCTCAAGAATTTATTTCAACTATTAATAAAAAAATCTAGTGGCAAAAATATAGCTGTAAAGCTAGATATGAAAAAAGTTTATGATAAAATATCATGGCATTTCCTTATTTCTACTTTAAGAAAATTGGGTTTTTCTGAGAAGGTTATTGACCTAGTGTGAAGGATTATTTATGGAAATCAAACTTCTATTTTGGTGAATGGCAGTCCTACTGAACTTTTTTCTCCTAGAAATGGCCTTAGACAGGGGGATCCTCTATCTTCTAGCCTATTTATTATTTGTTCTGAAGTATTAAGCAGGAATTTAAATAACTTGATTGGCAACAAAAGATGGACAGCATTCAAAGCTCCTATTGGAAGTCCTATAATTACTCACCTTGCTTTTGCTGATGATTTGATAATCTTCAGTTCAACAGATATTCATTCTATCAGAAAGATAAGCAATACCCTGCAATGTTACAATAGAGATTCTGGTCAGGAAATCAGTTTAGACAAAAGCTCAGTCTATTTCTCAAAAAGTGTCAGTGCTATACAAAAACGAAATATCTGCAAAGAGGTTAATATCACAAGTAAGAAACCTCATTTTTCTTACCTTGGTTGCAAGATTTATTCTGGGCATAAAAAGTGTATACTTTTTCATGAACTTATCTTAAAAGTTAGAAGTAAACTGTCTACTTGGAAGGGTAATTGGCTAAATTTGGGTGGAAAACTAATATTGATTAGGCATGTTCTTCAATCTATACCTATTTATACATTGGCAGCTATGAATCTCCCTCTACAAGTTATTAAAAGAATAGATCAATTATTGTCAAACTTTTTCTGGGCTAACAATAATGGCAAAAAAAGTATCATTGGGTTAGATGGAGCAAAATTTGTACTCCTGTGAAAGAAGGGGGATTGAATGTTAAAAGTTTTCATGACATTTCAAAAGCTTTTGCAATGAAACTCTGGTGGAAGTTCAAAACAAAAGATTCTTTGTGGACCAACTTCATGAAAGCTAAATATTGTAGAAAAAAGAAAGAAGAAGATATTCCTATAAAAAGAGGTACTAATACTTGGTGCAGAATGCTTCAAGTTAGAGAATTAACTGAGAGTAATACTACTCTAGTTGAAAATGGTTTAAAACCTATATGAAAACTTACTACTCTTAGGAATTTTACTATAAACTCAGCTTGGGAAATTGCTAGAGAAGTAGGTACTGTAAACTGGAGAAGCTTATTTATATGGAATAGAATGGTACATTTAAAAGTCTCTTGCTTTATGTGGAAATTATTTAACAAAGCTGTATCCTTGGATTGCAACCTGCATAAATTTGGCATTAGTATAGCTTCTATGTGTGGGTGTTGCAAAAATTCAGAAGAGACATTTGACCATCTTTTTAGTACTGGTATAGTTGCAAATGAGGTTTGGAACTTCTTTGAAAGTAAATGGGGTATTTTTATTCAGAATAATTCTTTGTTTGGAAGAATTAACAGCTGGTGGTCTTATATCATAAAGAAAAAGAATTTCTCTGAAAGAAAAATTTGTCAGATTCTACCTTCTATCATTATTTGGATTATTTGGAAATCCAGATGTTCATGCAAATTTGAGAATATGAAAATGAGGTCAAGCAATATTATTCGAAATTCTGAAGAGTTGATTATTCAGTCTTGGTATAAGGAGAAAGATTTCTCTTATTCTAATTACAGAGGTAAGAAGAATATTAAAAAAGTCACTATTGTTAAGTGCCTTCATCCTCCAACTGGGTATTTGAAACTAAATATAGATGGTTGTTATAAACAAACAGAGGTTTTTAATGGAATTGGTGGTCTTATTAGAGATGAAAAGGGTTTTTTTATCAAAGAGTTTTCTAGGACTATCACCAGCAATTCAGCTCTTTATTCTGAATTTAAAGCCCTATATTATGGTCTACAAATCTGACCAAAAAGACTTTTAATTATTGAGAGAGATTCACTACAACTTATTAATATCATCGAAGGTAAACAAAAATGCCCTTGGAAAGTTTTAGATCTTTTTAATTGTATTAAAGATCTATTAAAAGAAGGAGAGTACTTCTTTAAGCATGTGGCGTGAGAAGGTAATAAAGCTGCTGATCTCCTTGCGAATTTGGAGGGTATCGTCATTTCTTCTTGTCTGAATCATTTTCCACAGGTATTGAAAGGGATTTTATTTACTGAAGCTAAAGGTTTATCTAATCTAAGGTTTTGATGAAGACAAAGATGGGAATATGGTTTATTTCTTTCTTAAATTTAAATTAAGATGTAGTTGATGATGAAGAGCGTAGAAGAGATGAGAGATTTTTTCTCTCTTAGGTTATTTCTCAGAGAGAAATGAAGAGGTGCAAGATGACAGATGTTACTACATCTATTTCAGGTACAGTTCCTCAAGTTTCAATCGCCATTCTATTGAATCCAGATTTAACAATTTCTGGATTTTAAGTTTCATTTATCTCGATTGGTTGTAATAGTTTGTTTTTATTTCTTTTGAGTCTCTAATTTTGAGATTCTCTGTGTGATTACTTATGGTTTCTTTCTGTGGGGTATTCTTCCGCAGACTTTATTAATAAATTGTGGGTTTTCCCACTAATAATTTTAGAAAAACAAGGTGCCTTTGTTGCACTTCTGCACTATCTGGGTTGGAATGGGTGGTTCAGTTATTAACAGGAAATAAGAATCCAATGAAGGAAATGATGACGAAAAAAATAAAACTCTACAAAAAGCAGTTGCAGTTTTTTGCTAAAAAGAGGAGGTTGTTGCAAAATACGGTGCTTATAGCCGGATTATCATACATTGAAAATTACTTGTTGTCTTACATGAACAAGGTGCCTTTGTTGCACTTCTGCACTATCTGGGTTGGGATGGGTGGTTCAGTTATTAACAGGAAATAAGAATCGAATGAAGGAAATGATGACGAAAAAAATAAAACTCTACAAAAAGCAGTTGTAGTTTTTTTCTAAAAAGAGGAGGTTGTTGCAAAATACGGTGCTTATAGCCGGATTATCATACATTGAAAATTACTTGTAGTCTTACATGAACAAGGTGCCTTTGTTGCACTTCTGCACTATTTGGGTTGGAATGGGTTGTTCAGTTATTAACAGGAAATAAGAATCGAATGAAGGAAATGATGATGAAAAAAATAAAACTCTACAAAAAGCAGTTGCAGTCTTTTGCTAAAAAGAGGAGGTTGTTGCAAAATACGGTGCTTATAGCCGGATTATCATACATTGAAAATTACTTGTTGTCTTACATGAACAAGGTGCCTTTGTTGCACTTCTGCACTATCTGGGTTGGAATGGGTGGTTCAGTTATTAACAGGAAATAAGGATCGAATTCATTAAAATCTGCTTATGAATAGAAATGTAATTCTTAAGTTATGTGGTGAGCTAGTTGACAAATATCGCTAGAAATAGACGATACAAAGCCTTTAACTATGCCAAACATTATCTTTTAAGATGGTTTAAAACCTCCTCAAAAAATAGTGAAACTGCCTCTAATACTATTTAAGGCGGTTTTCGTATCAAAAGTAAAAGAGGCTTATTTGTAAGGGTTGCAAAAGTTTCTAAGGCGGTAATGAACTGACTCAAAAAGTCTAAAACGGTTTTTATCATATTAAAGGCAGTTTATAACCGTCTCAAAAGTGATCATAAAATTTGAATTATTTACATTAAAAACGCCTCAACAGTTACGTTTAAACCGCCTTAAATGAATGTTTAAAGGCCTTTATTTAGCCAAATATTAACTAAATCCATCTCTAAGCTGCAACGCAACAACTTTTTTTGGTCTTACAACATTAAGGAGACCAGCGGCTATTCCAACCTTTAAAATGATCAGAATAACACAATTAAGAACCAAGCATCATAATTCATCTTAAAATAAAATAGTAATTATAATAGAAGTTAAATTAAATTTATTAAAGTACCTTAAGGAGACTATCGTGAAAGCTTCGAACATCTGAAACTCCTTGAAGAATAAATAAATAAAATATAGAAAAGTGTAAGTATAAAAATTGAAATTACATGGTTTCAAATAGTTTTTGTACCAAGTACTTCAAGCTATCGGTCTATACAACTTATAAACATAATCCGCAAGTTCATTCCGCTATCATATAGTATTGGAGATTCATTGATTTTTAATGCCTGCAAAACTAAATCCAAAATTTATTCAAAAGGTTCACGAAATCTGATAAAAGTATGAAAAGAGATCGACTGAATTTTTTATGCATGTTGTAAGCAAAATTTATGTCTAAAATTTTATTACGAACAAAGAACTTCAAATTAAGAACGCCAAGCTAAAATTGTTATACTTTTATAGTTAAATTTGGATTTCAATCACTAAGGTGTACGTTTAACATTCTGAAAAAATCTCTCCGGTGACTAAGGAATCCTAAGTACCGATGATGAATAGAATTTCATGTTACTGATTTTAAAAAGATAATTGTAACTTATAAATCAGAATTTTTAAGGATCGTAATGATTATTCCTTGCATACTAATGAACTTACAGATGTACCCAATTAATGAGGAGAAATAATTTAGAACTACTAACGAAAAAATAAACATTGCTGAAATAAAGTTGTTAGAAAGACTTTTTTATATCGAAAAGGTGGAATAAACCTTTCCTTGTGTGTAAAATTGGTATTCTTATAAAGTAAAAGCACAAAATCTAACCCAAAGCAAACGCATTAGTATAAAAAGATTTATCAGAAACAGATAGGCATACATTGAAATCCTATGGCGTACTATAGAGTTCGTCTCGTTCAATCTATAGAAATTTGAAAACTCATATATACCAAGGGTTTGGCCTTGATTTTATCCCAAATTCAGTTTATAAATTAGTGGAGCCAGTTTAAATCTATAAACGAGTATAAAACCCTTTATCCAGGCATATAAACTCAGTCAATTAACAAATCAAATTTACACAATAGATAATACAATTGTAAAAAAAGAGTGAGATAAGAGTAGTCATGATATGATATGAATTATTTGAATAAACTTCTGTTACATATCATTCATTTTCTAGTTCATTTTCCCACGGAATTGTATTGATGGTCTTGATGGAACCCACATAATTGTAAGTCCAAAGTCAGATGAAGCAGTATCATACTTTAGTAGAAAGGGTTGTTCTACGCAAAACATTCTTGCAGTTTGTGACTTTACTTGTGTTTCACCTTCGTTTCTAGCGGATGGGAAGGAAGTATGCTTGATGCTTGAATATTTAATATGGCAGTGTTGACACGCAAATTTTACGTCCACTAAAAAGGTGACACGTGTCATTCAAATCAAATATTAATTAATTACTAATTTCTCAGTCTGAGAATAGACTTATTAGTAATTCAAAATCGAAAAAGAAATGATATTTTATCATCTCATAAAATCTATAATGATAATTAATACAAAATAAATGTATTTCTTTTCTAAAAACCATTAAATGTGATACAAACAACGAGATACTAAAATTATAGTACTCATTAGCGATGTTTTCAAACATAAATACAAGTTTGATTCATTTACATAAATCATGAGATATTTAAGATAATTGGCTCAAACTTAAGGAGGTGACCTTACAAATAAAAGCTCACCCCAAAAGAATAAATAGAGGGGTGGGGATATCATTGTTTTCACAATCAAAAAAGTATCGAAGACTAGAGAGAGAAGCTCCTCCACAGTCGCCAGGAAATCAGCCCCGCTCCTCCATGGCCGACAGGTAATCAACTCTGCTCCTCCACAGCGGCCAGGGAATCAGCTCTGCTCCTCTACAAACGTCAGGTGATTAACTCATAGAAGAACCTTTGCACATTCTGGCTTCAACGAACGTCTTCAAAGTCTGTAACAAATCTGTAATAAACTGGGCATTCGATCTTCAAAAACGTCTAAAAGCAGCAAGCAAGACATTCCTACAAATCAAAGTCTTCAAATTTCTTCACCAAATCTGAAGAACTCCACCCGATAAATCTACAACAAACCGGCATTCGATTTTCAGGAACGACTACACAAAGGCAAAAACACGTTTCTCTAGATCAAAATCTTCAAGTTATTCACCAAATCCGAGGAGCGTCAAGATCATCAATGAAATCAACAAAACTACAAAGTTCTTCATCAAATCCGAAGAATTCTACTCAAGTTCAGCAAATTGAACAAAATTAATCAAAGGGTCTACAACAGTATTTCGAGCCATCACAAATTGTTCGAAGAGGAGAATCAAATGACTTTCATTTCTATATTTTCTTTTAGAAATTATCAGAGATTGTACCCGCAAATTAATTGATAAATTTTTTTTACGTTGCTTCGCATTAATTTTTCATGTCTTCAGCGCTTAGTGAAAATTTGTGTGAAATAAATTTTGGCACACCCGATAGAACTTCTCTGCCTTTCATCTCATCTCTTCTCTTCATCAAATCAACTTCAACAACAATTTGATGGCTCCAAAGAAAGACTCCTCCAAACTAATTGAAGATTCTTTCTTACTCGACAAGAAGGGGACGATTTCAAACGTTTACACCAGAACTCGAAGCAACAAGTCTTCCGACACTCAAGCATTAGCTCAACCAATGGAAACTCCAACTCATGCAGAAGGCATCGAACTTGGAGGAAACTTAAACTCAGCAGAGTATCTGCGCATACGACCTCAAGAGGCTCTCACTCGTGATGCAAAATCTACCGTGAAACTCATATATGAACAACTAGGCAAAGGTGAACAACATGGTGATGAAAAAGATGGTGTCACTGCTTCAGACTCGGAGTCTCCACTTGACAGCCTGCGATCTTCTGACTCAACTATTATGCCCGCCATGACTACCAACACATTGGCATTGGAAGAACAAGTTTCCATCCTAACAAAAACTCTAGAAAGTCTCATGAAGTCAAAAAAGACCTTCGGAGAACTAGCAAGTCAAGCTCATGACATGGAGTTTAATATTTCAACATACGATGATGAAGATTTGTCGATTCAACCAAGTCCAAAGGTCAAAAGTAAAGTAGAAGACACTGCAAGTGACAACTCAGATACAAGCATAAATGATATGAAGAGTGACTCAATCCATGAAGAGTTCTTGAAGCATTACTATCCCTGAAAAAGAAGTGAATACACTCCATGACGCACTAGTATAAACTACATGTTACTCATCGCCCGCATGAGTATAAATTATGCAAGGCAACAAATTGAACTACGTTTGACTTGATCCCTCGCGGGTACGTAGACATCTTGATATTAAATTTCAAGGTCAGTTATATAAAATAAAATAAAAACATTCAACATGTTCAAGAATAACTCCAGAAGACAAAGAAGCATAAAGAGAAATTGCAAAAATGCGAAACATTTCTTATTAAGTCAAGAATTGTCCAAGTACAAGGGAATACTCAAACCACAAAATTTGAAGAAGTAAAAATAAAACTCAATTTTGAAGTCAGGATAATTGGATCATAGTCTTTAGCTCTTGAAGTCTCATCTTTAGTACGTCAAAATGCTTCTTCAAGTTTCCATCTTTTTCATTTGCTGGTCTTCGAGTTCTGGCACAACATAGCTTAAGATCACAAGACTCTCCATCACGATACTCGGTGATAACAGTGTCTAGTAGAGTGGTTCTCGCGTCAATAAGGGGGCAGAGATTCATCATATTAACTGCAAAATCAGCAAATTTGGCGCATAGAGCTTCCTTATGTCTTCACCGCTTCGGCTGTCTCTCCATCCAAGTACATACGACGAGCTTCAGTAGAGGAACTTTAAGTTATTCTCCCGTAAAGAATAAGAACCTTTGCCACACCTGAGCCTCTTTAGCTACAAATACTTCTAATATTACGTAAGTCGAAAGATACACGACTGTATGACAAAAAAAGAAGAATTGTAAATCAAATACATTTCCTTGTCAAGTGGAGGGGACATTCATAATAAGCACGAGGAATTATTGAAGAAATAAAATCATTTCTTTATCCACACGTTCATGAGCATGATTAATTCTCTCCTATCTTGACACGTCGATATATTTGATCAAGAGTTTCAAGAAGTCAAAACCTATCTACGAAAATTGGAGCAAAGTCACAAAGATAATGAAGTCCGATCCATTACAACAAGATTTGAAAAATCCGATACTCGAAACGAAGTTACAAAATTTGCAATTTGCAACGGAGCTACAAAAATTGGAACGGAGCTACGAAATTAGGAAATGTAGTCCAATCTTTGACAAAAATAAATCAAACAAAAATTCGACACTCGTTCTTCTCGAAAAAATTCAAGCAAACAAGTATTGAATGGGGTATCTGTTGATACGCAAATTTTACGTCAACTAAAAATGTGACACGTGTCATTCAAATAAAATATCAATTAATTACTAATTTATCAGTATGAGAATATGCTTATTAGTAATTCAAAATCGAAAAAGAAATGATATTTTATCATCTCATAAAATCTATGATGATAATTTATATAAAATAAATGCATTTGTTTTTCTAAAAACCATTTAATGTGGTACAAACAATGAGATACTAAAATTATAGTACTCATTAGTGATGTTTTCAAATATAAATATAAATTTGATTCATTTACATAAGTCATGAGTTATTTAAGATTATGAGCCCAAACTTAAAAAGGTGACCTTGCAAATAAAAGCTCACCCCAAAAGCTATAAATAAAGGGGTGGGGGTACCATTATTTTCACAATCAAAAAAGCCTCAAAGACTAGAGAGAGAAGCTCCTCCACAGTCGTTAGGAAATCAGCTCCGCTCCTCCACGGCCGCCAGGAAATCAGTTCCGCTTCTCCACAGCCGTCAGGGAATCAGCTATGCTCTTCTACAAACGTCTGGGGATCAACTCTTAGGAGAAGCTCTACACACTCCGGCTTCAATGAAAGCCTTCAAAGTTTGTAACAAATCTACAATAAACTTGGCATTCGATCTTCAAAAAGTCTAAAAGAAGCAAGTAAGGCGTTTCTACAAATCAAAATCTTCAAACTTCTACACCAAATCTGAAGAACTCCACCCAAAAAATCTACAACGAACCGGCATTCGATCTTCAGGAACGACTGCACAAAGGCAAAAACACGTTTCTCTAGATCAAAATCTTCAAGTTCTTCACCAAATCTGAAGAGCGTCAAGATCATCAACGAAATCAACAAAACTACAAAGTTCTTCATCAAATTTGAAGAATTCTACTCAAGTTCAGCAAATTCAAGAAAATTAATCAAAGAGTCTACAACAGCATTTCGAGCAATCACAAATTGTTCGAAGACGAGAATCAAAGGACTTTCATTTCTATATTTTTTTTATAGAAATTATTAGAGATTGTATCTGCAAATTAATTGATAAATAAAATTTAATTTGCTTCGTATTCATTTTTTCTGTCTTCAGCGCTTAGTGAAAATTTGTGTGAAACAGGTAGTAAATGACATTACAAAGAACTTTCCTCTTCGGCAGGGGCGGATCCAGAATTTTAGATTCGGGGGACATAATTTTTTATAATAATAACGGTGACTTGTGTCGAAATTTTTTTAAGTTCATGTGAAACTAGAATCATTTGTTCTAATATTTGAATAAGTAAGTTCGGGTAGACTATATATATATATATATATATATATATATAAATTAGAAGAATCAATTTGGTTTGATTTAAATTGAAAACAAAACTAATGCAATTCGTTTACATAGCTGGTTTCCCCAAAAAACAAGCCAATTAATAATTCATTCGACGTTTGTTGTTCTGTTTGTCTAGTTTAGTAGATTTTCTTACAAACAAAATAGGCAGAACGAACATTGAATATTATAAGAGTACAATAAAAATCGTCACGATATAATAGAAAGTAAAAAACAAAACAAACTATAAAATCTTATCAAACGCGAGAATAAACAGATTAACTTGTTTTAAAAAAACCTTCAATGCCTTAAAGCCATCTTACCAAATGAATACACGTTAATGATAAGTAGTTCAGTTCACGATTCAAGTGCATTTAAGTTATATCTTAGTTATAAGTATGTTCTGGGGTAAATCATCACATTCACTTTCAATAAACAAATTAATTTGTTCTGGAAAAACCTTCAATGCCTTTGAGACTAGATGAATTTATTCCCTTATTTTTTGTTTATGGTACTAGTATTGCTGTAAACTTGTACGAAAATTTTTATTTAAAATACGAGTATTATTGTAAACTTGTAGAAAAGAAAGTCATCTTACCAAATGAATAAAACTTAATTATAAATATAGTATATGTACCCCAAAAAAATAGGAGATATTATGAATTAACATAAATGTCAAGTGTATTTTCGTAATTACATTTGGTGAAATATTTTGAGGGCATGGGACCCATGCCCTTACCTGCATCCGCCCCTGCATAGAGATACTTATCTATTTGTATTCTCATAATCTACACCAGTTTCTCTTTGATCACATAAAAACTTAATTTTTAGTTATGTTTTAAGTCATTTAGGTGGAAGTATTGGGCCCTAATTTAAAAATGTATCATTGGCTTAATTAGTATTTTCTATCATATACACTCCTAAACTCTAATGTATAAACAGGTTATGATTCATTGTATATATATTTATATCAACAATAACAATAAATAAAAGCTCTCCATTTGTCCCTTTCTATACCTCTATCTCCATTTATCTATATATAACTAATATGTCAAATAACCTGTTATCGGCACTTTCCTCACAGAAATTAGCGTAAAAGTTAGAATTCTGGTTATACAGTATAAATCTTGAGTTTTATCCGAATTTTATTGGCTTATTGCTATATCAACCTTCACCAACGTGAAAAAGCTAAATAAATTATAACCAGCTAAATAAATTATAACCCTTTTGATAAAACTATACGGCTGTGCAAGCTTGTATATATCCCTGTAAATCAGTGTGTATGGAGTACAATTAATTGTCTCAATAGTCAATAGATACTATGCCGTGTATAAGAATTAAATATGTGGATTATGATACTATTGCATGAATATCACACCACCTACTACTATGAACAAAATTCGCATGCTTGTTTGTAACATCTAGTTAAAACCATGTATTTAATATGCGTGTGGTAAATAGTTGTCAAGAAAATAGTATATACACCATGCTAAGGTATATAATGACAAAAACATGTGTGCATGTTATATTTGTAGCCCATATAAATTAATATGCCGCACATTTGAACTGGAACATGTGTTTAGTTTATATGAATATATGTTATTTGGTAGTGTATAAAACACACGTATGTATTGAGAAAAACACACACGTAATAAATCTGTTGGACTTAAAATGTAACAAACTAAAACTCGTGGTACTAGTTTGTAATACGCTGAAAACTGTAAACTATTCTGTAAAATTTGAAGGATCAAAATGAAAAACTCCAGAAATTCTGAACTCCCTGTGTAATAAGTAGTTTCCTGAAATTACATGCATGGTCCTGTAGTAATTACTTGAATACAAAACAGTTTATATGTTAATAAATACCAATATTTGGTCCATATACACTCACCCACATGCATGTTAATTGAATTAATTGGTATGTTTCCATAAATTTACCCCAATTTGCATTTGATATGATTAATTGGTAATTGGAAAATATTTGATTCCTTGCATGATTCTAGTGTATCTTATGAATTACCATGATCAGAATTTACACATGGCAGTTACATAGCAAATTGAATTAGATATTGCAAATTGTGATTTATAATATATGTGTGTGATGATTGTCTGCTATATTAATTAATCATATAATCGGGTACAATCTAATATTTAATTACGGCCATGTAATATTTATTTACTGTCATGTACACATGTGTACAATATGTTAATTTGCGAAATAACATATTTTCATATTTAAGTTGAAAAAATTATGAATATTTCCCAAATAAGTCAACCTATTTGGATACAATGTCTAGAAAAGATATAGACAGATAGTTACTATCCTAATGAGATCGGTGTATAAGTGGTTCGTGCCCACCACCCTCACCGTCTAACCTGGTCGAGTTCAAGTAGAGCTACCGAAAGTGGTTGACTAAATAATAATTTGCCCGAGTGTGTTTATATAGTGATGTATGTTTTGCCGAATTGATGTCTCGGTATTGACCCGTCGATCGATAAATGAGAACCAATTCACTTGAGAAGCATAACTAGTATTTTCGAATCTTTCGTTTCGAAACTAAGTTTGTGCAAACCATAAACATATAAACCAATCATTTTATATGATAAATAATTTGGAACTCCCAATATACGTTGAATGCCATCTATGATGAGAAAAATCTCAAAGCATACTTGCGAAATGAATGTTCAGCTAGTTATTTTTCCACGAGCACATGTTAGTCACCCTGATGTCTGAACATGTGATGGCCAAATATTTTGGATGACATATTTGATGAGTAAAACGCAAGTTTGTCGTTACTCGCGACATGAAAGCTAAGGCGTTGATGTTATTTCGCCACAACATTTGAGACATGATGACGTCTATGATGAACAAATGTTTACAGTTGACATATTGGAGTGATCATTCACCAAAATTACTAGATTTGAAAGCTTATTTCATAAGCAGTATCGTGAATCTATATTTACCATATTCCTTTAGCTCATCCCCCATCTGTTATTAGATGAGAAAATTGCCTTATTTGATGAGCAATTTTTAATCCTATTGGGTCAATGACAATTTTTTGTCTGATGTTAATACTCTTCTTGGACATTTTCTTCGAATCGAGAACCGGGACAAGTGTTATTTGTCTCGAACTGTCGCGAGCTTGACGCTCGTCGAGCGAAGCGAAGTTTGGATAGCAGTCCAAACCGAAGAAATGTGGCTCCAAAACAGTCATTGGAAGGAACAATTGGGTTCGTCATCCCAAATCAAGAGACAATACTCAATGAGCCAATTCTCTACTATAAATGACAAAGGTTATGCACGACTACTTCTTAAACAGTTGAAAAACTATTATAAGGGTGGAAAAGTGGAGGCTAATGTGATTAAATCTAACTAAAAGAAAACTATTGAGACCCCCGATTTTGTGGGTCAAATTATTTTATACCTTTCAATATTGATTTTGATAAATTATTGAGCCAATTTGTCGCTCACAGGGATTATGAATTTTTTTTTCCATTCCATTTGGATTATGTATTTTCCACATGGTCCGTTCTTTTGGATAATGGCTTGCTTATTTATAAAATTTCTCGAATTAATTTAAATTATTTTTTAGCAAATTATTTTGAAAATGTGACCAAACTTTAAATTATGAAACTTTAGGCAATACTTGTGCGGTAGTTGGTTGTCTGGAAATAGTGGTTAATAGTGTAACACATAATTTCATCAACTATTTGCCTAAATAATCCTTAGTGACAAAGATTTTGGACATGTCGTTCCAAGTTGAAATCTTTGGTAAAACCGAATTGATTTGTAAAAAATGAGGCTTTATACTCCAGGTCCTATCATACCTTGTTGAGTAATAAGATATTCGAGAAAACCAGTGATATCTGGTAATATCTCATGAAAGAATTGACATTTCTTTACACTGCCTCCACTCGATACGACCAAAAAACGTATTCTTGAGGAGTTGAGATCTCTTTCAATTTGTGTAAGTTACCTTATCATTCGCTTATCCTCGATTGATAAGAAGTCTTAGATGCTGAGACATTATTATCAATATTATCATTCGCATATCGTAGATTGATAAGAGCATTTTGACATTGTTGCATTGATCGGATGAGATATTCCCGGGTCAAAATACGATGCTTGATTTATAATCGCATCACCTTTGGATTCTATTTGAGGATATATTTTGTGATTAGTCTGAAATCCGCATGTCATTAATGTCTTGCTTGAAAGACAAGTATGTGTAAAGATCACTAAAATAGTCTCGTAGAATTCTGGAAAGATTTGAATGAGATATTTGTGAACTTATCCCACCATACTACGTACCAAAAATATATATGGTTATGGTTGATGCATCGACAATATGGTGACATTTTATTGTTGTCCACATAAATGCAGCACTTGCCAAACTCTTATCCAAATCATTAAGTTGATGGCCGATTATCCGGATTATCCTGAAAAGTCTAGTCGACTTGATAATGTCGAAGAGTCAAAATCGATGTTTTGATTTGTATTACTTGACTTTGGAAATTGAAATTTAACATACAAAAGATTATGTTCAAACCCAAAATGGACACACAAAAACTTTGTAGTGGTTGCAAATGTTTGCACGCGTTATTTGGTGATGCGCACGAACATATCTATTTCTATGTGGGGTTATTATATATTTCACGTATAATAACAGGTTTCCTATTATTTTGATTTTCTAATTTTTCATGTAAAATGTGACGCGTGCAATTCTAACACAATTATATACTTAACAAACATAATAGCTTAACACGAAAAAATATTTACAAAAATAATAAAAGCAGGAATTTATAGAAATAATACACCTTAGTGTGCAATGTCATATTGAAAAGATTATACAAATCAGAAGATATCGCTATCTAGACTCCAAGATCATTTATTGTATTCTACTACTATCTTCTTGTAATCTTGATTGGATTCCCCATAGTGAACTGTCTAAAATAACAACTCTCAAAAAATATGAAACACATGTACAGAAAAAATCCATATTTAGTAATATCAAATCCCTAAAAACTCTCTCAAGTAAGAGATACAAATAAGAGAAAACAAAATTATGGGGGTTTTGACACAAAAAACAAGTAAAAATTTGAAAAAGTTATCCCCATTTAACATGCAATCAATGGTGAAATACCCCACCCCCCAACTAGCTCGGACAGTGTCCTCACTGACTAGAGAGATCATTAAAACATCGACGTTGATACCACGAAAAAAACTAAAAATTACATGCAGACTCAAACACATGACTACACATTATATATAAAAAAAAAGACACATAAACAAAAACAATTGGCACACATTTGATAAGAGCAATTAATAACGCCAACTTTTACACTTACCTCGGTCAATCGGATGACCAAACAAACATTTCCATCATCACTCTTGT
The DNA here is from genome assembly GCA_963920805.1 of Primula vulgaris. NCBI lineage: Eukaryota > Viridiplantae > Streptophyta > Magnoliopsida > Ericales > Primulaceae > Primula > Primula vulgaris. The sequence continues at coordinate 1,544,566 of OY987222.1, read as the reverse complement.
CAAACTGTATCTCGGTGATACATGACTCAGACTATTTCAAATCATCGAGCTCCTCCATAGCTCTAACTATGGTCTTATCCCCAAGCTCCACTTTGAAGTCCTTACTTGCGTCGAATCCTACCAAATGATCTTTATTCGCATCAAACAATCCATGCATTGAGCTCTTTAACAGTTCTAACTGAGGGTTTTTCCTTCAATTCCTCTTTAAGCACTATCTTTTTCTCATACTCATTTTTGAAATCCCTTTCCTTGGTTGGTTCCTCTCTTCACTTCGCCATCCTTTTAGCTTGATCGACAATTGGTGGTTTCGAGTAACTCCTTTCTTTTGAGCCCTATCTTTTTCGACTGGAGATGCAGTTCTATAGATAAGATAGATGATTGCGTCTTAGGAGTTGGCTTAGATAGGTAAGGGTGCGGTATTTTATGATCATAGTATGGACTCTTAAGGGTATGTTGGAATTTATGTAAAGATAAAGGGTGAGGGTGAGACAGAGGTACAACGTCTTGCTCCCCTTTCACTCTTCGACTTTCCTCCATAATTATCGTATTAGCGCTACCAACATTATCAATTTTCTTTTTCATCTTCCTTTTCTATTTCATTGCACACTCTCACAATAGACTCATTGTTATCCTCCTTGGATAATTGCATCTTTTTAGCCTCCTCAACTTTCTTCATCATTTCTTTCCATGAATCTTGCAACATCTCTTGATCTTCTTCTGACAATACCATCCGGAGCTTCCAGAGTCTCGTGGCATCGCTATTTTCCATCAATAACGCATCATCAATCTTGGTATCTCTATACTTAGGGTTTCTAAAAGAAAACACGCACTTGCAAGGGGTTCTACAGGATTGGTTCTATTGGTTTGAGAAAAACTCAGGTTAAGGTTTCTATAAGAACTCATGTTGAGTTGAAAACTCAACACGCAAAATTAAGATGAGAAAAAGTGAACTCGGATTTTGTGGATAATCTAAGTTAAGCCTTTATTGCATATCAGTGATACAACAAAGAGGTCTAGGGGTTTAACTCTTTTAAGTTTGAAATTTATGAATGGGACTGTTCTGAACTAGTGAAGTTTAGGTATTTTTTGGTATTTTAAAAGCTCATAAATAATTTATTAAAAATTAATCAAATAAAAATAAATAAAATATTTTTCATTTTTACTTCTTTTATAAGGAAAACCACATTTTTGAAATCACGAAAAAAGTATCTTATTTTTTTAATAATAAATAATATTAAAAATATTTTTTTAGTTTTTTTTTTAAATAATAAAAATATAACATGATTCTTAAGATCAGTAAAATAGTTTTTTTTTATTTTAAAGATTAAATAATAATACTTAATACTAAAAGTAATAATAATAATAATAAAAATTAAAAAAAACCTTTTTTTTTCTTCTGAAAAACTAACTGCGATTAAGATTGACTTTCAAATGATATTTTTTTGATTTTTATTCTCTTTTATTTTTTTTTTGATTTTTAAATTAACAAATAATATTTATAATTAAATAAAAAATAGAAATATTTTATTTATTTTTAATTTTTTTCAGGATAACTACCTGATTCTGTAAACCATGAAAAATAAATTTTTAAATAATTTTATTATCTTTTTTAATTAATAAAATAATATTTAATTAGCAAGTAAATAATAATTAATATTAAAATTTTGTTTTTATAAACTGACTTTTCAAATAAGAATAAAATATAATTTTTAAGATTTATCACAAATATTTAAGGCAGTTTGCAAATATTCTATAAAATAAGGAAACGATATTTACCGAAATATTATAACAAATGTAATATATATAAATTTTGGAATAAAATATTCACCCTTTTCCAAAAATAGTTTTTTTACTAAATTGGCTATTTTGGGATTTTAAAAATACGAATTAAATATATAAAATATTAAAATATTTTTTTTGTTTTTTTATAAAACGATTCTTTAAATCAGTATAAAAGATTGGAAAAAATTTCATGTGTAAAAAGCTATTTAATAAAATTAAAATTACTTTAAGTAAATTAACTAAATGAATATAAGGCAATTAATCTGAAAATAAAGGGTGATTCGAATAAAGTGAAAGATTTGGATTTGTAAAACGGTAGACCAGATTCAAATCAAAGGGAGACTTGATCCGAATCAGGCTGATTCCATAGTACATGTTTATGTAATTTTAATCGAATTTGCAATTCCAAAGCTTAATAAACACAGAGTAAAATTAACTGAACTAAATAAACAATTTACATCAACCTTGGAGCTATTTTGTGTGTGTTTAAATATACTAAAATTATTTTAACAATAATCCCCGACAACGGCGCCAAAAACTTGATGGGCTTAAAAACGAGTTTATAAAAATAAAGTCTTTTTACCTAGCAAGAGTACTAAGTCGAATCGTAGTAATAATATTTATAATACGTAGAAAATACGAGTTTCCCCATGAGATTATGTAAAATAATAAGGATATATGTAAACAAAAGTTTTCTAGTTTTTTAATAATGATTAAGCTCGCGCTATTGTCGTTTAATCAGAACTAATAAAAACAAGAACAACTCATCAAAAAGGGTTGTCAATCCCTATTTTTTTTGTTCTCAAAAACAATAATTAAAGGCTGATAAATAAATATGAACAATGGCCTTGTTTGGTTCATAATACTTTTTACTTAATGATACTTTTTACTTATGAAAAATATAATACTGTTTGGTGATGCTTAAAAAAGGTTAGTTTTTAGAGAAGTAAAACATTTCTCATGTTACTTATTAAAAGTAAACTTCATCATAGTTATCAAAGTAAAAAGCTTTTTGACCAGTGTAGCTGTATCATACCTAACCATCTCTCTCACTCTGTTAATACCATTAACCACAAATATCTCTCTCTCTCCCTCTTAAAATACCATAAATAACATGGGGTATTGATCTGATCTGCTATTTCGTCATCGATCCTTCATATATGCTATTGGGGACAATCGATTTCAAACGTTAAGTAGTCTCATCTCTCCCCATTGAAACAAGGTTTTGCAAATCAATTTTCTGTTAGGTGTTTCATGTTTGATTTGTCTGTAAATGTGTGTAAAAGGTCACTCTCTTGAGTTTGAACTCATACTGAGTAATTTGGATACATATAGGCTTAAATTTGGTCCAACTTAATCGCTTTCTTCATGTTTGGCCGAAATAGTAAAATGACTAATTTAACTGCTTTCCCTAAAAGACTACAAACTTTGCTTTATATATCTTTTTGTAGTTCCAAAATAATGTTATCAATAGTAAAATACTTGTGAATGCATTAATGATGTACAGTCATTTTATGCGTTAATTCGAAACCTCCTTTTTATCATCAAGTGTGTTTATTAGTTTATTTTCCTAAATATATGTAATCATTTTTTTTAAGCTAATGGTTTTATCATCCTCTACTTATTCAATTGAGCCACTATGTGAGACTATTTTGATTTATTTCTTATAATTTGAAACCCCAAACTAACATGTTTTTGTATTTTTGGAAAAGTTTCACCCCCGTATCGAAACAAAAAAGTCAAGATTGCAGTGGAGAAACTTACTTAAAATACAAAAGAATAAAATTGTGAAGTTCGAAATGGCGCTTGCCTGATGGTTCGAAAACCTTGCTATGGTCTTTTACATAGTTTCTCAAAGTAAAAACAAGTATTAACATAGAAAATTATGTTTGATATTAGGAATGGCCGTAAACACAGCTAAACATGACAAACTTCCAACAAAAAAGAGAGGAAAGTACTATGTTTTTTGGAAGCCCGATGATTACTCTGGAAGAGTCACTGCTCGATGGGCACTACAACAAAAATAGCCTTTTGCAGCATGTAAAAAGGCTATTCGCAGCGCAAAACGTTGCGCTGAAAAGTTAATTGCTGCCAAAGATGGATACCATCGGCAGCGCACGTTGCACGCTGCGAAAGAAAACTATTAGCAGCGCGCTTTGCAAGCTGCGAAAGAAAACTATTAGCAGCGCGCTTTGCAAGCTGCGAAAGAAAACTATTAGTAGCACACTTTGTAAGCTGCCAATACATGGTTTTAACAGCTCACAATGTATGCTGCGAATGAAATATTATTAACAACGCTCATTGCATGCTGTTGAAGCTCCTTTTTTTAAAAAAAAATTAATAATATTTCCACTATATCATACAATTTTTAATATCAATATACTAAATATGCTGATATCACCAAAACAATAAAAATCAACAATTGTTTCATCCAAAACAAAATACTAAAAAATACTAAATGTTACAATTTATCCCCGGCACACAAAGAATATGTGACACTACACCGAAAGTTACAACACTGTTTATGTCTTAATAACATAGTAAACAACAAAAAACTAGAGAACCGGTGTGTGGAGTGTTATGTGTTTCAAAGCAGCATCTGGATACGACATTCTCGTTCCCGTTCAGAGATGATAAAATCGAATAAACTGCGAAAAGAGAGAGTTAGAAACGAATGAAGGATACATAACAAAATAGTTCAAAATTACTAAATACTAAAGCAGTTGCATGCTGATGCAAAATAGTTCTCACTTATATATATGTGAAAGAAAGCTAGCCGAATCATAATACTAATCATCTACCAGTAGAATAATCTTTTTTAAGAGGCATTTCATCAAACACCTTCTGGAAGACCTCAAAAAATAACCGATGAGGTTCTGTTTTTTGGAGAAAAAAAACTAGTCGGGGTGAGTTCAGTAAAAAAAACTATCAATGCTGACTAACTTCTCAAAGTCTTGTAAGCAACTGAGGCTCTTGTGAAGTGATGTAGTGATAATTGGTTACACCTCAATTTTATCCTAACTTTTGCATTTTAAACATGGAAATATAAATAAGATCTTAAACTTTAATCAGCGCGCAACTAACCTGGACCTTTGGAGGAGGTGGTGTTTCTTAAGTGATGCCCGATTCAAATTCTTGTTGCTATTGCTGACTACATAAAGCAAATAACAATAAAAAGTATTACAAGCACAACCAGGCCATATTGCGACTTATTGACATAATCAGAAATCAATCAAGCTTAACATTTGAAAGCAACAAAATAAGTCATAATTAGCAATTGCACCCTTGACCAATTCTCCAAGTTATGACTTGAGCTTCACCGTTTTATTACTCTCATTTAACACCAAGACTCATGAGTGCAAATTTATACACATGAATAGAAATTTGAAGTATTCATTTTACTTGTCTACCACATACAAATGTACATCAATTGGTTATTGTACATCACATGCACACAAGTGCATCTGCACAACATAAATACACATAAAATTGAATTTTAGAATCCTACCTTCCAAGTTTTCCCTAGCAATGTTTTGCAACAAACTAGATATCTCGGGCCGAAGCTCACCGCGAATTTCACCTTATCACATGTAAAACAAATTAGAGGAAAGACAGAGAACATTATAAATATTTTGTAAACAACAGTATATGCCAAATGAAAATAAAAATCATGAATTGCAATTTTAAATTTTTGTCAAGAACAACTTACAACTCCTAGATTTTTCGAGCCAAATTGTACAAATCTCAGCTTGAAACCAATCAGCTATATACATTTCAGCTTTTAGGCAAAACCCCTTAGCTTAAGAGATGCAACTAAAAATACTGAACGAATCCAAGACAAATCCTCATATGTTATTGGTTCATCATTAATATTCAAACCCACAACCTAAAATGCTGCAATGACCGGTATACATAAAAGTCTTAAAACTGCAGCCAAACATAGACTCATACAAGAACAAAATCAATTCAAAACAAACCGTCATCAATATTAGTTCATCATTCATATTTGAACCCAAATTCCAAACTACTTACAAAACTAAAATATACAAGAGGACAAACAAATATATGTGTATATAATATAAGAGATACGATAACAACAAAATTGTAAAGCCCTAATTTGTAAATTAATCATATTTAAAGATCAATAACCAAATGATGGGGAAGATTCTCATCTTAAATGTAACCAGTCAGCAAAAAAATAAAAGATTGCAACATCAAAAAGAATCAAAACAGAGTTAAATAGATCTATAAAGGTAATTAATTTGAGATTGATAAAGATGTGAAAAAAAGACAACCAAACTCACAAAAAACCATCTAAATACATCGATTGTATATAAATATGAAAAAAGGGTTAACAACTTACATGATCGCGAGAAGAAGAAAATCTACGAAGATCGCAGTTGTGGAAGAGAGAGAGAGAGAGAGATTGTAGATACTCATTTGAGAGCAGGAACAAATTGAGAGAGAGAGAGAGAGAGAGACCGAATGGATTTTGGAAATTGGGGGTAGAATGAATTTCAGATTAGGGCAAAAATTTGGGGGGGTGGAGGGAAATATCTAGACCTTTCCCGGGTAAGGAATATTAAATGTTTGGAGGGTGGATTTTTATATACACTTTTTTCTGAAAAAACGCATAAACCGTACATTTAATGTACGGTTTGCAAAAATATATACAAACCGTACATTAAAATGTACGGTTTGCATGCATTTTTTTTTTTTTTTTTTTTTTTTTTGTAATTTCAATTTGTAAAATAGGAAAAATATATAAAATATGCAAATCTATAATTCACTTAGCTATATATAATTGTTTGTTGTTTGTTTATATTAATTATAGAAATTATAATAATTGTTGATATTTGTTCCATTTTTTGCAACTGTTCGGAAAGGAAGCAACTGTTCGGAAATGAAGCAAGCAACTGTTCGGAAAGGAAGCAAGCAACTGTTCGGAAAGGAAGCAACTGTTCGGAAAAATTTTCGCTCGGGGCGCTGCCCCGAACCCCGCCCGCTGTCCTGGCAGCAGGACCCCAGCCAGGGGCTCTGCCCCTTGGAACCCCGTTTCAATTATTCATATTCAATTATACGTTGGCTCGACGAGCATGCACTCCGCACTTCCCTAACTCGTTTCCGAGTTTAATGCATTATTGCATCGCCCTATAATAAATCACATTACTACTAAAATACATTGATGATACTAAAATCACCAACAGTTTAGGGTTGTATTTTAGGATTTAGGGTTTGTAATTTAGGGTTTAGGGTTTACGGTTTAGGGTTTAGGGTTTAGGATTTAGGGTTTAGGGTTTAGTGTTTAGGATTTAGGGTTTGTAATTTAGGGTTTTTAATTTAGTGTTTAGGGTTTAGGGTTTAGGATTTAGGGTTTATGGTTTAGGATTTAGGGTTTAGGGTTTAGTGTTTAGGATTTAGGGTTTGTATATTACAGATGAAAGATTTGGACCAATATTGCTGAAATTACAAACCCTGAACCCTGAAAGATTTGGACCAATATTGCTGAAAGATTCTGGTATTTCGGCCTTGAATCGTTAGCTCGACCAGTTGTTGTTGCGTAGAAATCATCTGGCCAACTCTTGGTATGTGGCCGAGGAGATTTGGGACCAAGGTCAGGATGAGTTTGACAACTCTCCTCAAGGCCTTGCTAGCATGACGGTTAAGAATGCTCGGCTCAAGGAACATATCTCTGTCCTTACTAGGGAGAATGAGTGTTTGCTCGTTATGAACGACTCATACTAAGCTCGGTTAGATTGCTCTGCTCGGGTGGCTTTCTCTCGATCTGGCAGTTCGGTTTTCTCGCCTATTGATCCTTAATTAGATTGGGCTAGTTTTCTGATGTATTTCCCATTTTGTAATTTGTATTTTCTTTTCTGCATTTGAACTGTTGCAGCTTTTCGTATTTCGTGCCTTTTTTGTATTCTGAACTGTTGCATATTTTCGTATTTCGTGCCTTTTGTATTCTGAACTGTTGCATCTTTTCATATTTCGTGCCTTTTGTATTCTGAACTATTGCATCTTTTCGTATTTCGTGCCTTTTTTGTATTCTGAACTGTTGGAACGCCTCGTCCTTTGTGCCTTTTCGTATTTTGTGCCCTTTAATTCCTTATAAATGCTCCCTATTGTTTGCCTTTCATCATCAACTCTTCCTTTCTCTCTCCTGTTTTATAAGTTTTGTTTCTTCTAACTTGGTTTTATCTGAGATGACTCTCATCACTAGATCTGCTTCTAAGATGAGGGTTCTTGAAGAGGAACCCCTTTTTACGTTGCCGCCTCCTCGTTTTGAGGATTTAACTCCTCTTGAGGTGAAAGAGAGAGAGGTTGCGTGGTTAAAGGTGAAGCTTAAGTGTTCTGAGACCGAGTGCAAGAGGTTTAAACAATATTGGAACAAGGATGGTGCTGCTCGTTTTGAACAAGGAAGTGCAAGTCTCAGTCTTAGTCTTTGCAACAATCTGAGATTGGTATTTCCCACTTGATCAGGGACAAGGAGCACCTCAAAGAGCTTTTGGCGAAGAGGGATGCCGAGGAAGGTGGTAGTTCTAGGGTTCAAAAATAGCATCTTATTGTTTATGTCTTCCTTTGGGTACAATATGTTGTTACATTCACGGCAGAACTCCATGGTATTTCCCGCTTGATTAAGGAAAAGCCGAAGGAGGATGCCAATGTGGATGGTTTTTGTAATAATGTTTTTTCTGTTTGGTTTGATTGAATCCGTTGTAACTGGTTGTTTTCCCCCTTGTGGACGAATAAAAGTACTTTGTTATATGCTTTCCTTTTATAAGTCGTTTACTGCTTATTTTTCTCTGCTTGGCTGTTTCTTCTTTTGAGACTATGTTCTGTAGCTCGGTATGGGACACCGTGGTTATCCCCCCGGAGAGCGTTGCTAGATTTTAGGCTGAAGTACAGCCGATCTAGGAACGGTCTTCGTTGATCTTAAGCGGTGTTCCAGTGGTAATACATACTGTTTGGCGTCGATGAACTTTGTACGGTGTGCTACCTTGGTGGTAATTATTGTTCCAAGTTGCTTGTATTAATATTGGTAGCGTATGTTGTAAGCTTGTCGTGGTGGGATCCACTGGCCGTTTATATAGGTTCAATGATGTGAACTACATGGGTTAGTGGACTAAGCTTTTGACGTGGCAAGATCTGGAGCATTGAAATGTGAAATATCTGTGGGTGTTTGACTTTGGGGATTACAGGCGCATTGGCGCACCTATTCCCCGGCTCGGCCACATACCCAAGCAACGAAGTCGGCCAAGACTTGTCCCTTTATGGCATGTCGGGGTGCGAATTCGATATGAAATTGAGATAGCTCGACTCCCCATACCGCAACCCGACCGCTGATGTCCGTCCGTCGAAGGAACTTCGTGTAAACTTGGACCTGATGAGCTATGAAGTAGTGTGACAGTTTTCTGGTTCCAACGGTAATAACGTGTTTCGGCCTCAACCAGAGTTTTGCTGATGAAGTAGATCGGGAATTGTTCTCGACCTTCCTCTCTTAGGATGACTGCGCTCACAACTGTTGTGGAAACTGCTAAGTAACATGCCAGAATATCTCCTTTGTTCGGCCTTACTAGCAGTGGAAGCGTCCTTAGATACTCCTTGAGGGTCTTGAATGAAGATTCACACACCGGGTCCCATACGAATTTTTTAATCCTTTTTGAGGGTTTCAAAAGATGGTCGTCCCTTATCTGCAGATTGACTGATGAACCGGCTTAGTGCGGCCATCATTCCCGTGAGCTCCTGCACCTGCTTCTTGTTTTTGGGTGCGGCTAGGTTTTGCAGAGCTGTGATTTGGTCGGGATTAGCTTCTATCCCTATCTGGCTGACCATGTGTCCCAAAAACTTTCCCTTGCTGATGCCGAACGCGCACTTGGTTGCGTTGAGCTTTAGTTTGTGCTCTCCCAATCTGTGGAAGACTTCTTCAATGTCGTGGAGGTGGGATGTGGCCCTTTTGCTTTTGATGACCATGTCGTCTATGTATACCTCCATTGTCTTCCCGATATTGATGTGATCATGACCGCTACACCGAGAGACGCATTGCAAGTTCCAATCGGACCAGTTACGAGAGCTAGAGCTAAAAGGTTCAAGGAAGCGCTTAACGGGCTGTTGCAAGGTATGCGCGATGACGAGGGAAAGAACGCACTCACACTTAGAATAAACGAGGCTGATAGAAGCTTAAACACGGCCGTGACAAGTCCAAACGAAGCTCATTACTTTGTGAACCTGATTGGAGCTATTCAAGACACCACATTAAAGGATAATTTCGTGGGTTTACATGCATGAACCAAAAGGGGGCTGATTCTAGAAGATTTAAATACATGGAGGCTGATTATTCAATGTATTGGAGAATTCTAAGCACTCATTTTTATGATACCAATATGAATTTATTGTAATTTTGAACTTATCTTCTTTAGACTTTCCCAATTCTTGGAGGCTTGTTCCAAGCATAAATAGGGGTCAAATCATATTGTAAAGATCAAGTTTTTGATTAATATATTTGAGAGTTTTCTCTTTGGTTCTTCATTGAACTTTCCGAACTTATCAAGCGGTTACCTTGTAGCGTTCAAAACTGACTTATCAATCGGTATCCAGCAACCGTTTGTGGCGTCTTCACATACCAAGGTTCTCACCTCTTTATAGGTGACGGGTCGCGGTTCCATACCATCTAATCATACCAAGGTTCCCACCTCTTTATAGGTGACGGGTCGCGGTCTTTAGTTTGGCTTTTATTTATTGTTATTTTTATCATTGATTTTATTCCGCATTTGTTCAAAAAACCTGATAGATAGGTCCACCCCTTGGTCGATCTTGTGTCACCTTGGTCGATCTCGCATCAGATATGCTTCTGGCATACGTTCGTTATCATCCTTTGGTATCTTGCTCCCGCATTGCGTAGGCCAAATGGCATGACCGTATAGCAATAGTTTCCCAAAGGTGATATGAACGAGGTCTTTTCCTGATCCTCGTGGGCGAGTGGTATTTGGTGATACCCCTAGTATGCATCGAGGAAGGTCATCCGCTCCGCTCCCGCTGTGGCATCCACCAATTGATCAATCCTTGGAAGGGGGAACGGGTCACTCGGGCAGGCTTTGTTCAGGTTGGTGAAATCTATACAAACTCTTTCCTTCCCATTCTTCTTAGGTACGACCACCGGATTAGATAGCCACTTCGGGTAGAAGACCTCCCTTATAGCCCCGGCTTCTAATAGCTTTCGGACTTTCGCTATTATAGCCGCTCTGTGTTGGACAGAAATTTTTCTGCTCCTCTGAGCTATTGGCTTATACTCGACATTAACACTTAGGTGGTGGCAGACTGTTTTCGGGTCTAGGCCGGGCATGTCTTTGGGGCTCCAGGCAAATTTATCGATGTTATTGAAGAAGAAAGTTTCCAGCTCCTTGGATTCCTCTTCGGGAAGGTGCTCGCCAATGAGGAAGTAGTGTTCCTCGTCCATTCCTGGGATGTATATCTTTTTGAGCTTCTCTCCGACCTGCTCCTCCACCACTCTTTCCTTGTTGGTAATATGAGCCACCAACTTCTTTGTACTTGTGGGTTGCTCGACGATGACCAGATGTCTTTTTAGAGAATTTGTTATGTCTTCACAGCATCGTGAATCCTCTTGACAGCCTCGGGCTGTCTCGATCTCCCCCCTAGCATTTGGGTATTTCACTTTCTGGTGGTATGTCGAGGGTATGGCGCGCATTGCGTGCAGCCATGGTCTGCCCAGGATTGCATTGTGGCCTGAATTATCATTGACCACTAAGAATTCGACGGGAACTGACATGGATCATGTGGTAACACTTAAGACAATCTTGCCCAAAGGTTTGGTCTTCTCTGAGATGAACCCTATCAGTGTGACATCAGTGGGTTGTATATCTTACAGACGGAGCTCCAGCTTGTCGAAGAGCTCTTTGTACATGATGTCACAAGAAGCTCCTTGGTCGACGAACACTCTGCTGACCGTGTCGATGCCGATTTCGACACGGAGATTAATGGCGTCCCCATGGGGGTATATCACCCCTTTCTCGTCGAGATCCGAGAAAGAAATAGGCGGGTGTCGCTGCGTCATGCATTGTCGCTTGGAGGTCGATGCCTGTGAGGCCTTGACTACTTGACCAAAATGCGCTAATTGCCTTTGTTGGGATCGCTCGCTTCCCGTGGTCTTGGGCCTTGACAAATGCACGACGTTGATCGTTTTTCCCTGTCGATTGTCGGCTCCCTCGATGGCTAGCTGTTTGCCTTGGTTTCCAGCGCCTTTGATGAATTTGTTGAGGTACCTGGCGTCACCCCATAAGTTCATTTTCCACCGGAGATTTTGACAGTGCTCGGTGAGGTGGTCGTGGTCCTCGTGATAGGCGCAGAAGAGCTTGTTATCTCTTAGATTAGGGGGGGAAGCAAACGGGTCTGGTCGGGAATACCAACTTTCTCTACATATATCTTTTAGGATATCTTCGGCAGACAGGTTGAAAGTGTATCGCAGCTCGACCGGTTCGTAGTTCCTCCGTCGTTCCCGTTCGGGGAAACGACCTTGGTGTGGCGGTTTGGTTGGCATTGGGTAAGTGATCTGGAGCGGTTTAGGCTCGGGTTCTCGGGGTCGCTCTACCCTTCTCTAGATCTCGGGACCTTTGTCCCGTCTTGTCTGTTTGACTGCTGTCCCCTGATTGTTCTTTCCTTTCTTGCGGTCCACCTGTGCTTCTCGGACCGACTCTTCTTGGTAGAGTTCGGTTGAGGAGTCGCATTTCTACATTCTTATCGGTGAGGTGGGTGCAATAGGTAAGGAAAGCGTCAGTGATCGGGAAGCTCTTGCCGATGAACTTCCTTCTCGCCCAATAGCCACTGGGGATGAAGTTGATGAAATTTTGGATGGCGATGTTGTTGGCATACTGAGGAATCTGGTTCGCCACGTCGATGAAGTGTATGCAGTAGTCGTTTAGCCTCTCATTAGGCAACATAGCCATTTTCAGAAGGGTTTCAATGTTGACCTTATTCTTTCGATGAGCAGCATATCGGGTGGAGTACGCTCGAAGCAGCTCCGTCCAACTTCCTATGGATCCCCGTGGTAGGTTATGATACCACGACGAAGCCTCTTGGCCCAAGCTGTTCTTGAAAAATTTGCACATCAGTGCAGTGTCATCGCTCTAAAGCTCCATCCTTGTTTTATAGTGTCGTAGGTGATCGATTGGGCAGCTTCTTCCATCATAGAGCCTGAATTCGGGGATGACGAACCCCACAGGATTGCGGTACCGCGTGATCTGCTCGGTACATGGGGTTTCTTGGCATACGTCCCAAGACCGTTGGAACGCTTCATCCGGTGCTTGGTATTGGGGGGGTGTATCTTCCCCCATAGTGGGGTGGTGGGTAGTATTGTTCGACGATTCTGTTTGCGGTATATCTCCCACCGTTCGGATTTTTGTCGAGGGCAGGTCCCGTATGAGCACCCTAGTGGCCGAACGCAGTCGTCCTCGGGATATGTTCCCCTTGTTGGGGTATCCTTGTATCGTGTTATCGGCCGGCCACTTCCATGGCTGCTCGGTAAGTGGAATCTTCCATGTCGTTTCTTGGTTCTCTTGCATTGGTGGTGTGTGTGGGCGGTCTTGTGATGCCTGCTGCTGCCGTGGCTGACATACAAGCTGCCAGCTAAGCTTGAAGCTGGGCATTGTGACTTTCGGCGGTCCTGGCCAATGCGACCGCGTTCCTGGCTTAGGGAACAATGGGTTGTACTTCCACCGTGGATGGTGTAATTATCTGCGGTGGGAGGATTGATGGTCGGACCGTTTGTTCGGGTACACGGTCCTCGGGCATGCCATACTGGTGGGTTTCGTTCGTTTGAAAACGAACCCGGTGGGAACTGGAGTTGACCGAGGTTGTTGGCAGGTGGGCCCTTGAACTTGGCACTGCATTTATAACTTGGCACTGCGTTTATGGCTAGCGCTTCGTTGTTTAAGCGGCGGCTGACAGGCAAGTTTCTGCGTGCGCGTCTGGCCGCGGACAGCGCTATGTCTTCCCCGGAGTCTGTAGGGTTCTCGTCGACGAGCCCGTCGATTTGTAACGGCTGGTCGGTTTGGATGTTAGAGATGGTCGGTTGGGCTCCAACCCTGAATGCCTCGTATCGGTCGCGGATGGCGAGGAGTTCCGCTAACTCGTCTTGGTGGATTGGGACTTCTTGGTTGGTCGTTGTGCCTACTTCCTCAGGATGGTTGTCTTCATTTGTATTCGCCATTGTTGCTCGTCGGATAGAGTATGGGTGCTCGGCTTCGAAACTAGTTAGGAACTAGATGAAGTTAAACAGACGGCGCCATTTGATAAAGCATTAACTTTGATGGGTTACGTTATGCTTTTCAACGATAATATAATAAGTAAAATAGAGTAATTATTAGACACTTCTTTGATCTTTATTATTGCTCGACAATTGTGCTTGCTCAGTTTACAATTCTCTTATTACACTTGTGCTCATATTAGTAATTTAATCTTGATCTTGGTCTTTCTCTTTCTCTTCGGTGTTCGGCTCTTTATCTTGCTCGGTTTGTTTTCTAGTGTGGTAAGCTCTGACAAGTTTCTCTCTTTTATCTTCCTCTCTCTATATTTTTCAGATAGATTTCAGGTCCTTCTTTTAGTGAACGTACTTGGCTATTTATAGGCAATTGTGTCTCATAGGATGTTGACAAATATCTCCATCTCATGCGTCACCTCATGGGCTTTTCCACTGTGGGCCTTTACTAATTGGGTCAAGACATTCATGGATAATGGCCTGTTAGGAAAGAACTTTTAGACCATGAGTTTTTGGATTCAAGCATTGGGTATCCTCTAATAATGTGTGGGTCGATTCATGCCCGAATAGGCATATTCGGATCTAATTTTTGTGTTGTGTCAGCATGCTATAAGTTACCATCAGTTATATTGTTTCAAAATGACTAATTGACATACTCCACCTGTCTCATGTTTTATGCAAAAGTACAACTAATAGAACTCATTCCTTATTTATTTTATTAAATCAACTGTCAGATGGATTGGTGATAAACCTTATCGACTATATACTCATGGAGAATATAGTAAACTAATGGATTTTAGTATGCTAATGAACAGGTAGCCAACTATGTGATTCTGCAACTATCCGGTACCAAATCCCTAACACCTTATCACTAATTTAAATCTTAAAAGAAATAAGAAACTGAATTTGGTTAAGTTACCTTCGAGATAAAAAGGAGACCCGATCATAAACCTAGCTTTTGATCCATATTTTTATCAATAGATACTTCTCTTCTCTCTCTCTCTCTCTATCGGTTGCTCTCACTCTCTCTTTCAATGATCATAGTTGATGTATCTCTCTCATTCTCTATTGATCTGTATGTCTCTCTTTATACGTACAAATACAGGCTTACATATGCTAAGGAGGTTTAACTGTCATTAAATTACTAAACGTTCATCACTAGCATATTACAGTCTTTAAATGAGTACATAGTTCTAGTTACAGGTTTACACCCCGCTATTAAGTCAAGTTAGTTCCTTAACATGTCTCTCTAGTAAACTAAAAGATGGTCTTACTCTTACCGCCTTTATATATTATATACATGCACTATTCATTCATTCATTCCACCCCTATTATATAGTATGGAAAAAGTTTATGCTAACAATTTCACCTACTGCCAAACATCTCATCCGGGAAGATATAAAGAAAATTCCCTGCATTGGCTTTTAGATCATATCATGTATACTTTCTTGTTTCACTTATACTCTAATATAAACCTGTCAAATCTCACCTGAATTTGTAACGCCTTAACATATTGCAAATAATACATAATCTAAATCTCTTAGTAGTAATTATCTCGCGAACCCTAATCTCACCCACTACAATATGTATAAAAATTATTCAACCCGTATCCCGACCAATTACTTTTGGAATTGAAAAACAAATTCCGATTACGACCCGACAAAAGTCGGGACCCAACTTTTTCGGAACCAGAATTTTCAGGATCCCGTAGGGTCGGGATATGTTTATCTCGAATCTCTCGACATATTTTTTTATTTTACGACGACGTCATTTTTTATTAACAATTTCCATTTGAGAATTCTAAACATGTTATTAACACGAAACATAATTGTAGTTTAAAAATAATATTCCTAATAAATGAAAAAAAAAATTAACATGTGGTAGAAAAAATAGTGTGAAACTATAAATAATGTAGTAGATAAAAAAATTGATACGTTTTTTATCAGATTCTTTTAGTATTTAGTTTTATTCACACAAGTAACAATTATCATACTAAATAAGATACATTATCATTATAATTTTTATAATCGAAAAATAATAATCGTTTATCTTTCTTGAAAATAACAATATAATTTTTTAATTTAAATATATTGTTTATTTTAATAGTTTCATATATTCAAAACTATAAATCTATATTATACTTATATAATTATAACTATTATATAAAACAAAAAGAATTGTAACTCATATGATAGAGTGTTTAACTTGTATGATAGATGTACAATGTTCGATTCTCATCATTTGCATTTGATATAAATATCCGGTCGGGTCGATCCAGGACACCCGACGAAATCAAAATTGTCACCCGATCCCGAAGTTTGTCCGATCGGGATAAAACCGACATTTTCGGGTCGAAAAATTTCGGATCGGGACACGGGTCGGATCGGAATTTCAGGAGTTTTTTTCTCGCCCTGCTACTAATATGGTAATAACTTGGACCATCTGTTGGTTAACAAGCAATTACGAACAAAATTAAGAAGGTTGAGGAACCAGGACTACCGTTGTCAAAATGATAAATTCAATATAACTATCCAATATTAACTTCATTATCACCCATCACTATATCAAGACAACACATAATCAAAATAGATCGTTAATAATATGCTACTCAAAGTAAAATAAATGCATCATTACTGTCTATTCTTACCAATTTTTATGAAAACTCCAATATTCAATCCTTAATTCTTCTTTTTATCTTCGCATTTGTCACAACCTTTCTTCATGACTTGAGGCTTTATTTGCCCTACTGAATTGGAGAAGTTAATAGGGTATCTGCACAAGCAAACGAATAAACAGCGGTACCAGCTAACCAAGCACCACTTGACCTAACAACAAGATAAATTGAACAACAAATTACCTAGTACAAGGAGGGCAATAGCAGCTAGCCTCCTTCCTTTAGAATTTTATGTTCAACATATATTTTTATTTGGTCTCTTATTAATTTACAACTTTTGTAATTGTTACCCAAAGTTTTAAAAGGTCACACTTAGTCTCGAGTTTTTTCTAAGTGACTAAGTCCCTTTATATTCTCATTATTGTATTTTTAAACTTAAAACACTACAAGTTATTTTTTGGGTTATTCGATTATTCACTTTAGCATGCTTGATGTATCGGATTTTTCAATGGAATTTTCCTCTGATTTTCTAAATTTTCTATGAAAATTCTTTGTTGTGTACGATTTGAAATTTTTATCCGATAAATTTGAGAAGACGTCAAACATATTATGCGTCTTAGGTTTGAAAAGGCGCCGGACCGGCCTTGGATATATATATATATATATATATATATATATATATATATATATATATATAGTGAAGATATATGAACATCATGAAAAACATCCAACTAGACACTTTTTTGTAAAAACGCTCCAAATCTATATTTGATTAATGTAAATCCTCACGGTTTCACGACGGGAACACAAATATGCGTCTTGTTTTTTTTCCTGAGATATATAATGACATGTTTTGAATTTTTAAATTTTACCATAATTTCGAAAACATGTCATTATAAATCTCGGAAAAAAAAAAAACAAGACACATATTTGTGTTTCCGTCGTGAAACCATAGAGATTTGCATTAACCAAATATTGATTTGAAACGTTTTTACAAAAAAAAGTGTGGTGTTTTTCATGATGTCCATAATATATATATATATATATATATATAGATAGATAGATAGATAGATAGATAGGAAGGGCGGGAAATTTTTTTAACAGAGCGTTGATTTGGGGATAAGGAAAAGATTTGATACAGACTTATCTTTAAAATAAGGATAGTTTTGTCATTTTTTAAGTAAAATTCAAAACAAAAAAGCTAATCCAAAGAAAGATTCTAATAAAATCTAGAATTTTTTAATTGTTGCCAAACAATCTAGTACAGATTTATTTTTTTCTATATATTTTAAAAATCATATTTTTTGACCAAAAAATTGTTGCCAAGAGGACCTAAGTCAAGTACGCGTATTTTTTTTTCTTTGAAATGTTAACGCGAGCATTTGTACCAGGCTAGGTAGAGTCCTCTCTAAACTTAACACAATTTTCATACTTTTTTAGTTTTAGCTGCCATGCATAATATATCAGCCTCTATATAACCACTATGTATTAGCATTCAGTATAATTTTTTACTTATCATTGTCTTTTACATTTTCCCCGATATGTCAAACTACATGGACAATTGAAGAAATTTCAGTATAGATATCCAAAATTTTCAAGTTAATTAGAAAAAACAAAATGGTGAAAGCATATTAAACATGCCAAAAAAATGAAAAAACCTGGACTGTTAAATGGATTGATAACGCAAGGTATTTGAAATTTGATTAATTAAAGTCTGCAATTTAATTTTGTTTCATAAAAGTAAAGTGATGATTTGGGTCAAGTTTGGACGAAGTAAAAGGATAATATTAGAAGGAAGCGATCAACAAGGTTGCAAGCCGCGAGATGTGGGTACGAAAAATAAAGCCAATCTCAAATGAGAATAAAGCCAAGGGTAGATGAGAGAAAAAGCATATTTAGTTGATTTTTTTTTGAGTTTGTTGAGGGATAGCATGTTAGTTAAATTTAACTAAACCAGCCATTTTGTTGAATTTCTAATTTTAGCTATAATAGCATGCACAGATTGCTTTTGGGGGCAGTTTTTAAGTGGGTATCGATATATTTAACAAATAGGATGACATTTTAATAAACTAAGCCAACTTGGGTGTTCTAATGCCTCCTAGTTGAAAGTAAGTTGGGGGTGGTGGGTGGTCATTGTTCTACCAGCTGACTTTTTTTTTATGATATATTTATTAGTTATATGACTTTACTAACCAAACTGGGACCTTTTATATCTCTCTCTCTTTACAATTTTCTTTGTTCTTAAAATAAGTGTGGGAAGAAAAATAAAAGCAAATCCCATTTTGACCACCAAAATATCCATCACAAGTCAAACAACTCTCTATCTATCTATCTATATATATATATCTCTGTCTCCCCTCATTTCAAGGTAATGCTTGTACTCTGTATTTGAATAATAAAAAATGATACACCCTTTATTAAAATTCACATTCTTTTTTGGGTTAATGTTAGTACTCTCTATACAACCCCTAAATTCACAAAACATATCATGCAATTTGAATGATTATCAAGCACTTGTAGATTTCTCAATCAATTTAAAACCAGAAATTAATGGGTGGGCAATAAATGATTCATCTGATTGCTGTAATTGGAAAGGTATTTCTTGTGATACAAAATCAGGTAGAGTTGTGAGGTTAGAGCTTTTTAAGAAGAGATTAAATGGTAATATCTCTAATTCTTTAGGGGTTTTAGACCAACTAAAAACCCTTAATCTCTCTACTAATTCCCTAACAGGCCAACTCCCTTCATCTATTTTTAATTTGCCTAATTTAGAGGAACTTGATTTGAGCCTTAATCAACTAGTAGGGATTTTACCACTTACTATAAACCTCCCTTTTCTAAAAATATTGAATCTTTCTGAGAATCAGGTGATGGGTCCTATCCCTTTAGGCATATGCGAAAACTTGACGCGAACCCAGGTTATCGATTTAAGCTGCAACCGATTTTCGGACACTATTCCGAAAGGATTTGCAAAATGCAGCTTGTTACAGGAGCTTTTTCTGAACACGAATGATCTCACCGGATTTGTGCCGGAAGAGATTTTCACGCTCTCGAATTTGTCACGGTTGAGTCTTGCGGAAAATGGTCTCGCAGGCAACGTCAGCTCGGGTATTGGTAATCTCTCTAACCTTGTATTTTTGGACATATCGTCGAATTTGTTTTTGGGTAACATCCCGGATGTTTTCTATGGGTTAACAAAGTTAGAAGATTTTTCGGCTCAAACGAATCAGTTTGCTGAGAAAATACCAAATTCCCTGGTGAATTCCCGCAGTCTGAATTCGCTTGTTTTGAGGAATAACTCGTTAAGTGGTAGGATCGAAATTAATTGTTCAGCGATGATTAATTTGGTCTCACTCGATTTAGCTAGTAATAGATTTTCAGGACCTTTTCCAAAAAATCTCCCCTCATGCCCCCGATTGAAAACCCTTAATCTTGCTAGAAACGAATTAGTAGGCGAAATTCCAGAGAGCTTCAGCAATTTTCATAGCCTCTATCATCTATCTCTTACAAACGTTGGTCTTCGTAACCTCTCATCTGCCCTGCGTATTCTACAACATTGCCGAAACTTGACTACTGTAGTTCTAACCTCGAATTTCAATGATGAGTCTATGCCCTCAGATTCTAGTTTGCAGTTCAAAAAAATGAAGACTTTGATTGTAGCAAATTGCGGCCTCACTGGATCAATTCCTCAGTGGTTGAGAAGTTCAACTCAGTTACAGTTATTGGATTTATCATGGAATCATTTGAGTGGAACAATCCCACCATGGTTGGGTAATTTTGAGTTGTTATTTTACTTGGATTTTTCGAACAACTCTATTACAGGTGAAATTCCGAGAAGTTTAACCGACCTTAAGAGCCTCATAAACAAGACCCAGCCGCTGGAAGATACTGCCCTTGATTTTCCCTTTTTCTTAAAAAAGAATATTAGTGGTAGAGGGTTACAATACAATAGAATAAGGAGTTTTCCACCAACGCTCGAGTTTGGGCATAACTGTCTCTCGGGGCCAATTTGGTCTGAATTTGGAAATTTGACAAACCTTCACATCTTGGATTTGAAACATAATAATCTATCGGGTAGCATACCCAGTGAATTGTCGGGTATGAAGAGCCTTGAAAGTTTGGATTTTTCGCATAATAACCTCTCAGGAGCTATCCCTCAAGCATTAGTTAGGCTTTCTTTTCTATCGCAATTTAACGTCTCTTATAACAATTTGGATGGTAAGATCCCAATTGGAGGTCAATTCGCGACTTTTCCAAACTCAAGTTTCGAGGGCAACCTCGGCCTATGTGGCGAACATGCTTCCGCATGTGCTAGTAATGGCCTAGTTCCTGAATTATCTTCTCATAAATCCAGTAGAAAAAAAGGAATCGTTATTGGAATGGGGATAGGAATTGGCATTGGATCCGTTTTCCTACTCGGGCTTTTGTTTTTTATCGTTATGCGGGCTACTCGTCGACAAGAGGTTGATCCCGAAATAGAAGAAACCAACAATAATGAGCAGGATTTGGATGGACAAGGATCAAAATATGTGGTGCTTTTCCAAAACAAAGATAAAGAGCTCTCTGTTGATGAACTTTTGAAAGCAACAAACAATTTCGATCAGGAAAACATCATTGGTTGTGGTGGTTTTGGTTTAGTGTACAAGGCTTTACTTTCTGATGGGACGAAACTCGCAATAAAACGTCTCTCCAGCGATTGTGGCCAGATGGAGAGAGAGTTTAAGGCCGAAGTCGAAACTCTCTCTAAAGCTCAACACCTGAACCTTGTCCTCCTACAAGGGTACTTTAACTATAAAAAAGACCGACTTTTGATATACACTTACATGGAGAATGGTAGTTTGGATTATTGGTTACATGAAAAACTCGATGGGCCGTGTTCGTTAGTATGGGATACGAGGTTACGTATTGCTCAAGGAGCCGCAAGAGGGCTTGCTTATTTGCACCAATCATGCGAGCCTCGTATCCTCCATAGGGATATCAAGTCCAGCAATATTCTTTTGGACAAAAATTTCGAAGCTCGTTTAGCCGATTTTGGTCTGGCAAGGGTTATTCATCCTTATGATACTCACGTAAGTACTGATCTTGTCGGGACATTGGGTTATATCCCTCCTGAATATGGACAAGCTGCCGTGGCTACGTATAAAGGAGATATATATAGTTTCGGGGTCGTTCTTTTGGAGCTTCTTACAGGGAAAAGGCCAATGGATATATGTAAGCGTAAAGGAAGTCGGGATTTGATTGCTTGGGTGTTTCAGATGAAGAGCGAGAAAAAAGAAACTGAGGTGTTCGATTCGTTCGTTTACGACAAGCAAAATAGCAAGGCGATGATGTGTGTACTTGAAATTGCTTGTCTTTGCTTATCTGAGTCCCCCAAAATGAGGCCTTGTACTGAACAACTAGTGTCTTGGCTTGACCATATCTAGTTCTCACTCAAATTCCATGTACATCTTTTTCAATTAAATTAGTTCTTGGATGTAACAAATGAGGCATTTGTAAATAGATATAAGACGTTATTTGGTTGCTGTAGTTAAGTTAAAAGTATCTAGCCTAAGCTGTTGGTTTTCATTTGAAACATGCTTCTTTATTAATTTACACAACAAGTAGACATGATATCATGTTTAGCGTCTGTCTCTGTGTTAGGTTCCCTTCAATGATGTCCGAATGCTTGTTCTCGGTTGATATAGTCTAAAAAGGTTATTGTTAAGATCAAATTATTTTTTAATATCTGAGGCAAGTTGATCTTTTATCCCAGCGTAGATAAGACATTTCTGACGTACAGATACCCAAAATGTTAATAGCAGTGTATGTTTTCATGTCAATATATATCTAGCACGGACAAACATATGTTTTCAACACGACGACGGTGAAATTTGTAAGTTTTTTATAATTTAAGAGCCGACACGATTAGGACAGGAGAATATTCAAGGGTAAAATTTAAGACTAACTGAACAAGCGTAACATTTGATAAAGTAAATGATTTCCTAAAGGTGTTTCCAGCTTTTTGGATTCTAGAATTAATATATTTGAATAGATTAGTATGTCACTTTATGTGGATGAAGGGTGAATGTTTTCCGTTTTTATGTTTTATACTCTACTATATTCTTAAAATTGGATTGTGCAAAAGGAACCATGGGCCAATATTCAAGAGTTTTCTATGCATTTTTTTGACTTTTGATTTGTTCATTATCAATTTTAAATGAAGGACGAATTATTTGACTTGAATTGTCGAGTCTAACAGCGTGTGTACATTTGTATTTGACTTTTAAATCAAACACACTGAATGTCACCTAACTAGGTTCATTTACAACATTGACTTCGTTACATTTACCGGATAACTCTATTTACGCTTAGTATTGCGTTTTTCGAAAACGCATATTTCAGGTACGCATGCGATACTGTTTTGGATTTTTAAGAAATACGTTTAAGAATCGTTTTGGAACTTAAATTGAAATCTTTTAAAATCTTGACTATGCTTCTCGAAAATTTCAAAGAAACATGTACGTACTCTCTCCGTTTTCGTTTAATTATTCTTAACGAACTTACATGTAATTTTAACCGTTTATAACTAGTATAAAATTTCCAAAATGATTTTTTATTTATTTTTAATCATATAATTTGGCATTTTAACTATATAATTAACATTTGAAAATTTTTATTTCGGCAATTTTAATAAAAGTTATTCGGCGGTCAAAATTGTATTTAATTTCAGAGTGTACAATTAAATAGGAAATGAGGAAGTAGAAAACTTTTAAGATTCTATTTTTCCAAAAAAAAAGTAGTGAAAGAGAATTCCATTTAAAATATGATTAAATGAAGTTACTAAATGAGCATATATATATGATATTTTGATAAATTATCTTTTCTCTTAATTTTTTTTAAAATTTAACTATTTCTTCAAAATATTATGTCAAATATGTTGTGTAAAATATTAGCTAGATATATAGATATGGAGATACAAGTATAGAGAGATAAAAGAGTCGTCTTTTATTCATTGATAAGTGTAGCGATGCTACATTAAGAGACCCCATAACCCTCTAGATAATAGGAGTTAAGGTTACATATGGTAGGAAAACCCAACATAGACCCAAGTAAACGCCCATAGAGTAAGGCACAATATGGCCAATAATATCCTACAACACTCCCCCTTTATACGTCTTGATTTCTTCGTATTCATACAGTCGATCTGAGTCGGGTTAATTCGCAGTGCTAAAGACATAAAACCTTAGGGCCGAAAAACCCAGTGTGGGACAAAACCGGTACCTTAGAAAAACTGTATAGCATAATGATATAGACCGAAATTCCATTTAACCAACTAACCACAAAACAATGTGACTCATCAAAATTTTGTCAGAGCAAACCCAATAGAAAAATCTCTGGTCGAAGGAAAAATAGTACAACAATGGTAGTAGTAGGGGATCAACCACAAAACAGGTGTCTCATCAAAATCTTACTAGAGTAAACCCAGTGGGAAAAAACCTCAGCTCGAAGGACAAAAAAGTACACACTGGTAAGAAGTATACAACATGATACTCCCCCTAATTTCGACGATCTTAAGTGAGATATGATGAGAACGTGTCTCGCTAAAAACATTTCCAAGGAAAACCCAATGGGAAAAAACATTGGTCTAAGGACAAAAAGAGTACACGAGGATGCGACTGGATGTTCCCCTCACTTGCACACGACAGGGTGCGAGGATTTTGACTAAGTAGTAATTAGTGCAATAAACATTCTCCTGGATGCTCCCCCTCACTTGCACACGACTGGTTGCAAGGATTTCATATTTCAAGAAAGAGTACGAGCATTCGACTGGATGATTCATTTACTTGCACACGACCGGATGCAATAAAATCTAACGTGGAATAGAATGAGCATTCGACATGATGCTCTTAAACTTCATATGTGAAGATTTATTTCGACGATAAATGCTAAATAGCATAATGTACTCATGTCTCTCTTGATCGATAACAACAAATTGTCCTCAAATATGACAAGTGTTTTATCTAAATCGTGAGACAGAGCATATGCAATTCAAATATGGCTAATACAAGTTCGAAGCCATATACATTCTCTAGTCGTCTCATAGAGCACGAGTAGATCAGAGTGATTCGTTTGGAGTCATTACAAGACCTCCAAGATATCGCCTTATTCCTAATGGTAAAGATAGACCATTTTAGGAATATCACTTATGCGGGTCTGATAAGTAACCTGTATTGGTATAACCGAAAAAGGATTGCGTTAATTCGAGTACCGGGGGTAGCTACACTCGATGACGCAAATGGGATAAACAAGCCCCTTTCCATAGTATATTTACTGTAACGGAAAAATATCTTTAATGCCATTTCGGTAGCAGCGTGTTAGTGCGATGCTGTGTCGAGCTATACCATTCACAAGAGACGAGATGTGTATCCTAGAATATTAGACCAAGTACAATGATGAGCTTCTTGTACTTAGATATGAACATCGTGGTTCAATATCTCTTCATCGTCTCATCTGAGACGGACCGGGTCTATATCAATGTCTAGTGATAGAACGATCATGGGAGAATCTGACGACTTAGCGTCATAACACCTTCTGGGTGTAGTCTGAATCATGAACATAGATTCAATATTTACGGGACTCGATTATCAGGCCGAGTCACTACCGTATCTTCCCAAGATCCTTCATCTCGAATGGCAAATCCAAAACGTGGATTGCTTCAAAACAAGCAAGGGCATAATACTTATTCAAGTATCCCAAACTGATCAAGTACTCACTTAGGCGGGTATACCAAATCCGCTCAGATTATTTCAATCCATATAGTGAATATCTTAGTCAATTGAGAACGTGTTCCGTGGTCAGGAACTACTTGATTCAAGCACATGAAGTCACACAGGGACCTTCATCTACATCTCGTCTAAATCCCCACAGAGATAAATATGACCACATTCATGGTTGCATACTCAGTTTTTCAGAAACTACTAAACTCGTAAAGTAGGGGACCGTTATAACGTCCATTACGAGGAAATTAACCATCATGTAATCAATTCCAAGGTGTGAGAGAAGCTTTGCGCTACTAGGCGAGCATTCTATAATCTCCTTATTCTCATCACTCTTCCTTACGAATAACCAAATAAACGAACTCGTTTAACATTGGTGGTGTTGGAGCTATAGGTCCGAACACACTTTCGCTAAAGAGTCTACTTAGATTGCAAGTTTCCATTAGGCCAGTCTATTCTACGTTGACTTCAGGCAACAACACATGGTTCCCTGCCATAATTTGCTCATATTATCAGTCGTCACCGAATATATGAACAAGTAATCAATGACAGTCTCGTTTCGCTTCAATATCGTCTAAGATATTATGATCGACAGATATTTCAAGATTCTCAGGATGAGGAAGAAATTACACATCTCATTGATCCTTTAAAATCTCGTGCAACAAACGAGTTTCAGTTCACCACCTCTGGGGCTGAACGAATTAAGAACCGGACAACTTCCTCGTATCTTGGGAAGGAAGATAGACTGACGGCCGACGGAAGCGTCCTTTGCTTGGCGGGTTCGGCCAAAGCAACGTGTTACGGTAGGACACGGTGTCCGACAGGGACGTCTATCCTTGCAAGTATTTTGTAGCAGGTATAAATAATCTCGTGACATCTCATAAAGTCATTAAATCCGTCTGGCATTTAGTTAGACTTGAGGGAGTCTATGCACTTACTTATCACTAAGTGTAGTTTTGGGGATCAAGCTAAGACTGAGTGGGTTATGCCACGTTACTTCACCTCATTCCTTATCAACGGTAACATGCAAATCTCCCCCTAACGACGGGGATAACAGTCTTAGTGATGTCAGTTTCTCATATCATGCGGTAAAGAGATCGCTTCCCAAGTTTACTCTATCAAATGATAGGCAGGGGATTCATAATCGACTTATAAATCTTGGTACGCAAGACCAAGAAGTGTGTGCAATCATTTGCAGTCGCATCATCAAACTTTCCGTGAGTCCATTTGGGTCTGAACATAATCGACAGGATGTTAAATTTCAATTTTCAAACTCAATTAATTCAATTCGAAATTTTGATTTTTACTTTTCAGCATTATCAAGTCGACTAGACTTTTCAGGATAATCCGGATCATGAGCCATCAACTTAATGA
Organism: Primula vulgaris; assembly: GCA_963920805.1. Lineage (NCBI taxonomy): Eukaryota > Viridiplantae > Streptophyta > Magnoliopsida > Ericales > Primulaceae > Primula > Primula vulgaris. The sequence goes on along the minus strand of OY987222.1, from coordinate 1,517,769 downwards.
TAGAATTAAAAGTTTAGGAAATGCTGCATTTCTATGGACAACAATAATCATGTGACCATATTGTCGATGGATCAACCATTACCATTATTTCTTTTTAATATTCCGTCTTATGGTTGGATAAGTCCACAACAACTCCTTCAATTCTTTACAAGAATTCTACGAGTTTATTTCATGATCTTTACACATACTAGTCTTTCAAAGAGAGCATTAGTGGAATAAATTTCGGATTAATCTCGAAATATATCTTCAAAGAGAATCTAAATGCGATGCGATTATAAATCAAGCATCGTCTTTTGATCTGGAAATATATCATCCGTTCAATACCACAACATCAAAATGCTCTTATCAATCGACGACGGGCGAATGATAGTACAGAAAATCATGTTTTAGCATCTATATCATTTATCAATCGACGACAGGCGAAATGATAAGGTCACTTTAAATGCTTTAAAAAATATGGTAGCAACCACTTGAAAGACATTTCAACTCCTCTAAAATATGGTTTTGGTCATATTGAGTGGAGGCTATGTAAAAAAAATTCAATTCTTTCATGAGCTATTACCAGATAACACTGATTTTCTCGAATATTTTATAATTCAATAAGGTACGGCAGAATCTACATGAGTATAAGGCCTCATATTTGACAAATCAATTTGGTTTTACCAAAGATGTCAATTTGGAACGACAGGTCCAGAATCATTGTCACTGAGTACTCTTTTAGGCAAGTAGTTGGTGAAATTATGTGGTGCACTGTTACCCACTATTTTTAGAAAACCAACTACCCGACAAGTATTGTCCTAAAATTCATAATTTAAAGTTTGGTCACATTTGTCAAATGAATTTTCTCAAAATACTTTAAATTATTTCGAGAAATTTCGTAAATAGGCAAAGCATAATCCAAAAGTATGTTCAAATGAAAAAATCATAATTCAAAGGGAAAAACATAATCCAGATGAGAGAAAAAAACCGGCTCAATGATTTATCAAAATTAATAGAGAAAGGTACCGAATTCATTTGAGCCACAAAATCGGGGGTCTCAAGAGTTTTCTTTCAGTTAGCTTTAACCACATTAGCATCGATTTTTCCACCTTTACAACAGTTTTGAACTATTTAAGGAGTAACCATGCATGACCTTTGTCTTTATAGCATAGAGTTAGCTCTTTGAGCATTATCTCTTGCTTTGGGACAATGAGCCATATTGTTCCTTTCAAGGATTGTCTTGGAGCCACAGATCTTCGATTTTGACGATTGTCTAAAATCTCGCTTGGCTAGGTGATTCGTCGGGATCGCGACAATTCGAGAGAAATAACACTTGTCTCGGTTCTCGATTCGTGGAAAAAAAATGTACACGAAGAGCATTAATATAAGGCAAACAATTCGCCATTGACCCAATAGGATTAAAACTGCTCATTGGGATATTTTCTCATCCACAAACAGATGGGCGATGAAGAAACATGGTGAATATAAATTTACGATACTGCTTATGGAATACAACTTTCAAGCTACTATTTTGGTGAAGGATCGCTCCAATATGTCCATTTCATACATTTGTTCACCATAGACGTCATCACGTCTCAAATGTGGCGGCGGAATAAAAGCAACGCCTTAGCCTTCATCTCGAGGGTAACAACAAAATCATGTTTTACTCATCAAAGATAATATCAAAAAAAAAATTGGGCATCAAATTTTCACACTTCAGAGTGACTAACATGTGGTGACGGAATAACATTAACGTTTAAACTGTCAATTCGCAAGTATCCTTTGCGATTTTTCTCATCATAGATGTCATCCAACATGCGTGGGTTGTTCTGGATTAGCTATCATATAAATCGACCGGTTTATATGTTTATGTTTTGCATAAGCCAAAGTTTGTTTTGAAACGACAGTTTCGAAAATAGTTTTGCTTTTAATGTAAATAGGTTCTCATTGATCGAACGACATGTCGATACTGAGACACCAATTCGGCAAAACATACATCACTATATAAACACACTCGGGGAAATTATTATTTACTCAACCCCTTTCAGTAGCTCTAATTGAACACTAGAAGGAAAGACAGTGAGGCTGGAGGGCACGAATGCCACTTAAAACTCGACTTCATTAGGATATTGGCTTCCGCCTATATATTTTCTAGACATTGTATCCAAATAGGTGAGACTAGTTAGGGAAGGTTTATAATTTTTCCAACTTAAATGTGAAAATATGTGATTTCGCAAATTAACATATTGTAAACATGACTGTTATTACATATATAAATGTTGCAATTTATGATCAACTAATTAGTATAAATCAGGTTTACACAATGTATATTAGCAATATCTAATCAATATCTAACAATCACTAACTTATATGTAAATTCTATTCATGACAATTACAGCATGCTAGCAAATAAATTATCTTTAATTACCGATTAATTATATATATGGTAATTTTTTAAATATAATACACCAACAAATCACATTTTGACCACCAAAAAATCCCATCACAAGTCAAACAACTCTATCTATCTATCTATCTATCTATCTATCTATGTCTCCCCTCATTCCAAGGTAATGCTTGTACTATATATTTGAATAATAAAAAATGATACACCATGTTGTACAATATTATTGGACTATTGGGCCTTACTCATAATGGGCCTAAGTTGGGCTTTCTACCTTGTATAACCCTAACCTCTTCTATATAAACAAGGTTAGGGTCCCCTTGTATTCATATACATTCTGATTAATAAAGACCCTATTGTTTTCTCTCTCTATATTCTCTCTCTATATCTATATACATATATATGTGAGCTAATATGTCACACAACACGTTATCGGCACTTTGCTCGCGGGGACTAAGATATACGCTCGCAGATATTGGAGATTTTGGTAAACGCACGGATATTGAGTATATATAAACCTTGATGTTTATCCGGGTTTAATTGAGTTATTGTTATATCGACCTTCACCAGCATAGCTGGAGTACGGTATTTTTTTATACCGTGCCATGATAATTTTTACGAATAAAATTTGAAAAGTCTGTCTATAACATGAATTGATGCATGCGTAACTTAGTTACTGTTATAATGAATTACATGTTGAATATAGCATATGAATTGATCAAGATTATTAATTACAATAGTTACATCATGTGCTTGTTATGACTTAGAAAAGTCAATATTTAATCATTGTATAATAGAGTAATTTACTAGTAGTGATTGGCTTGCAGATTACAAACACCAGTGCTTATATTGTTAATTTATGATGACCATATATACCTAATTAAGTCCAGTTTTTGACCATACTAATTAACATGATATACTACAACGATAGCTTGTGACCTGATCTAGCATGACTCATTAGTATATATGTTTGAATTTGTGATATGTTTAAAATTTGGTAAATAGATGCATGTGGAACTTGTAATTAGTCAATTACCATGAGTTAATATTTGATTCCTTTCATGATATAATGAATCTTGTGAATTACCTTGTATGTAACTTGCGTGTATATTGTAAATTGGTAAATAAAATATATTACGTACATGAATGATTTAGTTACCATGTATAGAAATTACACATATAGCAATAGAATAATTAAATATTGAGTAATATATTGCTTAGTGTAAATTGGTAAATTTAGATTGTGCTAATATGTACTACCATGCTACTGCTATATTATTTAATCATGCAAGTAGATACGATCAATGTATTTATTTACTGCATGTACACTTGTTTAAAATATGGTAATTTGCAAAATATCATCACATGGACCAAATTGTTTTTATTGTAGACCAACTAATATTTAATTTAATCTTGTGGGACCTAACTGTAAAAAACTAGAACATCAAATTTACAGTCGTGGTCCCTCGAACTATCAAATTTATAAACAATGGTTCTTGGCTTAAACGAACCAGAGAGAATGACAAAACAACGGAGAACGGAAACAATGAGCCCAACAACGTGATGTCGATGTCATAGATGGCAGGGGTAGATCTGTAGAGAGAGACGATAGTGGCGGCAGAGCGACTATGGCGGTGGAAGATCCTGTCGGAGAAGAGCTACATTATACTATATGTACGAACATACGTGTGTTTATTGTAATTAAAATGAGGTTCTGCTTTGTGAAGTGTAAACGTCTCTTTGCATTAAAAGAAGTTTATTACATGTACGCCTATTTAGTAAGGCTTACTACAAATCGATATGTAGTTTTTTATGAAATACATACCAATCGGTATGCAATCCATAAACAGGTGTTTTCTTTAATATCCTACAAAATCCCTCTATATCTAGGTATTGGTAGGCTTCTAGAACATATCAAATGTACCAAATGGTACACTAGTGTACTAATTAAGTGTTATGTAACAAATTACCATTAAATGAACTACAATTTTGTTTGTGTAAACTTCTCAACCATATCGGTTCATTAATATGCTTCAAATGGTATGCTATTAATGAAAATCATAATAATAGGTATATGCAATCCAATTTGTAAAAACTTTGGAGAGTTCAGATGAATTGAAAAAAAGTACATAATTTACTTGTTATTAATGTACATATCATATAGTATGCACCTAATATCCATACCATTTTTTTTTTATGTATAACATGTTTTGATAGTTTTATCAGTCGTGTGCAGATTTTGGTATCCTTCAAATGTGAAGGAAATTCCTGCATATATAAAAGTATGAATTTATTACAAAAACCCATATATTTGTTTTTTTATATGTTGTATTTGTGTGTGTTTAATGAAGTGCATACCAATTGTTATGCGGTGCATAAATTTTTATTTCCCTATATATGTATTTGTGTTTTTTTTTTTATGAAGTTCATATGAATGCCCATCACACGTGTTTTTTCCACGCGAGAGGACATCGTACGTAAGAGCACAAGGTAGAAGTAGTAAATCATAGGTAAGCGTACCAAGGTTATCAAGTCCAAGGAACATGTTCTTTTTACGTGATTTGGTTGAAAAATACTAAAGAGGATGGTAGGATTGACAATATGACGAATGGATTCTTTGATATTAATACGGCTGAAATTTCTGCTTATTAACTTACTACGTTTTTGCATGCAAGTCGATACAGTTAATATTGATTACTAGTTGATATTAATTTGTTTTCTAAACTAAATATGCAATAATTATGAATTTTAACGTTTGATATATATGAATAGAAATGAGTAAAAACAAATAGAAAAAGGAGCAGAGAATGGTAAAAACAAAATTATATTGAAGAATGAATGTCAAACTTACAATAAATGACCAAAAACCAAGATTTTGTGCATGAAAAAATCAATTTTATATTCTCTCTTATGGCGAATTTCTGGTTTTTTGCTACTACTTGTGTTTTACAATGATAGAGGAGACGAAATATTTGTGTATCACAAGATAACAACTTTCATCCTATCGAAAACTGAAAATTTTAAAAGTATGTTTGCTTAACTGGCTAACATAACGGGTCAAGCTTAACTGGTCAACATAACCGGTTAAGGCAGTCTTCTAGAAGTTCTTCGCCGATTTGGCTACTTGGACTCTTTTGGGCTTCGACTTGTCCATTTTATTCTTATTGTGGGCTAACTTCAGACCATTAACTTCTCTTTTCTTCACTTTAGTCCAACTTTGGGTCTCTTTTCATCTTGGTCTTGTTCTTCGTCTTACTTTGATTATTGTACCTACAAAAATGCAAACAAGTGCAAATAAACTAGAAAAACACAAAATTTATAAAATAGTGCTTAAACAAGATGATGGAGGTTAAGATATAGGGAAAAATCGTGCATTAAATGCAATAAATAGGGGAATACCTAATATTTAACCGAGAAATAAATGAGCAATTAATCACTCTTACAAGAGTAGCAGATAGGGTTGTGACCCGCTCACCCGAGGAGCTGAAATTCAAGATGATCGTAAAGAGATGCAGATAAGTTACAATCATCAATCATATATTCCTATAAGCAAATAAGACACCAAATCTACATGTGACATATCACATAAAGATAGGTTCAAACCAAAAAGATATATTCCTTGTATGAAAATGAATGTAGAACGGCCAAGGGAGGACTCACTCCAAGCGAGGAGCCCACAATATGGTCTCCTCGGGCCAGCGTATTCGGGGATCCAAACAAACAAATGTACAAGAGGAGCGAATAAGTGCCCCTATAATACACATGAAGAGTGTCGTGGATTTCGAAGGGCTCCCCTCGATGATGAGCAGCAGTGGCAAAAGCCCTTCAGACTTAATAAGTTGGTGGAAGGACACAAAAAGATATCGCTGAATATTTTGAAGATATGGCGAATATGTGATTGAGAGGATCATGTCTATCAAGAAAGATTCATCATAGATCTCCTCTTCCGCCTATGTAAGGAGATCATAATCCATGAAGAAATACATCTGAAGTTATACGAACTCAGGCATACACACTAAATATCGGGTATTATTAAACCCTACATACATTAAATTCATTTTATTATTATCATCAAACCCTAATTGGTTCACATCTCCTTACCACTTCGTAAGACAAATGAGGGTGAACGGTGGTAAAATCACAAAGTCCCCCTTGATTTAGCTGTTTGTGCACATGTTACGCGACAATAGCAAGGAACACGGGCAAAGCCCGATGAGGTAATTTTCTTATTGGTTCCAAGGTTGGGAACTGATACTCACGCACTAGACCTGGGTTTTAAGCTCTATCACAAACTATAATAACAACAAAATTAGTCTAATAATCATCAATTTAACCCATAGATAATACTTGATTGGCTTAAAAATGTGTTTATTAAAAATAAAGTCTTTTACCTAGCAAGAGCACAAGGGCCAATCGTATTAGTAAAATTTATATTATCATAGGAAGTACGAGTTTCCCCATGAGATTATGTAAAACAATTAAAGTATATTTAAGCACAAGTTTTTCTAATTTTTTTATAACGATACGACTCGCACCTTTGTCGTTTAATCTAAACTATTATAAACTAGAACAAGAATAACGCATTAGAAATGGTTGTCAATCCTCAATTTGAGTTATTCTATGAATAAAACCTAAGCTCAAAAAACGCATGAATAAATATAAGAACAATAAATAAAAGATAAGGGAAAGAAGGATATTACCGAGTAGGTGAAGTTTTGGGAGAATAACTCACGTTTAAAACTCAGTAACAATGGTAGAAGTATGATGCTATAGGGAGAAAGCATCATAAAGGAAGAGGGGTAAATTAAAAAGACCAATAATATAATTAAAGAGTGTGATTATATTAAAGGAAGGGTGTCTGTCCGGAGGCAGAGCCTGAAAAAAAAGACAACAATTACACTTGTATTTATAGTGCTCTGCTAAGAAAAATTCGCGACCTAATTTCTAAAAAACTCTTATTCGTATCAGATGTGTCTGATTCGGATCAGAAGGTGGTGACTAATCAGACTACGCCACGTCATTAATTTATGGCGGTAGGGGGTGTCTGATTCGGATAAGAGGTGTCTGATTCGAATCACATGACGGAGAACTAAATTTTATTTCCTGTTTGGCTTGATCTCTTCCTTGTTCCTCAATTTCAGCTCTTTTGACCGATTATAACTTCCATGTGCATTTCTTTTAGATCCTTTAGCTTTTTATTTTAAACTTGTATATTGAGTCATTTCATCTTCAATCTTCAAATAAATGCACCTAAAAAGGGCAATTTTCACTCATAATAGATTAATGGCCTCAAAATACATAAAAATAGTAAATTGATATTAAAATACCTATATACGCAATATAAAGTTGGATTTAACACAATAATTAAGGTCATAATATGACAGTTTCTAGGTCGAATTAATACCATTTTGTTCTTACAATACCATTATGTTGTGGATGTACTCACTTTTAATAAGCTACATTTCACAAATCACATTATTTACGAGATAAGGTAAGGTTTCCTTTAATTCCAACTTCTACCTATTTGGAAGTAACTCATGATATCTCTTGTTATATTTATGCCTATTTCTCATTGCTACCAAATAAACCTTGCCAAGCTCATTCGTTCTCGAATGAAGTAAAACTTATGAGATTGTACTCTACCACTTCCCTTTGGCGGATTGAAATCATACTTTGCACAAATTCTTGCCATCCCTTTCTCTAGAAATCCTATCTATCTCATTCATAAAGTCAAAATAAATCAAATCTTTGTAGCGGGAATAGAATCTAAGCTGGATAATGGGAAATTGTACTGGGGAGAACTTAGTGATGAAGAAGACTCTACACATCCGAAAAATCCATTAAAGCTTATACTGCATGTAAATGCGACATTCTATTTGATGTAATTGTCGAATATCACAATAAAATGAAGTCTCTCAAAAGAAATCTTGAAGCCTTAGAGAACGATTATAAGGAAGAAACTTTGTCCTACTCATCTATCTTCAATGATGAGTTTCCTAACATACAAGACTAAAAAAAAAGGGTGTATATTTGACAATAACAAAGGGAGAGAAAAGATGAAAATTCAACACATTTAATTATATGTAATTTTACGATTATTTCAATTTGGAATTTTTTTTGATTCCACTCTTTCTTATTGATTGTGTTAGAATGGTATAATAAAAGTAATGATTTATTATCGGTTTTAGTATTTATTTATTAACAATGAATGATTTATTTGAGAATACATGTGAGGAATGTTATACATATTATTTATCTATACATGACTTTATTTTGTATAGTAAGTGATTTGGTGGGTATAGTACGACTTACACATGAAATATCAAATCATTGGTTCTTAGAGAATATATATTTTATCTTTCACAACTTTATATGGAATAGACAACCATCGGTATAGTTGTAGTACAGAATTTTAGTAGGCCTATCTTGAATATAAGGAACGGTTGAGTTTCCACCTTTTGTGCTAATATACCTAGAGTAAATTGAACATGACAAATTGGTATTATTTTATGGTACTGGCCGGATTAAACTAATTATACGTAATGAATTATTATAATTACTTATACTCTTAATCCTTATATTATTTTCAATACACATATTTATAATATATACTGCTTTGATTGCAATGAGTGAGATTTGGTGTGGTCAACAAACCCGTATATTGGGCAGTAGCATTATTTATATGACGTGTGTCTATAATCGACGGAATTCACATCCCTTAACAAGGATTGATGATATCCTCTTGAGAAACTTATAAGTTTTGTTTGTCTTAAATTTTGCAAGTGGATATTATATTCGACACAACAAATAAGTTAAGTGGTAAGGTCGAGGAAATAATATGTCATGTAAAATAATTGTCAGTAATTTATTTACGCGGTGGATTTGTGTAATCTTAACGTGGGGAGATATTTAAGTATTTAATAATGTGCTCTCAAATATTATTTTGAGAAGAATTAAAGTGTAATTACATTCTCTATTAGAAATGAATATAATTTACTGATAGAAATTCTAAGATTGGTAAAGTATTAATTAGATAATATTATATTAATCTGGTTAGTAAGATTATATAATATTTATTAATTAAATACTAATCTAAGTAAGATTAAAGTTATATTTTAAGTAGAAGTCTATTCCTTTTATTGCACTAGGTACCTGTTGTAGCCTATATATGCATCTCATAACTCAGATTAAATTACGATTTCCTAGCAATGTGAGAGTTCACCCACCTCTCTAAAAGAAAGACGTATAATATTAATACAACAGAAGATCAAGTGTGATCTACTTCTGCCCGTAAGTTATTTCTATATCGTTTTTATATAATTTATATACATTATAATCAGGATACCAGGCCAGTTTTCCGCTGCAAAATAAAGCGTGTTTCCAACAGATTGAATGTTCTTTCAATTAGTCGCTGAAATCAATAAAACTTATCATATTTATTATCATTCTTATCTCGCTGAAATCAATAAAACTTATCATATTTATTATCATTCTTATCTCTACGTTTATGCAATATTATTACATTCTTGATTTATAAGAAAGAAATGCACATAGTTAAGGAGAGCGAGTACTAATATTTAAATTAAGCGATTTCAGATAAATAGAGTACGAAGAATGGATATAAAATGTAAGGGAAAGGACTAAGAGTCTTCAGAACGAAAAATGAATTCTAAAGGAATAATTCAAAGTAGCCAAACTTAACCGGTTGAAACAGTGTAATTATGGAAAGGAGATAATTTTTATTTTTTTATAATTAAAAAGAGGTATCTAACCCGGTTATACAAAATAAGCTAATAGAAACTAATGCAACGATATTAATTACAACCGACTAACTGCTAAGTTAGTAAAACTGTCAACTAAACACTGATTATACACAAGACATTCTAACATGCTTTCAGAAAAGCATGCAAAACTAAACTAGATTTTTTTTTTCTTCTCTAAATTGAGTACAGATAAAAATAAAACGCACTGAAAGCTTTCTCCGTTCCATGGTTGCTTCACATCAAAAGCGTTCCTAAACGTTCTTGATATACCGTTGGTTTCTTTTACTTGCCCTTTGTGATGCATTTCAATTCTTCCTCGTGTTTCCCAATATTTTGATGTATGGGCACCGGTAAAATTGCAGTAGTTCTCACAAATGAGCGGTTTACTCAGTCTCGTTCCTTGCACACAACATCATATGATAATCAATCAACTCGCATCTTCAAGGAGGCGATGACACATGTAAATGAGGCTTGTAGCAAGTGTATTACTCAACTCGCATCCTTTCTTATCACATCATATCATAATTGACGAGGTCAAGGGCATGTATGGCCTGCTAATTGGAGCAGGTGTGGGCATTACTTCTGGTTGAGATAATTTTCCTTGAGTCCATCTCTTTAGCATTTCTAGTGTAGCTTTGGTTTGATCCATTGGTAACAAGTGACCAACATTTTTAACCAGACCACTCCATTGCATGGACCTGCCTTGAATTCCCAGGTCAATTGCATATCTTTGTGAATCCATTTTTTATGCCTAGCCCATAAAGGTCCAGAATATAAGCAAGTCATGTGGCCCAAATGATGAAATAATGTAGTAAATGGCTGAAAATACTTGAGTAAAATGGCCAGTAATAGATGAAAGTTTTGCATCAGTGTTTTTCATTTGCATAAGTGAAAATAAAAGTGATATAAACTCAAATTACTATACCATCCTGAAGTTTGGTAGCTCTGATAAATCCAGCACATGTGCTGCATAGACTTCTCTTGGGAGCGCCAGTAAATTTAAATACGTATCAGTGTGCATCTTGGAGCCTAATCGTGCTAGTTTATCTGCCACACTATTTTTCTCCCTGTAAATATGTATCAAACTTTTTCCAGCCAAATCCATAAGAGTGCAAGTATCTTACCACATATTAGGGTAAACAAAAGGAGGTTTAGTATTACGAGTCCATCAATTATTGACTACTAAAGAGTCGGTCTCAATATCTATATTATAGAGATCCATAGAGTAACAAATTTGCGACCCACATAAAGAGCATTCAATTCCGCAGAAGTATTGTTTCTAACTCCTAAATGTGAACAGAAAGATAACTCCTAAATGTGAACAGAAAGAAAATACAATACAACCATTACTATCACGTAAAACCCCTCCACTTCCAGCCAGACCCGGATTTCTAAAGGAGGAGCCATCAATATTCAATTTTAATCTTCCTATAGAGGACAGTGTCCAAGCCATAGCAATGAGTTTCTTAATCTTGATTGTATTAATAGGTATATTACAAGCATGCAAGGTAATAAGATTGAGGCTCGAAATAGCAGTGCAGTTAATGAGCAAAAAAATTAAGTTGCTTAAGCCATGTATGCACTTTCTTTATTATAATTATACCATTAAAAACAGCATTGTTATGAATATAATTATTTCTATTGATCCAAATTTAGCAATTAATAATAAAGAGAATAAGCGTAGGTAGTTTATCTATATGAGTATTACCTTTGAAATAATTACACCACATGGTAATAATATAGTGAACGCCAAAAGAAACAGGAAGCTTAAAACCAAAAAGATTACTAAAATAAGTCCAAACTTTTAAACTAACCTTGCTCTTAGTAAACAAATGATCAACAGTATCAACAGAATGGGTTGTGCAACAAATGCATTTACTAGCCGAAGTAATGCCAAAATTCTGAACGTCTCCATCTAATTTAACAGTCTTATTCTAAAGCTTCCAATTAAATACGAAAATTTCTATGGGTAGACAATTATTCCAAATATGCTTATAAAGATTATTAACAGGATATTTCTGTCTAAAATGATGAAAAACATTTTTACAAGTAAAATTACCATCTGTAGTATGATGCCAATATCTAATATCAACACCTGTTCTAAAAGTAATATTATACTTATGAATTTCCTGCGGTAAAGAAATGTCACTAATTTCTAAGATATGGAGGGAGAGTATAAAAAAACTCTTTCAATTATGCACGTGACTGTCGTGATATCTTCTACAACATAATGGAAAGATTGAGGATCATCTCAACTTTCATATTGGAATTAAACATGAAGATATTCATTCTACAAGATACCAACTCGACAAGCCAAAACACCAAGGATTAATTAACCGGTTGGGTTAAAAATTATCCGGTTGGAAAAAGTGAAAATTTGAATTTTTAATTATTATGGCTAGTTCACCTTGCCACCCCTTCATATTTTGACACACCACTTCAGAGAAAACAAGCCCAAATCTTATTTTTCATATTTTTGCTAATTTTTGATCATTTCGAATCCATAATTAATACGATAAAGTCTTTGACAATTGATCAAACTCTCTCATACACTTCATTCATATATTTTCCAGATATTTAGAGTGATTGTAAGATCTTTATTGATCCATAACCTTTGCGGATCAATCAAAAAGTCGAGATAATCCCATTTGTTTTGTTATTATTGTAACCACCTAGCTAAAGTCCTATATAATACACACACACACACACACATATATATATATATTATAATTATAATTATAATTATGTACTTGTTTAGAATAGAAGTTTTAAAAACAACTAGATCCGGGTTTTCCGTCAAAATGTTTTAAGTTGTTTGATAAGCGATTGGCCTGCAAATGTGTATATTTTTGGCACATAAAAAAAGGGATTTTATCATCTAAAAATGTTGTTGAGGATTATTTTATATGTGTTTTACGCATTTAATCATTTTGAGGAGTTTTATGTATTTTTACCCTTTTTAGGACTTAAATATGTGAAGATAATAAAGCAAAGACATAGAGTGAAGATGGAAGAGATTGGAGACCTAAAAGAATGGATTTAAATATGTAAATTCGTGCACAGGTAAAGATCTAACGAGAAAGATTGAAGAGAAGGCAACGAAGAAAATAAAATCTGATCAACATCACTGATCCGGATTAGAACCAACTTCTGAACCGCGTCAGTTAATGGCATGAAAGATTCTGACTGGGTCACGTCATCTGATCCGGATCAACATTTTTTAGGAATTAAATTCTAGAATTTTCCGAGTCAATCATTATATATGTTTTTATTGTACAAATTATTAAATATCTTTTCATAAATCAGAATACGTTTTTTTCCTTCCTCTACCTTAATATCGTGTGCCTCTCTCTAGCAAGAATTACTCCTAGAGAGACCTGCAGATTTTACTTTTTAGTATTTTGTGAGTTTTTTTAAAACTTGTCCTATTTATTTATTAGTTCTTAATATAATTGCATAATTAATATATTATTATTTCCATGTTAGCTTTGCTAGGCATGGGTGAGGATTGACGACCCTCACCTCTGAAGTTAGGTATAGCGCGAGCTATATCCGTAGAAAACGATAAAAAAAAATAGTTTAAAAATAAATTAAATAGATTATATTCTTATCTTTGTGGACGTCTTGGTCTTACCAGTTTTATAAATTTTATTACTACATCGGTCATCGTACTGTTACGAGATAAAGGGTTTTTTACTTTCAATAACACACTTTTCATCCAATCAATAAGTCTAACACACACACCCCACCCCACTACCCCCTAAGGATTTAATGAACTAAATACCTCATAGAATGAGTGGAGTGAGTCATCACAACTTTAAATTGAGATCAGCTTTATTGACTTTGTATGGGTCGTAAATATGTGAGGAGCGAGGGGATAAGTCCCTTGAGCACACGATGATTATTTCCAAGGGAGTTCATGCCAAAATATGGACAACAATCAAATGGGCTGATAAGTGGCGTAGAAAAGGAACTATGCGGGTATTTAATTTGTTATACATTAAATGCTAAAGGACTCAAAGAATAAAGTTTATCTGATGACATGTCTATCCGAAAGTATTTGGCTACAGAAGGTTGAGGCAAAATACACCTGACCTTACGATGTAAATTCTTGATGTATTCTCAATTGCATTTAGGAACACGTGTATTTAAGGCAATTGCGTTTATGTGGGGAATTGTTCAAAACCATGTTTAACATGAGTGTTGTGAAAGTGGTCAACTATCGACTTTGAGATAAAATCAAAGTTTTCCAGGACTAGATATTGTGTATCATTCTCAAAATAATTGGAAATCTTGTGCGACAAGCTTCGAATCGGTATATTTATTTAGGCTAGACAGAGAGTTTACGTGAATGGAAATTAGCCTCGTAGTTGGAAGGCAAAATGGTATAACTTGAATGTTGGAAAGGAGGGAAGAACCTTATAATTGTATTTGCATAAGATGGGGTAACTTGTTATATCACGTTGACACAAATGTGGGTGCACTACACAAAAACGTGTATGCATGCTCGGCTCAGAACATGGACTACGTTTGGGTCCGAATTACGGAACTGGGTCTCTTGTCTAAAATCTTGAAAACTAGTTATGTTTGACCTTTTTGACGCCCCTTTGTCCATATCTAGTTCCATTTTTTGTTCTTGTATCAAGTGTGGTGCGATTTGGTTTGAATTATTTAGAAACATATTCCCTGAAATTTACAAAAAGTTGTAACATCCCATTTAATGAGAGTAAATGTAACATTAGTGTTGGGAGTTACTAAATTGAATGGACACCATTTATGAGTGTTGTTAACTGTAGTGACTTATGATTCATGATCCTTAATCTACGGTTTGGAGTTGAGCCTATGAAATGCCCTCTCTCTCATTCTGAGGACACACAATCATCAAATACATACATATACAGAGAGAGCACCGCACCGCCAAATTCTCGATCTTGACTCGACTGCCGCTTTTATCGAGTCACATGTGAAAGACGTTATATTTTGGGAACTCGGTGCCCTTTTCAGTGTGATAGCTAAGAAATTATGCTGATTCAGTCCGCCAGATTCTACTTACTTGTTTTGTTCCTATTATTTTTGCTTTGTTACAAATCATTTCCTTAATTAAATTATAAGATTTTTTTTTTATTCCGAATCATATATTTAGTGTATTCTATAGAGCAAAATCAATTTTACTTTATCAGTGTTGATATACGGAGAGACTAAACACCTTGCTTTGTAAATACTAAATAACCACTGAGGGTTATTGATCTATATCGATATATATTTATCAAACGACACTCAGCGAGTCTTTAAATTACTGTGTATAAAAAAATATGTACCTATATCAATTCTGTTTAATTGATTGACCTGGTTGCATTTTGGTGGCAAAATTGTGCCAATATCATTTTCGTACCCACTTTGAAAAGCTCACACGCACTAAGTATAGTTGGGAGGCATGAAGCATTGAATAACCCAAAAACATTATATAATTGGATGGAGTATCATAGGAAAACGTCCCCTAAGGTTTGGAGTACCATCAACACACTTCACGAGTTTCAAATTCGATCAAATATACATGTTCTTGTTTTTAAGATACATCATTTATCCCTCGTGAAGTAGTTTGCTAGCAAGTTTTAGGGTCGGTCAATTCACGTTTTCACCCTTCATTGGAAAATTTATTTTCCGTAAAAAACTAAAAGCTCAAGTTAGTCTGTGTTATGTCTAGACGCTTGCAGAAATTGAAATTTGTATTTATAGAAAGATTAACAGAAGATACTTTTAAATGTTACAGTAACAAGCATAAGTTTATAATGATACGATAACAATTATGTAATGTACTGATTTAAGTTTAAAGATATCATATCCACCTTTCAGAACCATACAATTTATTGTAGGTGGCACGAGTGATGTTGTATTAACCTGAGGTGGTGTTTTTTTATTAAATTCGGAATGCGTGGGGTGTTTTGATTTCCAGTCAAACCTAAAGGGTTGTATTTGATGATTACTCAATTTGAAATAGCACTCAGAATAAATTCAAAGACATGCTACACAGACGCTAGTGGATGGAACTATACGATTCAAGAACAAGAAAAAAGAATTAGAAGGAACAAATTATAGAGATTAAGGCCTCGTTTGGCGGGAGTATTAACAGTCCCGGGACATGATGTCCAAGGGGTATTTTGAAAGTAGATGGAATTAGTGTTGGACTATTAATGCAATCAATTAGCCATATTTTGTGTTTGTTTGGTTGGACTATTGTGTAATTGATTGCTTTAAAAATTAATGAATATTTATAAATTAATGAATATTTACAGAAATAAAGTTACTTTAAAAATTATGTATTGTAGTGTATATATCTTGTATAGAGAAGGGAGACGTAAAAGGCAATTTAATACTTTACCAATTATGTCTTGCAGGATTATCAATACCGGTGAGTGGGTTTCTATATACTCCTAAATGGGGTTATTTGTAGTCCAAAAGTATTTCATGTCCAATGTCAATTTTTCTATCAAACAGAGTATTAGTGGACCCATCACTATTTTTCATCCAATCCCAGTCAAGATATCTTGTTAACAAAGGAGGCCTAAGAGTTTTGTATCAAAGCAACCATAATAATTAAATAATTCTTCACATCACTAAGTAGATTTTAGTGCTGTTGGTTGTGTAGCTTTATTTGAATATAAAATGATAAATTATGTAAACACACGCTAATTTATCTGAATTTATAATGCTAAAACAAATATATATATGTAGATGTGTGTAAAGATTTTTGTAGTGGCCTTGTTAGTGGAAACTATCTGGTTTTCAGCCATTACGAGATAAAGATACGTCAAAGAGGTGCTAAAGAAGGTCGATGAAAATGAAGAGTGATGGTAGATTTTGTATGTTTATGAAGATAAACATGGCTTATTCAGTAATGATTTTCACTAACATTGTGATGGCTGGCTGGGCCTTGTTTTCCAAGGCATCTATTTCCAAAGGGTTAAATCCTTATATTTTCGGTGTTTATCGTCAGGCCTTTGCTACTCTTGCCTTGGCTCCATTTGCAGTTTTCCCCCAAAGGTAAGCTATTTTCTTTTTGTCATGATATATGATAACCAAGTATCAAACTCCCATATAAAGGTTAAACTTGCTTAGTATACTTTAGAATGATATTATATGGTTCTAATTTTTAACTATTTCCTTGAGTAACAAAATTTTGTTCTGATTAGACAAGAGAAGGTTTTAATCCCGTCTTCGTTTTTCCTTTTAAATTGCAGAAAGAGCTTAGCTCCTCTATCATGCACCGTGCTCCTTAAAATCTTCTTCGTTTCTTTTATTGGGTAAGAGTTCATGTATGTTTCTATGTATATTTTCATGTTGATAGTTGTGAATATCTTGTGTTTGTAAATTTATTTAGTAAGCAAATTTCAGGATGACGGTGGCTTTCAACCTTGTGAACCTTTCACTTGCATATATCCCAGGAAGTTATATTACAGCCACCGGTAACGCGATTCCTGTCATGACCTTTCTAATTGCCCTGTTTTTAAGGTATATCTATAAATCCAAGGCATAGAATAACTGTAACATCTCACAACCTAAGGGTGCTACACGGCCGACTAACACGTGACTTGACACGTGCTAGACGAAAGCCTACAACTTTAAGATAATAATAAAAAAAAAATTTAGACTCTAAAACAATAATTTCAAACATTCGCTCTTATTTCTGAATATCTCAAAAAGCTAAAATCAAATTCAAATATCGATAGGAACTTATTTAGACAGATCTTGTAATACTAAAGAAACAGGAATTAAAAATTATAATCTTGGAACTTTATTAGCAGCGGAAATAAAACGGAATCCTATGAAGGTTTGGCTGATTCCCAACTAACTTAACTCTGACTCCTTAAAACGACTCTTTAGAACCTGTATACCTGAAAACATTTCAAAAGTGAGGGGTAAGCTAAAAGGCTTAGTGAGCGATAAACCTTGCAATACAATATAGGGTCGAAAATATATTTTCATCCTTTAATCATTTTCCTTCGAAAAATGAATATTTTTAGCTTTACAAAATTTCCAAAGCATAGTATAATATAAAACGTTTCTTGAACACTGAAACATTTTCGAACAAATAAAATATAAAATATTTTAAAAGATGTGATCAATACGATAATATAAATTAGATATTTATCTAGATTGGACTTCCCAATCCTAGGTGGATGCTAGAGATCTCTTTTATTCATTAAATTCACACTTTTCGAATATCTTTTCTATGATTGGACTTCTCAATCCTACGTGGACTCTATAGGTCTCTTTAATTGTACCGGTACTTCTCAAATATCTTTATATCATTTCTTTTCTCAAATTAGATCTTAAATATAATACCATAATGATCACAAAATAATTAAACTAAATTCTCAAATATAATATCAATGGTTCATTTCTTGAGCACAAACTTTCATTAGAACTTGTACGCACATCGACGGTACTTTCTTTTAAAACCTGCATCTTTACGAAACAATATACATATATAGTCTTGGTACTTTCAAATATATTTAACTCTGCAAATATTTGTTAGAAAATGCAATTGAATTTTTATAATAGCAAGTAAGAAAAACCACGCACCTTAAATGATTCAGTTCGAGTATATTTTAATGACGTCTATGAACAAAATGATGACATCAACGACGGTCCGCTGGAACACTACTGGATGATCAAGAACTGATATTTAACATTCGATCACTTCCCTGAGTGTCTAGGTGACTCTCTAACGTGGTATACGCATGAGGTAGATATAGGAATGCTACTAAGGAGAGAAATATAAATAACTTTTCTGAACGTAATATTTACACTATAAACCTTTAGTACATGACTATATAGTTTCTGTTTTTATTTTAATTTTTATAGAACCATACCATTCTCTATTCATTTATACATATAGCCTATTACTCTTATATATACATATGAGATGGGTATACAAATGGGAAGTGTAAAGAACGGACAAGGAAAAAAAAACTGATGAAACCGAAGGCATTACTACCACACTTTAATTCGATTATAACTCATGCTACTAATTGACATTAAATCCTATAAGCAATATACATAACGTGTGTCAAGATGTAAATGTATGTATTCGTAACTTCATAGGCAAACCAATGTAACATGATGGAGACATAAATGCAATGTTTATTCTTTTTAATTCTCAAATAATTTAATTGGTAAATGATTGCTTATTAGTAATACGTTTCAAACTACATAACCATTACAAGAGTAAAACCTTATAACTTTCCATACATCCAGTACTATATATTTTACTTACAAGCTTGTGATAACATCAAATTAATAATTATGACTTTGCTAAACTTTAAACGTTATTATACCCTCATTACTACTATTTGTATGATTAAGACAAACTTTACAACTTTTGAAACCGTTCCTTAATAACTCCCAACTTGTTTATTTAAAAATTAAATTGCTAAATCATTTAATAAATAAAATAAGAATAGAAATCAAAATACGGGATTTTACAATAACAAAGTTCCAAAAGTTAGTCATACAAATTCCTCTTTCTAAAATAGAATTGCGCTACTTGAAGTTCATGAAATTAGACTTTCACTCTTTCTGTTAAAAAATTTGAAATTACCTCACTTGTAACTCAACAACTAGGAACATTTACAAGCTGGTTGAGTAACATTCGTGTGTATTAATTTTACACGAGACTTTTGCAGGTTATAGTAAAAAATTGAACGAATATAATTTGAGGGTAGGCATGACTTGTCTACGAACAAATATATCGACCTTAAAATGAAGAGTTTAGCTGTAAAGGCCGGTTTCTCTTTATTATACTCCATACTGCAAGGACTAAAAACAACTACAAATTAGTATCATATTATTTGGAATGTTTTTAATACTAAAAACTAAATTAATGGGTTTCTTCTTCGAAACTTCTTTTTCTGATATATTTATCTGAATAATCAGGGTTGAAAGCGTTTCAATAAAGGAAGGACACGGAGTGGCCAAGATGTTTGGTATTGCACTATGCCTGACTGGTACATCAGTATACGTTTTTTTCAGAGGGCCACCTATCATCTCTAATATTACCCAAATGGAAATTCATAGAGGGATTTCGATAGGATGTCGCTCGTATGAAGCTTGTGTTAAAGGATCATTTATCCTCCTTTCTGGCCAGGCAGCATTTGCTTTTTGGCTTGTTATGCAGGTATGATATATACACCACACTTCTTCTTTATGCAAATATTCAATAAGTGATCGGTCCATTGTGTTGTGATTGATTACGGTGAGTTTGAAACAAGCAGAGATAAAATTGCACTTCTTTGCAAGTAGCCATACGTGTACATTATAATTTAGAAAGTATAGTTTGAAAACGAGAAAATATATGTTTAGTATATTCAAGTATTGATGTTTTTCGATTTAGTATACTATACTACCAATTTTATTTGTTAGTATATTGAACTTTTGTTTTTTTCGGATTCCGTTCAAATTAACAGCAAAAACATGGCGTCATTACTCTTTTTCATTTAAGGGCTAATTCCCTATAAATAACTCATACCAACTTATATTCCTCTTATATACCTTGATAATTTCGAATTACTCATAGCTACCACTTTTTATACTATATGAGTTTTATTAGTAATTGATTTTTAAAAAAAATTATAAAAAATCATCAAAAATTATAAAAAATCACCAAAAATCACAAAAAATTATTAAAAAATGCAAAAATCACAAAAAAATTATAAAAATTACAAAAAATTTAAAAAATTACAAAAAATCACAATAAATGAAAAAAATCACAAACTTTTAAAAAAATTACAAAAAAATGCATATAGTTAGTCGAAAGTGTATATAGTTAGTCAAAAATGCATAAATTTGAGTCGAAATTGCATTCAATTCAGCTGAAAGTACATTTAGTTCCGTTTAAAGTGCATACAATTCAGTCGAAAGTAAATATAGTTCAATAAAAGTGAGTGTGCATATAGTTCAGCTAAAAGTGCATCTGGTTTAGCTGAAAGTACATCTGGTTCAGCTTAAAGTGCATCTAATTTAGTGAAAAGTACATATAGTTAAGTCAAAAGTGCATATAATGTAGTCGAAAATGAATATATTACAGTCGAAAGTGTATATAGTTTTGTTAAAAATGCATCTGATTCAACTAAAAGTGCATTTGGTACAACTGAAAGTGCAAATAGTTCAGCTGAAAGTGCATATGGTTCAGCTAAAAGTGCATATGATTCAGCTGAAAGTGCATATGGTTCAGACAAAAGTGCATATAGTTCAATAAAAGTGCATATAATTCTGTAAACCTGCATCTGGTTCAACTAAAAGTGCATCTGGTTCAGCTGAAAGTGCATCTGGTTCAGCCGAAAGTGCATATAGTTTAGCTAAAAGTGCATCTGGTTCAGTCGAAAGTGCATCTAGTACAGTCGAAAGTGCATAAAGTTCAATAAAATTGATTTTTTTGTGTTTTTTTTTCATTTTTTTTAATAATTTTGTGATTGTTGTGATTTTTTTTTATTTTTTAATAATTTTTTGTGATTTTTTTCATTTTTTTATAAATTTTTATTTTTTTTATATTTTGTGATTTTTTTCATTTTTTTCATCTTTTATAATTTTTTATATTTTTTTAAAATTTTGTGATTTTTTGTGATTTTTTCATTTTTTATAATTTTTTATAATTTTTTTTTGTGATTTTTTTATTTTTTTTATGATTTTTTATGATTTTTTGTGTTTTTTTAATAAAAATATATATTTTTTTAATTTTTACAATTTTTATGATTTTTTTTCATTTATTTTGAGATTTTTTGTATTTTATATAATTTTATGTGTTTTTTTTTCCATCTTTTATGAAATGTGTATTACGTTTTGGTAAATAAAGTAAATAATTAAAAAGTGTTACCTATAGAAATATGAAATTATGAAGGTAGATATAAGTAATATAATTTCAAAAATGATATCTATTGGACATTATTTGTTCATTTAATTTCAAAGGTATAATGGTCATTATACTTATCAATTGAACTAAACCCTTAAAACATATCTGGTGGCTAGATTTAAAGCAAATATTAAGACCTTTATAGCATTTACAATACTGTTGTTATCTTGTTAAGTAAAATAGTTAGCTAACAATACATTTTTTTATCTGTATTAGTTGTGTTAAAGTATGTGTTATCTTTATAGATGTTAAAAAAGTTATTAAAGGTAACAATATTTTTAATGTTTGTAACTGATGACTTGACAAACACAGACCACAATTAACTTTATTATCTCCTATAAATTTTCCCCATAAAAATAGTAACCAGTAAAATAAAATATAAATAGTTAATTAAAAATTGATAACATTGTTAATGTAAAACTAATGTGCATATTAAATTTAAGATGTTTATGTGTCATTTAACACATTTTTAAACGATGATGTGTCAGTACTTAACATTAAAAAGTTAAAAAAACTATTATGGATGCTCTTAGATGGATCCAACTGCTACAAATAAATAACACATTATAAAAGATTCCTAACTACTTACTACGTTCCTATTTAATTGTCCATTACGAAATTACGTGTAATTTTGACCGGATTATAACTTGTATCAAAATTGTCAAAATGATTTTTTTTTTAAAACCTAATCATAAAAGTAAACATTTGAACTGTATGATCAACTTTTAAAAAATTTCATTCCGATAATTTTGATAAGTTCTTGGCCAATCAAAATTGCACATAATTTCGTAGTGAAAAATTAAATGAAAACGGATGGAGTAATATATTGTGTATATATATATATATATATATATATATATATATATATATATATATAGGGGAAGGATATATGAACATCATGAAAAACACCCAACTAGACACTTTTTAGTAAAAACGCTCCAAATCAAGATTTGGTTAATGCAAATCTCAATGGTTTCACGACGGGAACACAAATATGCGTCTTGTTTTTTTTTCCTGAGATGTATAATGACATGTTTTGAATTTTTAAATTTTACCATAATTTCGAAAACATGTCATTATACATTTCGGAAAAAAAAACAAGACGCATATTTGTGTTCCCGTCGTGAAACCATTGAGATTTGCATTAACCAAATCTTGATTTGGAGCGTTTTTACTAAAAAGTGTCTAATTGGGTGTTTTTCATGATGTTCATATAACATTTCCCATATATATATATATATTTATATATATACTTATATTACCGACATTACATCACACCCACACATATATATATATATGTATGTAACTATATATAAACATAGGGACCGTAGATCAAAGTGGTGGTGAAGGAGGCGGTAGGCAGGGGACCTAAGTGAAAGCCAAGGTGTGATGATGGTCGATCAGTGATGGTGATTGACCAAAGTTTTGTAAATTTAAATGATATATGGGTCATCCTATCATTTTAATAAATTTAAGGGATAATTATTATTAACTACACCAAACCTATTGGTGATTAAGAATCTACATAACCATATTACAAGTTTAATAATTTACATACACACATATAACAAATTCATCAATCAACACATTTCGGTTAACTTATGTTAACTTTTTAACCGTTTTTTGGTCATGTGCGATGTTTGTTTTACCTTTAAATCATAACTGTAAATGGTAACGCGATCACACGTGACCAAACATCTCTGAAAAAGTTAATATAAATCAACTAAACTGTTTTGATTGATAGATCTCTTATAGGTGAGCAAATTGTTAATATTATAAGATGAGTATGCAAATTTTAACCAAAAATAGCTTGGTGTAATAAATAATAATTTTTCCTAAATTTTAATACTTACAAATATGTCATTTTCTTTCATATAGTTACAATAAGACATACAGTCATTTAAATAGGCCACAAATAGTATTAGTAAGACATACAGTTATTACTAATGACTGGAGACACGATCAGTTTCCACAAGCTTGTTTCAAAATTTTCAAGACAGTTCTCAAAAAATTTAATATAGGAAATTATGTCTAATTATTGAATATACACTATGCTAGTTGGTCATTGGAATTAAAACTGTAAGAGATAGCATTATTTTCTTATTATTTTATCAAACAACTATTTGATATAGCAAAAAAGAGTTACCTGTGCAAACACACTATTTTAGTGACAAATATAATTTTGTTGTGATTCTTATTAGCTCACATATATATGTATATAAATATAGAGAGAGAATATAGAGAGAGACAATAGGGTGTTTATTAATCAGAATGTATCAATAAAAGTGGATCCTAACCTTCTTTATATACTAGAAGTTAGGGTTATACAAGCTAGAAAGCCCAACTTAGCCTCACTATGAGTAAGGCCCAAGAGTCCAATAATATCCTACAACATCCCCTTGAACGTATTGAATTCTTCGTCTTCATGCTGTCGATCTGAATCGAATTCATTCGCAGTCCTAAACACATAAAACCTTAGGGTCGAAAAACCCAACGTGGGATAAAACCGGTAACTAGGACAAATTGTATAACAAAATGATATAGGCCGAAATTCCATGTAAATAACTAACCACAAAACAGTGTGCCTCATAAAAACCTTGTCAGAGCAAACCCAATGGGAAAATCTCTGATCGAAGGAAAAAGAGTGCAACAGTGGTAGTGATAGGGGATCAACCACAAAACAGATGTCTTATCAAAACCTTGCTAGAGTAAACCCAATGGGAAAAAACCTCTAGTCGAAGGATAAAAGAGTACACAGTGGTAAAAAGTATACAACATGATACTCACTATAATTTCGGCAATATAAAGTAAAATATGATGGGAACGTGTCTCGCTAAAAAAACTTTGACAAGTAAAACCCAGTGGGAAAAAACTTGGTCTAAGGACAAAAAGAGTACACGAGCATGCGACTGGATGCTCCCCCTCACTTACACACAACAGGGTGCGAAAATTTCGACTAAGTAGTAATTAGTACAATAAGTATTCACCTGGATGCTCCCCCTCACTTGCACACGACTGTGTGCAAGGATTTCATATTTCAAGAAAGAGTACGAGCATTCGACTGGATGCTTCATTTACTTGCACACGACTGTATGCAAGAAAATATAACGTGGAATAAAACGATCATTCGACAGGATGCTCTTAAACTTCATATGTGAAGATTTATTTCGACGATAAATGCTAAATAGTATAATGTAGTCATGTCTCTCTTGATCGATAACAACAAGTTATCTTCTATGACAAGTGTTTTATCTGGATCGTGAGACAGACCATATGTAATTCAAATATGGCTAATACTAGCTCGAAGCCATATACACTCTCTAGTCGTCTCATAGAGCACGAATAGATCAGAGTGATTCGCGTGGAGTCATTCCAATACCTCCAAGATATTGCCTTATTCCTAATGATAAAGACAGACCATGTTAGGAATATCACTTATGT
Source organism: Primula vulgaris (assembly GCA_963920805.1). Classification (NCBI taxonomy): domain Eukaryota; kingdom Viridiplantae; phylum Streptophyta; class Magnoliopsida; order Ericales; family Primulaceae; genus Primula; species Primula vulgaris. The sequence goes on along the minus strand of OY987222.1, from coordinate 1,492,274 downwards.
GAATCTGATAAGTAACCGTCATCGGTATAACCGAAAAAGGGTTGCGTTAGTTCGAGTACCGAAGGGGGTAGATACACTCGATGACACAAAATGGGATAAGACACGCCCTCATCCATAGTTACCTTAAGGTAATGGGAAAATGTCTTTTATGCCATTTCGATAGCAGCGTGTTAGCGTGATGCTGTGTCGAGCTATACCATTCACATCTGACGACATGTTCATCCTAACACATTAGATCAAGTACAATGATGGGCTTATTGTATTTAGATATGAACATCATGGTTCAATATCTCTTCATCATCTCATCAGGAATAGACTGGGTCTATATCAATGTCTAGTGATCGAACGATCATGGGAGAATCTGACGAGTTAGGGTCATAATGACTAAAACGTCATAACACCTTCTGGGTGTATTATGAATCATGGACTTAGATTCAATTTTTACGGGACTCGATCATCAGGCCGAGTCACTACCGTATCTTTCCAAGATTCTTTATCTCGAAGGCAAATCCAAAAGTGGATCGCGTAATAAAACACGCAAGGGCATAATACTTTTTCAAGTATCCTAAGCTGATCAAGTCCTCACTTAGGTAGGTATACCACATACGCTCGGATTATATTAATCCATATAGTGAATATTTCATTTAATTGAGATCGTGTTTCGTGGTCAGTAACTACTTGATTGAAGCATTATGAAGTCACACAGGGACCTTCATCTATATCTTTTTGTCTAAATCCCCATAGAGATAAAACCGTGACCACATTCATGGCTGCATACTCAGTTTTTCAGAAACTACTAAACTGGTAAAGTAGGGGACTGCTATAATGTCCATTATGAAGAAATCAACCATCTCGTAATCAATTCCAAGGTGTGAGAGAAGCCTTGCTACTAGGCGAGCATTCTACAATCTCATTATTCTCATCACTCTTCCTTACGAATAACCAAATAAACGAACTCGTTTAACATTGGTGGTGTTGGAGCGACAGGTCCGAACACACTTTCGCTAAGGAGTCTAATTAGATTACAAGTTTCCATTAGTCCAATCTATTATCCGTTGACTTCAGACAACGGTACATGGTTCCCTATCATAATTTGTTCATATTATCAGTCGTCACCGAATATATGAAGAAGTAATCAATGCAGTCTCGTTTCGCTCTAATATCGTCTAAGATATCATGATCGACAGATATTTCGAGATTTTTAGGATGAGGAGGAAATCACACATCTCCTTGATCCTTTATAATCTCGTGTAACAAATGAGTTTTAGTTCACCACCTCTGGGACTGAACAAATTAAGAACCGGTCAACTTCCTCGTATCTTGGGAAGGACGACAGACTGACGGTCTACGGCAGTGTCATTTGCTTGGCGGGTTTGGCCAAAACAATGTGTTACGACTGGAACACGGCGTCTGACAAGGATGTCTATCCTTGCAAGCATTTTGCAGCAGGTATAAATGATCTCGTGACATCTCATAAAGTCATTAAATGCGTTTGGCATTTAGTTAAACTTGAGAGAGTCTATGCACTTACTTATCACTAAGTGCAATTTTGGGAATCAAGCTAAGACTGAGTGGGTTATGCCACGTTACTTCACGTCGTTCCTTATCAACGGTAACATGCAAATCTCCCCCTAACGACAGGGAGAACAGTCTTAGTGATGTCACTTTTGCATATCATGCTGTAAAGAGATCGCTTGCCAAGATTACTCTATCAAATGATAGGCATGGGATTCATAATCGACTTATGTCCCCTTCAGAGGTCCATATTTTGAACGCTATAGTGGTAAAATCAAAATATTAATTAAGCACTCCAAACACGCGTTAATATGAGACTTTTAGCTCATAACCAGTAATCAGCTGGTACGCATATGGTGTCTGAGTGTCTATGGAACTCATAACGGACCAATGTAGCAAAATAGCATAACCCCACACAAAAATATAAATTTTGGTGTGCAAGACCAAGAAGTGCGTACAATCATTTGCAGTCGCATCGTCAAACTTTCCGTGAGTCCATTTGGGTCTGAACATAATCGACATGATGTTCAATTTCAATTTCCAAACTCAAGAAATTCAAATCGAAATTTTGATTGTTACTTTTCAGTATTATCAAGTCGACTAGACTTTTCAGGATAATCCGGATCATGAGCCATCAACTTAATGATAAGACTAAGAGTTTGGGAAGTGCTGCATTTATTGTCGATGCATCAACCATAACCATTTATATTTATGGTCAATCTTATGGTTGGATAAGTCCACAATAACTCCTTCAATTATTTACAAGAATTCTACGAGTCCATTTCGTGATCTTTACACATACTAGTCTTTCAAAGTGAGCATTAGTGGCATGGATTTTGGATTAATCACAAAATATATCCTCAAATAAAATGCAAATGCGATGCAATTAGAAATCATGCATCGTCTTTTGACCCATGAATATCTCATCCAGTCAATGTCACAATATCAAAATGCTCTTATCAATCAATGACAGGCGGATGATAGTACAGCCAATCATGTCTTAGCATCTAAATCCTTTATCAATCGACAACAGGCGAAATGATAAGGAAACTTTAAATGCTTTTACAAAATATGCTAGCAACCACTTGAAAGACATTTCAACACCTCTAAAATACGCTTTTGGTCGTATTGAATGGAGGTTATGTAAAGAAATTTTAATTCTTTCATGAGCTATTATTAGATAACACTGGTTTTCTCGAATATTTTATAACTCAATAAGGTACGACAGGACCTACAAGAGTATAAGGCCTTATATTTGACAAATCAATTTGGTTTTACCAAAAATTTCGATTTGGAACGACATGTCCATAATCATTGTCACAAAGGACTCTTTAAGGCAAGTAGTTGGTGAAATTATGTGGTACACGGTTACCCACTATTTTAAAAATAAATCAACTAGCCCACAAGTATTGCCTAAAATTTCATAATTTAAAGTTTGGTCACATTTGTCAAAGGAATTTGCTCAAATTACTTTAAATTATTTCGAGAAATTTCGTAAACAGACAAACCATAATGCAAAAGTATGTCCAAATGGAAAAAAAACATAATCCAAATGGAAAAAACATAATACAGATGAGCGGAAAAAAACGGCTCAATGATTTATAAAAATCAATAAAGAAAGGTATCAAACTCATTTGAGCCACAAAATCGAGGGTCTCAAGAGTTTCCTTTCAATGAACTTTAATCACATTAACATCGGTTTTTCCACCTTTATAATAGTTGTGAATTATTTAAGGAGTAACCGTGCATGACCTCTGTCTTTATAGCATAGAGTTGGCTCCTTGAGCATTATCTTTTGCTTTGTGAGAACGGACCATATTGTTCATTTTAATTACTATCTTGGAGCCACAAGTTTTGGATTTTGACGATTGATTAAAATCTCTCTTGGCTAAGAGATTCATCGGGATCGCGATAGTTCAAGACAAATAACACTTGTCTTGGTTCTCGATTCGTGGAAAAAAATGTACACGAAGAGCATTAATATCAGAAAAATAATTCGCCATTGACCCAATAGGATTAAAACTACTCCCCGGGGTAATTTTCTTATCCAATAACAGATGGGCGATAAAGGAACATGGTGAATATAAATTCACGATACTGCTTATGAAATACAATTTTCAAGGTAGTATTTTGGTGAAGGATTGCTACAATATGTCAATTTCGGACATTTGTTCACCATAGACGCCATCACGTCTCAAATGTGGCGGCGGAATATCATCAACGCCTTATCTTTCATCTCACGAGTAACAACAAACTCGTGTTTTACTTATCAAAGATGGAATCCAAAAAAAAATTGATCATATTTTCACACATCAGGGTGCTAACATGTGGTGACGGAATAACATCAACGTCTAAACAATCATTTCGCAAGTATGATTTGCGATTTCCTCATCACAGATGGCATCCAATATGTGTTGGGAGTTCTGGATTAGTTATCATATAAAACGACTGGTTTATATGTTTATGGTTTGCACAAGCACAAACTTTGTTTTGAAACGACAGGTTCAAAAATAGTTTTGCTTTTAATGTGAATTGGTTCTCATTGATCGAACGACGGGTCGATACTGAAACACCAATTCGGCGAAACATACATCACTATATAAACACACTCGGGGAAATTATTATTTAGTCAACCCCTTTCGGTAGCTCTAACTGAACACGACCAGGAAAGACGGTGAGGGTGGAGGACACGAATGCCACTTAAAACCCGACCTCATTAGGATATCGACTTCCGCCTATATCTTTCCTAGACATCGTATCCAAATAGGTGAGCCTGTTTAGGAAAGATTCATAATTTTTCCAACTTAAATGTGAATATATATGATTTCGCAACTCTACCATTCATGGCAATAAATAACAGATATATCTATTCTAGATAACCACATATATATACAAGACAGTATAAAATATATTCATGGTATATATCTAATCATGCAGTAGATTTGGTGATAAATTAAATCAATTCAGAATTATCAATCACACAAATTATATCATAACAAATCAAATTAATTAGATCAAATCAAATAATTAACTGCCATATGTGATATTTATATCTATGGTAATATCAAAAGATATGTTGATTATGCTAACAAGATATCAATCAATTATCTACGGTTTATTGCCATATAAGTAATTCTATACATGTTAGTTTAACATGCAAGCAAGCAATATATTTTTAATTACCAATTTATTCTATATATGGTAATTTTTAACATGCAAATTAGTTAAATTTACATGAAAACATATCAATCTATTCAATTAACATGCAATTTTTATTCACTTGCCTTTTTAATAAATATATATATTATGCATGTGGGTGAATATTTATAGACCGAATATTGAATTTTATAAAACATATATACTGTTGTTATACATGTAATATACTACATGGACTATCCGTGTAATTTCAGCAAACTATATATCTATTTACAGCATTATTACAGCTTCAGTCCATAATTTCAGACAAGTTTCAGTTTAGTCCTTTAGTAATTAACATGCACAGTTAATAGTTTAAGCGAATTACAAAACAGTCATACTGTTTTCAGTTTTTTTACAGATTTAATCCCACAGATTAATACATGTTTTACGATTACATGATTTCCGATTTACAACCCGATTATATGTCTTTTACTGATTTTGTTTGTATAAAAATATAATTTTACAGTATACGATACATATTACCTATCAATAGGTTTTTATAGATAGGTTGATCATGTTAGACAGTAAAAAAAATAAAAAATCTATCATGCATAGTTTTTTTTTTAACAAATATATGCAGTTTGGGTTACTGCGTATGCTCTTATCAACAAATATGATTTTATAATAAATAATATATGTGTTACGATCATGATTTAGTTACCCATACAAGTAACAAACTCTAATACACATGAATTATATACTACGGTATATTTATCATGTTTTATTTATCCATAAAATAATACGTGCAATCACATATATGGAATAAATTAAGTTTTGAATTCGGTACTTTACGCACGGTATGTTGGTGAAGGTCGATATAGAAAAACCCTAAAAAAACCAGGATAAACCTCAAGTTTTATAGATACCCAATATCTGTGCGTTTACCAAAAATCTCTAATATCCGCGAGCGTATATCTTAGTCTCCACGAGCAAAGTGCTGATAACGTGTTGTGATTTTTATTACCTCACATATATATGTATATAAATTTAGAGAGAGAATATAGAGAGAGAACAACATGATCTTTATTAATCAGAATGTATCAATACAAGTGACCCTAACCTTTTTTATATACTAGAAGTTAGGGTTATATAAGGTAGAAAGCCCAACTTTGACCCACTATGAGTAAGGCCGAAAAGTCCAATAATATTCTACAACAAATTTAATAATCTATGCATGTGTGTGATTAAACATGTATTAGGATAGGTAGGCAGCCATACAAAGTGGATTTAAGTGTACAATTCGAAAAATCAACAAGTAAAGTATAGTTTTGGTATTATTCATTTATTTGATGTTAATTTTTTTGGTACAACCGAATATATAAATCTAAATTACTTTTATTATGCAATTATAAGTATGAGCACTAAATATGTAATTATAAGTATGTGTACAATCGATTAAAAAAATAATGTACAAAAATGAAAAAATATGAAAGATGAGTATTCTAAACTGAAATTGCATAAGGATAATTTAGTAACTTGAGTCATTTTTGTTAATAAATCTAATGCCCGTATATAAATTTGAAAAGAAACAATAGTTCAGTATATTAATCAATAATTTTGATAGTTCAGTATAGTAAATCAAAAAATGCTTATACTTGAATATACTAAGCATAAATTTTAATTTTGTCGTTTGAAAAGTGACACTTACTTTGAATTTACTAACAATTTTTGTAGTCCAATCATAAAGTTGAGTTCAAAACTAAACAAAATGTTACTACGTATGAAGTAACTAAAAACCTGAGCTTATTATTGTAAGAGAAGTTGTCTAAGTCTGTTATTGTGAATTTCAGGACAAAATTTATATCGATAACATTTTGTGATATCTAAAAGGGATCAACATATATCTATCTCTCTGCCACTGGTGAATTATAAGAATATAAAATGAGTTGTTGTTCAAAATAATAAACCATGTCTCCCCTTTATCAATTTTCATTTGGTTTTGGTAAATAGTTTCATAATAGTATTAATTTCTATAATTTGCTTTTTTCTAATTTGTTATAGGGTCCTCTGGTAAAGTTGTATCCAGATAAAGTAAGGCTTACAACACTACAATGCTTCTTCAGTTGCATACAATCCTTGATTTGGGCTGTCTCTGTAGAGAGAAAGATATCAGCATGGAAGCTTGGATGGGATCTTAATCTTCTCGTCGTACTGTATTGTGTATGAGTCCTTATTTTCTAAATTCATACCTTAATTTTTGTTGGAGTGTTGGACACCATATAAGTGTATATAACCCTAGTACCCTCCCTACTTTTAAGATGAAAAGCATTTAGCTGGGTAGTAAACAAAGCTTCAAAACATTTCAATGGTGTTTTTCTTCTAGAACTTCGCGTTAATACTTGGCAAATTCGCATTGCTTTGTTCGTTTAAATTTTAGTCAGTTTATCAGCCAGAGATTTTAAGAAAGAAATATATTTTTTAATGGACTAACTATAATGAAAACACCTTATCGCAATCGAATTATGTACTACAGAAATTGTTTATAAACATTGTTGCCATTGAAGAACTAAATAATTTATTTCAACTGCAAAGGATGATGAGCCTAAAAATAGTCAAAATGCAGGGTGTTGTATATATGGCTATAACTTTTTGGTTACGAATTTGGGTAATAGAGAGAAGGGGTCCTCTTTTCGCAGCAGCTTTTAATCCATTATCACTCATAGTTGCAGTCATCTTCTCAGCTATCTTATGGAAGGAAATTCCTCACTCAGGAAGGTAATAATATAGTATATGGCTATAATAATCACGCTATATTTTTATCTCCGAAAACAAGTGAAAAGAACAAATGCAAGTTTCCAGATTCCTTCGTCTACATAGAATGTCATAGATACATCCCCTGAGTTTCACTATTACTAATTTGTAGTTTCCCAAGTCACTATTTGTTTCAGCTAGCTTTGCATACATCGGGTTCATATAAATGTTTTTAGTTACCATTTCAATTGAAGTAAATGGACAAATATTGTTCTAACTCAGATTTTCATGTAAGAATTTGGATCTTTACTTTATATAATGATTTGGCAGTATATGCGGAGCTCTACTGCTAATTGGGGGTCTGTACGCTGTCTTGTGGGGGAAGCACAAAGAAGACCAAACAAAACCAGCAGAACACGTTTCACAGACAAAAGTTGAAGACACATAAGAAACAAAACATTATCAAAATACTGCATTTTTTTAAAAGGAGTGTCAGAAAATAGGTTTGGGTTTTCCAGATTAATCCGATGTGAAGTTTTTTAGTACCAACGCTAAAGCTGACATTCAGTTCAATTGATTGAATGCTGAGTATCGTTCAACAATGGCACATGAACTGAAATTTGCCTTCAAGCACTACAATATTTGTTAGAATTTAAGCTGACTTGTTAAGATTACTTAATTTGTTTTCGTATTAAATTATGCCAAAATACTTGTGTATTATACTTGCAGGAAAAGTTACTGTTATTCCTGTTTACAACTGGCAGTTGCAACCACAGTTGCAACCTGCTGTTATGAAGATTCCTGCAGAATCTGTGTTTTCTGCATGCATTTTATTTGCATAATATTTTATCAATTCAGATTATATTCTCACGTTTTTATATAGATATGATATATGTTTTGAGAATATTGAGTATTAAAAAACGATAATTATCTTTCGAAATTATGTGAAATTTGTTTTTAAAGATATTAACTTATGAAAATATTTGTTCTATTCCTTAAATTTTGCTAAATAAAATCTTTTTTTATTCTATCTTATACGAATGATTAATTATTGATTTGCTGAGTATAAGTTTGAATCATGTTATGAGATATATTATTTCATATATAAATCTATCAAAAACATTGTCACGTGTGAATCTTTTTGAATAAAGATATTATCTCATACTACAAGATATATACTAGCTTATACTAACATATTTGATTGAATTTGCTTGTGCTGCAATTATGTGAATTATAGATAAAATATCTTGAAGATTAGAAGTAGTTTATCTCCTAAAAAAGAGCCAACTAAATCTTCTTGTTAACAAGCAAAGTCAGCCGAATTTTCTAATAAGATTTGGAGCTAAAATAGGCATGTGTTCCTAACAAGATTAATCTCTAAAGATTTTACAAAGATGGCGATCAAATCTTCAATCAATAGGCAGCGGGATTCTTGAAGATTGAAGAAAAGGAATGCGAATATTTGAAAGACTTTTATTCTTATAAATAGTCTTATAATTGCTTGTAAAAAGTTGTGTGTTCTAAACTTATAAAAAACTTATCTTAGAGAGAATACACGTGAGCTAAAAATACGAGAGTAACAATGACGGGATGTTATTGTTTATAAGTAGTAGTTATCTGAGAGTTTTTCATAAGTCTTGTGTCCTATTTTGTTCGCTTGAAATAATACTACAAACTGAGTGAGTGCTCCGAAGACGTAGCCCGGGAGAGGTGAACTTCGTTACAAACGTCTTGTGTTCTTTTACTTTTAAAATTACAGACGTTCATTGTTCATCAGATTAACGTGGTTGCAACCACAGTTGCAACTGCAGTTGCAACCATCAGCTTTACAGCAACTAGAACTGCGGATAGAAATTTCATTTGGTATCAGAGCCTCACACCAGTCTTAACTTGGTGTGGATTATGTGTTCTAGTAAAGATGAACATCATGGAAGAAGGAAACTCATATACAAAACCTCCCTTGCTAAAAGGAGGAGTCAACTATGGGGTCTGTAAAGTGCGCATGAGAGGCTTCCTCAAGCAATCTGATGAGCATGCATGGAAAGTTGTGATGTACGGATGGGAGCATCCAGATGAAAGTGATGATAAAGGAAAGCGTAAGCAAATTACAGAGAACAAATGGAGTGAGAATGAGAACAAGAAGTCGAGTGTAAATTCCAAAACATTGAACATCATCATGTCTGGGGTAAGTTTAAGTGTTCTTAGATTTATACAACATTGTGAAATTGCTAAATAATCTTGGGATATTTTACAAACTACTTATGAAGGAAAAAAAAGGGTAAAAGCTTCTAGATTACTACAATTAACTACTAACTTTGAAAACCTAGCTATGAAAGATGATGAAATTATTGAACAATTTAATGCTAGAATTTGTGAACTTGCTAGTGAATCTGCCACCTTAGGTGAAAAATATAGTGAATCCAAACTTGTTAAGAAAGTTTTAAGACCTTTACCTGAAAGACTCGAAATTAAAGTCACTGCTATTGAAGAAAGTTCTGATTTAGATACGTTAAAATTAGAGGAATTAATGGGAAATCTCAGCACTTACGAATTAAAATTTGTCAACAAACCTAAGAAAGTGGATAAAAGAATAGCCTTTCAAGCTAAACAGAGTGAACCGTTACCTTTGAATGATAGTGATGATGAGGAACAAATAGCTCTATTTGTTAAAAAAATGCATAAACGCCTTCAGAGGAAAAAGAACTTTGAACCTTTTTAGAAAAAAAGAATCTTAGTTTAAGAATTTTGATAATAAATATAATGAAAAGTGGGGTTCCAAGGATAACGACAGAAAAGAAAATAAGTCAGAGAATGTAGAGGTTTTGGTCATATTCAGTCTGAATGTGCAAACACCTTAAAGAAGAACAAAGCTGCATTAATGGTTACTTACAGTGATAATAGTGATTGTGATAGTGAGGATGACTCGGTTAAATCTTCAAAAAATTGGATTCTTATGGCTAAAGTAGTTAATAATTATCAGTCAGTTGGAACTACGGTTGCAACTGAGGTTACAACTAATTCTGACAGTGATGAGGAAGAGATTTCAGAAGAACTAATTGAGAAAAGTTATATCAGGTTGCATGATAAATAAACTAGTCTAAGGAAAGAAAATCTTTCTTTGAATAACCTCAATAAGGATTGAATGGATCAAGTTAATAACCTTAATGAAAAAATGTCACTAAAAGAACTTGAATTAAATGAAACTAAGAGGAAAATCCGATTATTCAACACCTCTGTCACTGAACAACTTGATGAAATATTGTCATACTCTAGAGCTTCAAAAGACAATAGTGGTCTAGGGTATACTGGTTTTGAACAAAAAGGAAAAGGAAAAACTGTGTTCATAAAAGCTATTAAAATACCTAAACTGAATGAAGTTGGAAGTAAGGTTACAAACACAGTTTAAACCTAGATTAATATGAGTAGACAAATGTATTATGACATTAATAAAACTGTTTTAAATGGATGTCAATTTTGTAACAGTTTAGGTCATGTTGAGAGAAAATGCTATCTAAAGTTACATAAAAATTATATCTCTCAAAATTGCTCACTTAAACCTATGCTTAACCGTGTAACCAAGTGGATTTGGAAACCCAAAAATAATTTAATACTTCTATCATGTTTTTGAAAGTTGCTTCATTTAATGCTTGGTATTTTGATAGTTGTTTCTAGACATATGACAAGGAATGCAGATTTCCTTAAGGATGTGCAAAAAGTTTCAGGTAATACTGTTATGTTTGGAAGTGGTCACACAGGTAAAATAATTGCTAAAAGAACTTTGAATAAACCTTGTATGCCTGAATTTTTTGATGTGTTTCTTGTAGATGGATTAAAAGCAAACTTGCTAAGTATCAGTCAATTATGTGATAATAAAATGCTTGTCAATTTTAACCATGAAAAATGTCTTATTACTGATGAGAATAATAACTTGATAATGACTGGAGTTAGATCTGCAGACAGCTGCTATGTTTTTGATAAAACTGATACAAAATCTACAAAAAGGAAGTGTAATCAGGGTGTTAGTAATATCACTGAAACTTGGCACAAGAAATTAAGCCATGTAAATTACAAAATTCTAAGCAAATTGGTTAACATGGAACTAGTTAAAGATATGCCTTACTTAGTTTCAAACATCAAAGTGTGTGTGGTGATTGTGCAAAAGGAAAACAGACCAAAAGTGTTTATAAGAGCACCAATAAAATTTACACTACAAGAGTGCTATAATTACTTTATGTTGATCTTATGGGCCAAATACAATCTGAAAGTATAGGAGGAAAAAGATTCATTCTTGTTGTTGTTGATGATTTCTCAAGATGGACTTGAGTTATGTTTTTAAGGGAAAAATCTGACGCTTTTAATCCTTTTAAAAGACTCGGCTTAAAACTTCAAATCGAAAAAGCTACTACCATTGGTAAATTTTTTATAATTAGAAGTGATCATGGTAAGGAGTTTGAAAATAACAAATTTAGTGAATTTTGTGATACTCTTGGAAAAAGACATGAGTTTTCTTCTCCAAAAATCCCTCAACAAAATGGTGTAGTAGAAAGAAAGAATAGAACAATCCAAGAAATGGCACGTGTTATGTTAAATTCCAAGAAATTAGCTAAAAGATTATGGGTTGAAGCTGTTAATACTACGTGTTACATTGTTAATGGGGTTTATCTGACTAAAAGTACAAATATGACACCCCAAGCGTAAAATATTTTCACGTGTTTGGATGTGTATGCTATATTCTAAAAGATAGAGAACACCTTGGTAAATTTGATGCTAAAAGTGATGAAGGTATTTTTCTTGGATATGCTGAGAATAGTAGAGTTTTTAGGGTGTTTAATTTAAGAACAAATGCTATGATGGAATCGTATAATGTTGTTTTTGATGAATGTAAAAGTATTTCTGAGATTACAGATAATGAAGATGAACTGAGAAATGTGGACCAACCACATGAAACTGAGCAAGAAGAAGTTCCAGATGAGGTTGCAAGTCCAGTTGCAACTACAGTTGCAACACAGAATGAGCCACAGGCTGAAATTGCTGAAACCAATGCTCAACCGCACTTTAAGAGGAGACCTCGATATGTAAGAACCCATACGAACCACTCACTGAATGATGTCATTGGAAACGTCAACGAAGGTATGAAAACTAGACGTAAAAATGCTGAAGTGGTAAATTTTGCTTGTTATATCTCTCAAATTGAAACTAAAAATATCAAAGAAGCATTAAATGATAATGAATGGATTTTAGCTATGCAAGAGGAGCTTTCTCAATTTGAAAGTAATGATGTATGGACTTTAGGTGACTTGTTAAGTTTACTTAATTTGTTGTCGAATTGGATTATGCCAAGATACTTGTGTATTATGCTTGCAGGAAAAGTTACTGGTATTCCTGGTTCCAACTGGCAGTTGCAACCACAGTTGCAACCTGCTGTTATGCATATTCCTGCAGAATTTGTGTTTTCTACATGTATTTTATTTGCAGAATATTTTATCAATTCAGATTATATTCTCATATTTTTATATAGATATGGTATATGTTTTGAGAATATTTGAGTATTAAAGAAATGTAATTATCTTTCCAAATTATGTGGGATTTGTTTTTAAAGATATTAACTTATGAAAATATTTGTTCTATTACTTAAACTTTGCTAAATAAAATCTTTTATTATTCTATCTTATACGAATGATTAGTTATTGATTTGCTGAGTATAAGTTTGAATCATGTTAGGAGATATATTGTTGCATATATAAATCTATCAAAAAAATTTGTCACGTGTGAATCTTTTTGAATAAAGATATTATCTCATACTTCAAGATATATACTGGCTTATACTAACATATTTGATTGGATTTGTTTGTGCTGGAATTATGTGAATTATAGACAAGATATCTTGAAAATTGGAAGAAGTTTATCTCCTAAAAAGGAGCCAACTAAATCTCCTTGTTAACAAGCAAAGTCAGCCGAATTTTCTAAGAAGATTTGGAGCTAAAATAGGCATGTGTTCCTAACAAGATTAATCTCTAAAGATCTTACAAAGATGGCGATCAAATCTTCAATCAATAGGCAGCGGGATTCTTGAAGATTGAAGAAAAGAAATGCGAAGATTTGAAAGACTTTTATTCTTATAATTGCTTGTAAAAAGTTGTGTGTTCTAAACTTATAAAGAACTTATCTTAGAGAGAATACACGTGAGCTAAAAATACGAGAGTAACAATGACGGGATGTTATTGTTTATAAGTAGTAGTTATTTGTTAATAGCAAAATAGTGATAGGTAGAAAAATTTAGAGTGAGTCTAAGAGTTTTTCATAAGTCTTGGGTCATATTTTGTACGCTTGAAATAATACTACAAACTGAGTGAGTGCTCCGAAGACGTAGCCCATGAGGGGTGAACTCTATTACAAACGTCTTGTGTTCTTTTACTTTTAAAGTTATAGACGTTCATTGTTCATCAGATTAACGTGGTTGCAACTGCAATTGCAACCATCAGCTTTACAGCAACTAGAACTGCGGATAGAAATTTTTGTATTCGTTCTAAATGTTTTTTTATTTGCATTAATCGATTCTGGTATGAGTTCAGAGGATATAAATATCGTACATGGACCAGATCTAGGAAGCAGTGCTACGAGTCACACCCCAAAATGGAATATTGACTTGTTCGAGTACCACTTGCGTGAACGTTTGTACATGTAAGCTAAAACCTGTTCAACTCATTTTACTAAACTAAACAAAGATATCTATTAACATAATTAGGATGCCAGAAAAGATGTTGGTTTCCGTGTATGTAATAACAATTAAACAATAATTAAAGGACTAGAAAGAAATAATTAAAACCAGTGTAATCTTTATTGATTTCGAATCCATGTTGGAAAACATGTTGTTGAAACATGGTTGTTCTGAGTGGTCAGGGACCATTTTTGAGTCATTATTCGATGCGACAAATCAGATTTTCTGAAGTCGTACTCAAAGCGTTTGAGTAGCTCGTGCGACGAGCTTCACAACGGTATATCGCATGACCTATTCGGAGAATGGGTGTGAATGATAATTGGACTCGAAAGTTGGTACTCGAAAGAGGGAATAAAACCAATGCTGGAAAATGGAAAAAAGAAATGGGATTTAAACCATGAGGGTTATCCCACATTGTAAAATCATGAGTGATTTTTACACTATAAATACAAGTCCATCCCATGTAATTGTTAAACTAATCAAGTCCACATACCCATGAGTGGGTTAGTGTGTACCATACACGCGCGCTCGCTCGGGTCTCGGGTCACGGGCCGCGGGATGCGGGGTTTGGGGTTTGGGGAATGGGGAATGGAGAATGGGGAATGTCTTGGGTCTTGGGTCTTGTACTAAACTGAAATAGGGATTTTTGTATATTTACAAGAGCAGTTCCTAAAGTTCCAGCAAGTTTGAAACTCCTGCAGTAATGGAAGCGGATTCTGGGGATGTAACTCCCAGAATTAACTGACCACAATAGAATGTTGCGGTTTCAGAATCCTATCCTCTATATGAGGCTGCCTTCCCCTCACATTCATACATACAAAAATCTCTCTAAAAACAGCATATATTTTTTCCTCATAGCATATTAGAAACCAGAGAGATTCACCCACCAACAGCTCGACCTTGACTCGTCGCCAGTTTCCGGCGAGTCATCCGAGACGTTTTACCTTGGGATCGAAGCGCCAACGCAACCAGAAACATTAAGGTGGTTGGGCGAATATCGGTTAAGGGCATACTGTTAAACAGTAGCCTCGTCTTGTTTAATTCTGTCCATTTTCAATTCTGTTATTTTAATTCCACAATTTACATTTCTGTATTTTTTATTTCAGTATTTTAATTTCCTGTACTTAGCTGTAGCTTTTCAATTCTGTCTTTACCTTTCTGTAATTTGTTTAAAGTACTGTTTTATTATGTAATTTCAATTCTGTAATTTAATTCAGTAATTAGAATAGTTTCAATTCAGTCATGTTATTTCAATTTAAATCAGAACAGTCCGGCTGTTAAGTTTATACTTTCCAGTCCGGCAGTTTCTATTTATTGCAATTTAGTATATCAGATTATTAATTAATAATAATCTGAATAACGTTTTCTTTAATTTATATTCAGTACCTATATGTTGTAATCTGTAATTTCAATTTCAATTCGAAATTAATAAATATTACACTAGTTTTAATTATTTTTTTATAGTTATTTAATAATTGTTTAATTGTTATTATATATACGGAAACCAACAAAAGAAACAGAGAAAACTCTGACTCTAAAGTTTTAATTTGAACCCGAAAACCTAATAACAATAATATCCGTACTTTAATAATCAGCAATCAAAGAAAGTAGAAACTATTTAATAGAAGTCAAAGAAAGGATAGTAGCAACGACCAAACAAATATCCGGAACAAATATAAATGAATTCCACTCATCTTAGTACACAAATAAACAGTTAATGTAGGTTCCCCGGTCCCACAACGAGTTTGTGTCCTAAATCATGAATAAAAAAAGATTTAAAAGAGATAATAAGTCATACGAGCTTAGTTTGTTTTGAGAAAAGAAAATAATTACATGAAATTTATATGGAGCTGTTGCATACCCTTATACACTTAAAGGTATATATATGTACACACATGTTTATAGAAAACCGTCTTAGAAAACAATACTATTCATACAAGTTTTCTAAAAAAAAGTTCGCATTGCGTATTCGGCTTCGAGGGGTATGATTGGGATCCCTACATTTTAATATTGGTTACGTGGCTATTGAATATTAAATATACAAGTGTAGTTGTAATAATAGTAATTCCATCTAGTTTATTACAGATCATTAGAGTTATGGAGGTACGTATCGATATATATATAAAGAGAATATTTATCAAAGAAATCGACTAGTTGAATTAATTGTTACATTGCTGAATTTACAGCATGTAAACAGTTAACTGGAAAGTAACCAGTTAATAGTGTGTTAACTCATTACTCTGTATTCAACCGGTTACAACGGTGCAAGAAATGTAAATTAAATAAATAAAGATTATTTATTTGATAAATTTAAAACTTATATCCTCCAAACCATTACTGCCGTCTCCAGCATTTTGGAAGCCCAAAGCGAATCCCAAAATGGGGCCTTATAAAATTTCACAAATTTATACATATTTTATCTTAAGTTCTAAAATAAACAAATTCACCGATCTAATCTAAAATTTTACCAAGCAATCTATAACAACCTTGAGGTTTTGTAAGTTATTTTTGTTTTTTCCTTTTTTGTTTTTGCTTACCGAGGTTTTTCGTTATCAATTTATTTGTAAACAAAATAAATAACAATAAAAAGAAAAACTACATTAAAATCGAACAATATTCATTCTAGTTGGCATTTAATTAATTATAAGGCAAGATAGCAGAATATACTTATGAGATTGCTAAAAGCAATTGTAAGCTTGCTTATGAAATCTATTGTTATAAACTCAAACTATTTGCTAAACCAAACTGGAAAAAGAAAACATTGTTAAAGTGAAACCAGATAATAATTAAATGAATAATACGATAAAAGTAATTAAAGCTCTTAAATATAAGGAAACTAAGCCATTTATATTTTGGACCTCAAAGTTTAAATTTGTGAATATGTACCAATATGTTGCTTGTTGTAAAGAAGATATATATCCTTTTAAACCTAAAATTTATAAGGGGGTATTTATGTAATTTTACATATACAAAAAATATTAGACCTTTCATTTTGAAGCCCCCAATTCTTTGCTTGAAGAATTGGGTGGTAGAGCCATTAATGCAAACCAGTAAGTAGATCAATAATCATGAAGCTGATTAATCAAGATCAACAAATGAAGAAATGATCAAATGAGTTAAAGAAAGGTTTAAACAAAATAAGGAAATGATTTAAATTGTTTGGAATCATTAATGTAACATCCCGACCCGTGAGTGTCACACGGCTGAATAACACGTATGGCGGTACGTGCTAAACAAAGCCTAAATGAAATAATTATTAAACACTCGCTAAATAACTCATTAAATAAGCTCAAATTTCTAACAAAAGAACTTCATTAAATAAAATCTCGAAAATAATGTTCATTACAATCTAAAATAAAAATGTAATCGCTGCGGAATTTAACACATAATCTTAAAGGTATGTCTGGTCCTCAATCTGACTCGATATCAACCCTACTTAACTGATCGTTAACCTAAAAACATTTTAAAAGAGAGGGGTGAGCCAAACGAGCTCAATGAGAGAGAAAGCCTCACAATATATTATACGGGTGGTCGAAAATAAAAAATTTCCAAAATAATAACTTGTTTAATAAAAATTCTCAATGCATAAATATGTAGAAATTACTTGAATATAAAAGATAAATAAACTTTTCACTTTTATTTCATCAAAATTAAATCAATCGCAATAGTAATAATAAAATCTTTTTCTTTCTTTTTATGATAAAAGCAAAATGATATCATGTATATCTTATAGTACCAAACCCGATTGACTTCCTCACACTACTAGAAAACAGGTCAAATATGGCGGTTTTTTTAAAGGCGATAACAAAACCGCCTTAATTATTAGCAATAAAGGCGGTTCTTTTAGAGGTGGAAATCAACCGCCTTTAAAGAAAACAATAGAGGCGGTTCTTTTAGAGGCGGAAATCAACCTCCTTTAAAAAAAACAATAGAGGCGGTTCAAAATTACCGCCGTTAAAGACGCTATAACCGCCGTTTTTAGCGAATTATGATATTAAAGAATTGAACAACTTTTTAGAACAAAAAAATGAATTTTAGTTAAATTCTAAATTATATTTTTATTAAATTTGTTTAAAAGTAAGATATATAGGAACAAATAGATTGACCGGTTTATGCTCACTTCATAAGAAGTGAGTAGAAGAGCGCTAAAAGTATAACTTTCTTAATTAAAACGAATGATTAATGCGTTTATTACTTTTTAATTATAAGTTGCATAAAAAAAACACAAAGATAATAATAATTTCAAAACAAATTTTGGCTTAGAAAAACGCTTGTGATAGCGCTACCAAATTAAATTACTAACCTTGTATATGATATGTATGGACTTTTTTTCCTTTTGATCTTATAATTATAGTATACTTTACAAATTAACCATAAAGATTTTGCTCTCATGTCAACTTTTTGTATATTTTTTATTTATATATCAGCGAACGTCAGAAGTTCAAAACTCTCACCATGAGTCTCAGCCATCTAAGGTAATATAATAAACAAAAATGAACAAGACAGCATATTCATTGTCAATTTCAAATAAGATAAATGTGTTAATACTAATAAGTTTTTGTACAGGATGGAATGAGTGTTAAGCTTCATAAAGTTGATCAATCAAAAAACTTAGTAGTTGACGGTATGATGTCTAAAGACTCCAAGAAAATAGTCCATAGAAAATTAGATTTTTCACAAGAAAGGAGAAACACAGTCCTGAAATCCCAAGACAAGTCATCGATACCAGTTCAGGTAATATGTTCTTGGCTTGATTAATTTTCTTAATTGTATGCCGGAGCTTTAATTTTTATATCTATTGCTTGTTTGTAAAGATTGACATGTCTATGCCTAATTTTATTTTATTTTTAACAAAAGTTTTTACATCGATCTAAACTATATAAAACAAGTAATATCATTTATAAGTTTTCATTTCATGACGATGTTAATTTAATGTTAATTTTTAATGAAAAGGTAATGAAATTCTTCTAATTTTATTATACAGTACTAGTCATTTTTACATCATGAGTAGGAAACGTATTCAAATAATTTATAGCATGCTAACAAAAAAAAAATTGTGTATAAATTACAGCAAGTGTCAGATGCTGAAAGCTCCCATCATCGGTCGGATGGCCTGAAAGAAAAATTGTGTATAATTTAGTTTGACGGCCGCTTTCTTAGCCGACGATTTTTTTTAATTTTGTCGGATTATTGGCTATTAATTCTAATTATTTTACTTGGCGCTTTTTTTTTTGGCTAATTGCAATACAGCGGGAACCAAAATTATATTCCCACCTCTTCCTTCCCAATTATCTCATGCCTCTCTCTCTCTCTACCAAACTTATTCTCTCGTTATCCCAAATTTTCCCATATCTTTCTACTTCGCTATTCAACAGGATCTCTAAAAGGTTAGATTTCTGTTTTTATCTCTAATTATTTAACTATTGAGTCTGTCTGATTCGAAATATGTGGATGTGGGTTTTATGTGATTTGATTTCGTGGTTCCGGGTTAGATCTAGTACGCTGTGGTTGATTGAGATTCTTTTCTGATTTTTGACATTAAAAATTTGTAATTTGTTAGGATCTGAAGCTTTTTGTATTCAATATTGATTGATTTTTTGAGTTTATTAATTGTTTTAAGCATTATTGTTCTGTCAATTGATATCAAATTTAACTACTTTGAATTAGAGTTTGAGTACGTCAATGGCCAAACTGATTTGAATATTGGGATTTGGGGCTATTTCTCTTATTAAGTTTTATACGTATGATTTCACTCAATTATTACTGTTAGAATATGAAAGAAATCCAACGAAACTGATCTCTGTCACTTCTATTGTTAGTTTTCGTCGATATATTGCAACTGGGTTTGTTTTGATTGAAGATTAGTACTATAATATTTCAATAAAGTATACATACACTAAATACAACCCCCTGAGAATGACTTTTGCGAGCCTTCGCCACTCTTTATTTTTTTTTCTAAATATTTATGTTCAATTAAGTTGTAGCATCATGTTAGATCTAATTTGCTTGCAACTTTTAAGCTTAATTTTGTTTCCCTTATAAGTTGTAACATTTTTCTTGTCCCGCTTTAGTACCGAGCTTTTATGTTTAGTTGCATGTCATAAAAAAGCTTCAAGTTTTAACCTTAAATAAGTCAGATTATTTGCTTAATAGTTGCAATAAACAATCTCTTTAATGTTATGCTTAGTTTACTTTGACATATTACATCTTTTTTGTTTATCTGCTTTGTCTATGCTTACTTTGATTTTTAAAACAATAACTTGAACTCATGTAATCTTTACATTATACAAAGAACTTGCATCTATGTTTTCTTATGTGTTTGTCTTTGTTTGCTTTTTGATGCTTGTTTGAATTTAATTCGTAGGTTGTTATATTCGGTGGACTTTGGTACGTAGAAGGCCTTTTTTGATTGTATCTTAGAGCTCACTCATGTTTTGCCTGTCAGATGTAGTCCATTTTGTTGACCATCTTATTAACGAACTTACAATTCAACTTGAAAGATGAATTTGTTTTCTCACAAATTGTAACTGAACACGTTAGGTGAAAATTCCAGATTTCATCTCATAAGAAGATACTAGACGGCTTCTCTTCAGTTATTCGCTAACTTGGTTGGTGAGTTTAAAGTTTTACTTCTTTTAGTTTAGTTCAAATTATGGTGTCTTATTTGTTAATACAAACCTTTTTCTTTGGCCGTGACAGTATTCTCGTGTGTTTGAACTTTGAACATATTGTTTTGGAAACTTGAAGATATTTCGGTGAAGATAACAACCCAAAACATGATTCTAGAGAAGAGAACTCCACTAATTCTGAGATATTAAGGACCTAATCTACAGTCTGCTTTCCGTGAGCAAGGTATATTTTTTAAGCTATATAATAGCACCTCAACCGATTATCTATTTTTATTCATTCTAACATAAACTCCCCCGTTTCATATAATCATCGTTTGTCTACATTACTTGATCTTATTATTATTTATGAGACTTAGCACTAAGATTTCTTGCCCTTAACATTGCTTTATTTAATAATGTCACTATTGTATCTTTTTCTTATTTTGTGTTTCTTTAATATTATTTTGCTTGATAAATAACTTGTTCGGTTTTGTTGCAGCGGTTGTTTTAATGCCGAGATTGCTGCTGGTGAAACGTGTTGAAGAAATTGTGATGAAACTTGTTTAATGAGCTGAAATCGTATCGAAAAGAATGACATACACGTTAGCAAAATATTTTTACAGTCAAGGTTTTACACTTCCGGAAGAAGGGTTCGAAAAAATTGTAGAGGATAAGCACGATGATAACAGTACATCTCCATGATAGATGTTTCTTGAAATTTCTTGTGTTTTTTGCTGTTGGTAGGTAAAGAAAAATGCTTGAAAGAGTTATGCGGACGTTGTTAACTACAAATGTTGCTGATGGTTCGAAGAAATTGTATATAAACACATGTACATGTTGCAGAGTTTTAGATGTTTAAATGTACGCATTTGTATTTGACAGAATTAGTTGGTGTTTTTTTTATGAACTCTATGGATCAAAAGTATTTATGTATTTTTTATCTTTTTATTGTTGCCTCATTGTGATTTGAGTGTTAATATATGTATATATACATATATATGTATATATGTATATATATCGTTTATGATTACGTGAACAAATCATTGAAAGCGGTAATAGTAGCGTCAAAATTGAGCCGTGCATATGTTTTTTAAGAATTAATGGCGTTATTAAACTATTAAAGACGGTTTGTTATCGGCATAATTACATATTTAACAGCGGTTGTGTTGCATCCGCCGTAAAAACTAACCTTTTAAATGCGGTTTACAATCGCCTTATCATCTCATAAAAAACCGCCTTTAATTTTTTGAGGCGGTTGTGAACCGCCTTAAAACTTTTAACAACGCTTGCGGAAATGGCGGTCCGAAAACCGCCTCAGAAACCGCCTTAAAAGGTTTTAAAGGCGGTTTTAGTACTTTTTAATGCGGTTAAAAACCGCCTTTATTGACTTTTTTTCTAGTAGTGTCAATCTCTTTACCGTCGATTTTTTTCTCAGGAGTATAAATCATACGTGCACTACGTAATTAAGGTCACCACAGCATTACGGCTGAGTCTATTCCTTAAAACGTTCCGGTTAACAAAGCTATGTACAATCGTTAAGTTAACCGTTGAGAACTAAACTCTTTCGTTTAGTTGCCAACGTCACCCCATTTTCCTCTTCCCCTTATTCGGGGTTTCTCCGTTGTACTTATTCTCATGGTCCAAATACAAATCATAAGCAAATTATAAAAATAATAAATTTGGAAACCTTATACAGATACACTGTATATAACATTTATTTTTATAAGATATAAACTCGTTCTCTTTATACAGATCCACTGTATATAAATCACTTCTTCTTTTTCATTATTTTCTTTCTTTTATTTCCTTTGTTTTCGTAACAATATAAAAACAATGTTTCCATATATAAATAGTACTTGAAAAATAATATCCATGAGCCTGTAAAATATTATCAAAAGTTGTAACGGGATACTTATAATAGCAAGACAAAACTCACTCACCTGGCTCGGGTTGAGAAACACGAAACACTTATATACCAAAATGGTTAACAGACCTGAAAATATAATCATCAATCCAAAATCAATACAGTTGCACATACCTGACATTTAGCGAACATATAAACTAACTCAATCTAATACTCTAAAACCTTACAAACTCTAGGGGCGATCTTTTCGTTACGTGTCCAGCAAACAATAATAGTTCCATTTTCTACAAATCAATCTATTCCTACCATTCACCTGTCCATGAATATTAACTAATGATACTAATTTTATAAAAAATCATGTACCTGGGTGATTGTAAAAGTTTCTTGTCATCGATCAACTGTGTAATAGATTGTGGATATTAACTTATTTACATGTATAATCAATTTGTAATAACCCAACTAACCAAATCCTCTCATGATTTAGAACCCACCACTGCATATTAGGATTTAGTTAGATTTCACCAAATTCAACTAAACTATCTATATCTCTGGACCATGTATAATACTCTTCTTTTGAAATAAAACACTTCACAAGTTATCTACATACCCAGCACCTACTGATATATCTTTTGTAAAATCAACAACGAATTAGCATACCAAGCTTATTATTCCTGCAACTGAGACTAAGAGATGGATTAATAAAGATAGCATTTACCTCGGCATAAAAACAGAATCACTAAATCGCTCTCTTCATCTACGGTCTCACAGATGTACCCGTCTTTGATATTTCCCTTCTCTCACTATCTATGTATATATATGTATATATTTACTCTCTGTCTCGCATACATGGGAATTTCGGAATCTAAAGGCTAATAGATTGGGCAATTTAAAAGACAAGGTGATCTCTTTGTATGTAACTATGTACATATATATATATATAGCTAAGAAACCATCGCTCGAACTTTCTTTCTCTGTATATGTATGTATATAAAGTAATGGTAATTAACCGAGGATGTTAAAGGCAATACGTTATAAAATTTAAAGACAGCTTATAAGTTACTACCGTTTTCTTTACTTGAGACTCTCCAATTTTCTCTAAATTCATTATAATTTAATTACTAATTCTCTTTATTACTTTCCTGGTCCCTTACTAATTGCTCAATACCAAACAACCCTACCAAGTTACCAAAATATATCCAAACAATCCAAACTATTAATCATTAGTAGCTAAATATAATAAAATAAAATACGGAATTTTACACTCTTCCCTACTTAAAGATGTTTCGTCCCGAAACTTATACCTAAAATTAGTTACTTACTCATTCAGAATGTTGAACGACACCCTTCATATAATAATTTCTAAAGTTGTACCTCAATCCTTTGAATAAATGATAACTATGGCCTTTTCCCTCTCTTCCATTTAAAGAACTATTTGTCAGTGAATCTGGCTGCTTATGTACCTGAAGTGAGTCAAGACTCCTAATGTTATTATATGTTTTCGCTGCACAACTCTGATAAAATTATTACTCGTCTCTTTTTGTTATTACTACTTTTTCCTCGTTGTGCCATCTTAATGACTTAAAGTTCACATGTCTTGGGAAAACAGACCACATCTTCAAGTACTGTTCAAATTCTTTAACTATTTAAACAACTCGCAACTATTATAAACCTATGCAGACTTCCTGCTGAATTCTACAATCTGGAGGTTGCTGGGAATTGGTTCTTATATCAAGCTAAGCACAGTAACTCATAAACTTCCGTAGCTCAGAGAAAAGCTATTTACAAGTGACAAAATATACAACATGAACCAATAAGAGATTTTCACCTGGTGATTCCAGACTTCTAGTACTAAAACAAAGTTCTTCAGATACCCCATCATGTAATCCCAATCCTTATGTCTTACTTTGATTGCAAAAGAAACAAGGGTTAGATTCATGACTATTCAGATGATAACCTAATTTTGTTTCCCCGGTTTAACCTGGCATATGTAACCTCACTCGAATGATATCTATCACTTAAGATTTACATAGAACCAATTTTAGCTAGCCCATAATCTCGCTACTTACCCTCGTTCTCAAAACACATGTTTATCCTTCATAGGTTACGTAACCAGTTTCAAGAATTATAATCTCTAGAACGAACTAATACCATCTGAACTACCCTCTGAACCCAAAAGAATAAACGCTAGAAATTCACAAATATTTTCCTCATTCTCTATATATGAATCTAACAAATCGCATACTTCTATGTTATTTTAACCGAACCTACTTATATTCAAATCCTTCAAACCACACCCAATATTAAACCAAATAATCACAGCCACAATTACATTGCAGAATACAATTTATTCAAGATAGAAAGTAACCTCTTATAGTTTCTATTTCATCCCAAAATAAGGTACACGGTTTAGAACTTATCGATATCACTATAACTCAATCAATCAAATAAGAGGAGATAACAGTGTTCCTCCATACCATCCAAAATCATGTCTAACTCACCATTGAAACCAATTATTGAGCTAATCTCTTAAAACCAACATTAAACTAAATTGCCTGCACAGATTCTTAGCAGTTCTAGTTAACAAGCGGACATCCAAAGCCTCTTAAAATTTTTTTGCCAATCAATTCATTTGAACTCAAAACTTCACAAGAACTAATTATAAATAATATTCTTTCTCAAAGTCGATTCTACCAAGTGAATCAGCTCATGTACCACTCTACTGTAAACTAATAGAAATGTATCCTTTAAAATTCCAAAACGTAAACTCAATATAAGATCTCAACTGTCATAGTGCACCTAAATTAAAAATTACTCCCTCTGTTGATAAGGTGATGCCTACGAATGAAATAGTTAAATGTCTCTTAATATTACTTTCGCTGCGCACTCTGATTAAATTTTTTAATTCCTGCTATCTGAAGCTCGCAGTTTCTTGACCAATAAAATAAAACATATCATCTAACCACATATATCAAGACTATCCTTCTTAGCAAAATTCAATCAAGAACAACATTAACTCTTCTTAATGTTTACTTCCTAGTAGGCAAAATAATAAAATAAATATTATATACAACCATACAACATGACTGGTGAATGAATAATCGATAATAACGCAGCCCACAATGGGGGACAGAAAGCAACTTAAGCCCACAAAATATTACGCAAACATAGACTCTCCATGTAGTCATTAAAACCAGTAGTTTACTATAATCCAACGGTTACTTAACCGGAACAAAAGCAGCTCTTGATTCCACAATCAAACACGCTAGATTCCTGTAATTCCTATTTTATCTCAAAATGAAAATATACCATTTAGTACGGTTTAACATCATTATAGTTTACCCAGTCAAATAAATTCAAGTAAAACGACCCAAATATAGAATAACAACCATAATGCTCCATGTGATAATCCATAACCATTTTAACTGTCTTCCAAACTTATTCTAATTCCCTGGTAACTTATACAACAATAATAATTAACCTCTAGTCTTGTAGCGGAAATAAAACAGATATCATCCATAGCCTAAGTATTCACACACCATTGCCTATTATATGGATCTAATTTTGAATCTTACCAATATACATGATTCCACATTACCAGATTCTGTGTATTTCAATTGAACGGCTATTAGTCCTATACAATATAGATTTAAGGATAGGATAGGTCATATCTCAAATTTATTTCATCATTGCCAACCTAACATTTTTGTAACTCTCGTGAACAGTCATCCTTTATGTCAAAAAGAACTTCAATTCATCATAAAACACAAAATTTCTCATACCCGATTAACAGAGCAATTAATGAATTAATATTGTTGGCTAATCAACTGTCTCGCTTAATATAAAAATTACCACCAGCAAACTTATGTACTAACATCAGCCAAGTACCATCTTTAATTGTCATCAGTTGCTTTTATTTCTAGCAAATCTACAGCTTTACTGATTTCCAATTGCTTGCAGCCTAAAATCAAACTTACATCGGGATACCATTTTCCTTGCAACATTTCTTTTTATAGTTTACTCTCTTCCTTAACATTATCAGCTACCAAAATCTCATACTATGTAATTATACCGAAACTATTTGTACGCAATACTTTCACAAAACCTCACAAAATGAACCAACCATTTTCTCTTTCATGGACCTTATGAATACTATTTTATTAGTACTTGTGTTCTATTACTCATGCTTAACTATTTAAATAAAAACTATACCTGACTATATTAAAATAACAACAACATTACATCCAAAACTGTAACTACCTACTCAACAACAATTTACCAAATAAGTACTCAAACCCACAACCATATCCGACAAAACAGAATAAACCTTTTAACTTAGGACCTACATTGGGAACCAGACCTCATCTAGCGTAAGTGAACTACCAATACAAGGCGAGAACCTTCAGCTCTGATACCAAAAAATGTAACATCCCAGACCCGTGGGTGTCACACGGCTGAATAACACGTGTGGCGGCACGTGCTAAACAAAGCCTAAATGAAATAATTATTAAACACTCGCTAAATAACTAATTAAATAAGCTCAAATTTCTAACAAAAGAACTTCATTAAATAGAATCTCGAAAATTATGTTCATTACAAGCTAAAATAAAAATGTAATCGCAGCGAAATTTAACACATAATCTTAAAGGTCTGTCTGGTCCTCAATCCGACTCGATATCAACCCTACTTAACTGCTCGTTAACCTGAAAACATTTTAAAAGAGAGGGGTGAGTCAAACGAGCTCAATGAGAGAGAAAACCTCATAATAAATTATACGGGTGGTCGAAAATAAGAATTTTCCAAAATAATAACTTGTTTAATAAAAATTCTCAATGCATAAGTATGTAGAAATTACTTGAATATAAAAGATAAATAAACTTTTCACTTTTCTTTCATCAAAATTAAATCAATCGCAATAGTAATAATAAAATCTTTTTTTCTTTCTTTTTATGATAAAAGCAAAATGATAACATGTATATCTTAGAGTACCAAACCCGATTGACTTCTTCAATCTCTTTACCGTCGATTTTTTTCTCAGGTGTATAAACCATACGTGCACTACGTAATTAAGGTCACCACAGCATTACAGCTGAGTCTATTCCTTAAAACGTCCCGGTTAACAAAGCTATGTACAATCGCTAAGTTAACCGTTGAGAACTAAACTCTTTCGTTTAGTTGCCAACGTCACCCCACTTTGCTCTTCCCCTTATTCGGGGATTCTCCGTTGGACTTATTCTCATGGTACCAAATACAAATCATAAGCAAATCATAAAAATAATAAATTTGGAAACCTTATACAGATACACTGTATATAACATTTATCTTTATAAGATATAAACTCGTTCTCTTTATACAGATCCACTGTATATAAAGCACTTCTTCTTTTTCATTCTTTTCTTTCTTTTATTTCTTTTTTTTATTTTCTTTGTTTTCGTAACAATATAAAAACAATGTTTCCATATATAAATAGTACTTGAAAAATAATACCCATGAGCCTGTAAAATATTATCAAAAGTTGCAACGGGATATTTATAATAGCAAGACAAAACCCACTCACCTGGCTCGGGTTGAGAAACACGAAACACTTATATACCAAAATGGTTAAGGGACCTGAAAATATAATCATCAACCGAAAATCAATACAGTTGCACATACCTGACATTTAGCGAACATATAAACTAACTCAATCTAATACTCTAAAACCTTAGAAACTCTAGGGGCGATCTTTTCGTTACGTGTCCAGCAAACAATAATAGTTCCATTTTCTACAAATCAATCTATTCCTACCATTCACCTGTCCATGAATATTAACTAATGATACTAATTTTATAAAAAATCATGTAACTGGATGATTGTAAAAGTTTCTTGTCATCGATCAACTATGTAATAGATTGTGGATATTAACTTATTTACATGTATAATTAATTTGTAATAACCCAACTAACCAAATCCTCTCATGATTTAGAACCCACCGCTGCATATTAGGATTTAGGTAGATTTCACCAAATTCAACTAAACTATCTATCTCTGGACCATGTATAATATTCTTCTTTTGAAATAAAACACTTCACAAGTTAGCTACATACCCAGCACCTACTGATATATCTTTTCTAAAATCAACAAGGAATTAGCATACCAAGCTTACAATTCCTGCAACTGAGACTAAGAGATGGATTAATAAAGATAGCATTTACCTCGGCATAAAAACAGAATCACTAAATCGCTCTCTTCATCTACGGTCTCACAGATGTACCCGTCTTTGATATTTCCCCTCTCTCACTATCTATCTATATATATGTATATATTTACTCTCTGGCTCGCATACATGAGAATTTCGGAATCTAAAGGCTAATAGATTGGGCAATTTAAAAGACAAGGTGATCTTTTTGTATCTAACTATGTACATATATATATATATATATATATATATAGCTAAGAAACCATCGCTCGAACTTTCTTTTTCTCTGTATATGTATGTATATAAAGTAATGGTAATTAACCGAGGATGTTAAAGGCAATACGTTATAAAATTTAAAGACAGCTTATAAGTTACTACCGTTTTCTTTACTTGAGACTCTCCAATTTTCTCTAAATACATTATAATTTAATTACTAATTCTCTTTATTACTTTCCTGGTCCCTTACTAATTGCTCAATACCAAACAACCCCACCAAGTTACCAAAATATATCCAAACAATCCAAACTATTAATCATTAGTAGCTAAATATAATAAAATAAAATACGGGATTTTACAATTAAGCCTATATATATATATATATATACCGACTGGGAATAAACATCTATAGTTGATATCATAAGAATTTCAAAGTTGAAATTTGAGGCTAATCAGTGGCACTTAACGAGTTAAACTGTATTCAACCGGTTACTTTGAGGGAATATTTTGAAATTTTGGAGCCCAAACAACGTCTAGGTCAACCTTGGAGGTTATAAAT
This sequence comes from Primula vulgaris, assembly GCA_963920805.1. Classification (NCBI taxonomy): domain Eukaryota; kingdom Viridiplantae; phylum Streptophyta; class Magnoliopsida; order Ericales; family Primulaceae; genus Primula; species Primula vulgaris. Next base: position 1,462,730 of record OY987222.1, on the reverse strand, counting down.
AGACCTCCTAAGATTAAGTCACCACACTATCGCCCTTGAACATACAAAGGCTTAACAAATTTATATACACATTCAACATCAGTTCAGAGGTTTGGAATTCATTATGGACTTCACCATGCCATTCTTTTAATACAACTCTCTCAAAACCAAGATCATAGCTTGGATTTTTTTTCAGAGAAAAGAGAGTCTATATTGAGAAATATTTGTAATCATTTATAAATATATGTGAGTGTGTGTATTAACGTTATTCATACTTTCGATCACATCGAGGGTAAACTTTGGACAAAGTTAAATATTAAACTCGTTGAATGTACAACTTGTGAACAAGTTTAAGAGTTTATACTTGTGGGGATCTTGTGATCATGTGAGACTCTTTGTTAGATGTGATTGTGGTTAACTCTTCCGTATAAAGAGGAGTACGTTTATGGGTTGCTGTAAGAGGAATGGTTGTAAAGTATGCATTACCCTTAAGTAAGTACGTGGAGTTAATTTAAAAATCTCAAGATTTAGTTTGAACTTGGGGATATGAAGTAGTCGTCTCACATCGAGGCGATCGTGGATAAACCACCGTGTCACGTAATATTTTATCTTGCACTTTACTTTCAACTCATTAGCATAGCTAGAATATATTTGTAAGTCTGCATGAATATAATATTGATTGGCTTAGAGCTGACTGATATCCGAATCAAACGTTTTGATCACCACATTATCGAACGATTAAATCAACTTATTATTGATTGGATTCATTCGTTGATAGTTGAACAAGTCAATGCGCATATTAAGTCCATCATCTTGAAGATATTTGAATATTAACGAATATTCAAGAAATAATAAAATGAAGTTGTTGTGAGATTATTGGACTCATGGGCTTATACTTTATGGGCCCAAGTTGGGCTTGTAACCCTACCCCTCTATCTATATAAAGAGGGCTAGGGGTCTTGTATTTTACATTCATTCACATATTCCTTCATTAATAAAGATCATGTTGTTCTCCCCTCTCTCTACTTCTGTCTCCCTATATACGTAGCTAATAGTGTATTACAACACGTTATCAGCACTTTTGCTCGTGAATATTGGAATAAAATCTAGGAGATTGGGATATTTGTTTGAAGACCAGGGTTTAAGCTCGAATACTGGGTTATAAACATACGACCAAAAAAATTTGAAGTTTTTTTATTTTATCAAGCTTCACCAACATACCGTGTGAAAGGTACACAATTAGGGACTTGTTGTTAATACTGTACAATACACGTTAATAGTGATAAAAGTAATATTGTCACATGCATGGATTCAGTAAAACATTGTCACATGCATGGATTCAGTAAAACGGCGTATGAAAATAATTGTATGTATGTATATTATGAATAACTAGTATGAATTAAATATTCTTTGTATGTGTAAAAGAAAATTCATAGATGTTTGCATGTTTAAATATCATAGGTTGAAAACATACTAACTTGATTGTTCAACTGTGTAACAAGATTGCATGATTTAATTTGTTTGGTATGAATTATTTAGTAATTCCTGACAAAATCCACCGATGTATATCAATAAAAAATAAAAAAAATAGCAATATGTTAATTCTGTAGAGCATGTCCAGTAGTACAATTAGCTAAATAAATTCATGTACATAGAAAACACTGGTACTTCCATGTTAAATATATTTAGCGTCTTGTATATTGTAATTCCTAACAAAAGAATCTGTACTTATGGCAATTGAATATTTGAGTTATATATTGCTAAATAATTCGGTAATTAGCATACAATAAAAATATATTACTTACATGAATGATTTAGTTACCATGTATAAAAGTTACACATATAGCAATAGAATAATTAATTATTGAGTAATATCTTGCTTAGTGTAAATTGATAAATTTAGATTGTGCTAATATGTACTACCATGCTACTGCTATTTTATTTAATCATGCAAGCAGGTACGATCTATGTATTTATTTACTGCCATGTACACTTGTGTAAAATATGGTAATTTGCGAAATCATATATTTTCACATTTAAGTTGGAAAAATTATGAACCTTCCCCAAATAGGCTCACCTATTTGGATACGATGTCTAGGAAAGATATAGGCGGAAGTCGATATCCTAATGAGGTCGGGTTTTAAGTGGCATTCGTGCCCTCCACCCTCACCGTCTTTCCTGGTCGTTTTTCAAGTAGAGCTACCGAAAGGGGTTGACTAAATAATAATTTCCCCGAGTGTGTTTATATAGTGATGTATGTTTCGCCGAATTGGTGTTTCAGTATCGACCCGTCGTTCGATCAATGAGAACCGATTCACATGAAAAGCAAAACTAATGTTTTCGAACCTGTCGTTTCGAAGAAAAAAAATGTTTGTGCTTGTGCAACCCATAAACATATAAACCAGTCGTTTTATATGAAAAATAATCCAGAACTCCCAACACATGTTGGATGCCATCTATGATTAGAAAAATCGCAAAACATACTTGCGAAATGACTGTTTAGACGTTGATGTTATTCCGTCACCACATGTTAGTCACCCTGATGTGTGAGCATGTGATACCCAAATTATTTGGATGTCATCTTTGATGAGTAAAACACGAGTTTGTTGTTACCCTCGAGATGAATGCTAAGGCGTTGATTTTATTCCGTCGCCACATTTGAGACGTGATAACGTCTATGGTGAACAAATGTCTGAAATTGACATATTGGAGCTATCCTTCACCAAAATACTAGCTTGGAAATTGTATTCCATAAGCAGTATCGTGAATTTATATTCACCATGTTCCTTTATCGCCCATCTGTTATTGGATAAGAAAATTACCCCGGTGAGTAGTTTTAATCTTATTGGGTCAATGGCGAATTGTTTGCCTGATATTAATGCTCTTCGTGTACATTTTTTTTCACGAATCGAGAACCGAGACAAGTGTTATTTGTCTCGAACTGTCGCGATCCCGATGAATCGCTTAGCCAAGCGAGATTTTAGACAATCGTCGAAATTGAAACCTGTGGCTCCAAGACAGTAATTGAAAGGAAGAATATGGGCCGTTGTCACAAAGTAAGAGATGATGCTCAAGGAGCCAACTCTATGCTATAAAGACAACGGTCATGCACGGTTACTCCTTAAATAGTTCACAACTATTATAAAGGTGGAAAAACCGATGCTAATGTGGTTAAAGTTAATTGAAAGGAAACTATTGAGACCCCCGATTTTGTGGCTCAAATGAGTTTGATACCTTTCTTTACTGATTTTGATAAATCATTGAGCCATTTTTTCGCTCATCTGGATTATGTTTTCCATTTGGATTATTATTTTCCATTTGGACCATACTTTTGGATTATGGTTTGCCTGTTTACGAAATTTCTCGAAATAATTTAAAGTGTTTTGAGCAAATTCCTTTGACAAATGTGACCAAACTTTAAATTATGAAATTTTAGGCAATACTTGTGGGGTAGTTGTTTTTTTTTGGAAATAGTGGGTAACAGTGTACCACATAATTTCACCAACTACTTGCCTAAAAGAGTACTCAGTGACAACGATTCTGGACCTGTCGTTCCAAAATCGAAATCTTTGGTAAAACCAAATTGATTTGTCAAATATGAGGTCTTATACTCATGTAGGTCCTGCCGTACCTTGTTGAGTTATAAAATATTCGAGAAAACCAGTGTTACCTGGTAATAGCTCATGAAAGAATTGAAATTTCTTTACATAGTCTCCATTCAATACGACCAAAAGCGTATTTTAGAGGAGTTGGAATGTCTTTCAAGTGGTTGCTACCACATTCTTTAAAGCATTTAAAGTTACCTTATCATTTCGCCTGTCGTCGAATGATAAAGAATTTAGATGCTAAGACATGATTGTCTGTACTATCATTTGCCTGTCGTCGATTGATAAGAGAATTTTGATATTGTGGCATTGACCGGATGAGATATTCCCGGGTCAAAAGACGATGGTTGATTTATAATCGCATCGCATTTGGATTCTCTTTGAGAATATATTTCGTGATTAATCCGAAATTAATGCCACTAATGCTCACTTTGAAAGACTAGTATGTGTAAAGATCACGAAATGAACTCGTAGAATTCTGGTAAAGAATTGAAGGAGTTATTGTGGACTTATCCAACCATAAGACGGACCATAAATATAAATGGTTATGGTTGATGCATCGACAATAAGGTCACATTTTATTGTTGTCCACAGAAATGCAGCATTTCCCAAATTTTTAGCCCTATCATTAAGTTGATGGCTCATGATCCGGATTATCCTGAAAAGTCTAGTCGACTTGATAATTCCGAAGAGTAATAATCGAAATTTCGATTTGAATTACTTGAGTTTGGAAATTGAAATTGAACATCCTGTCGATTATGTTCAGACCCAAAATGAACTCACGGAAAGTTTGATGATGCGGCTGCAAATGATTGCATGCATTTCTTGGTCTTGCGCACCAAGATTTATATTTCCGTGTGGGGTTATGCTATTTTGCTGCATTGGTCCGTTATGAGGCCCATAGACACTCAAACACCATATGCGTACCAGCTGGTTACTGGTTATGAGCCAGAAGTCTCATAATAACGCGTGTTTAGAGTGATTAATTAATATTTTGATTGAGCCGTTCTAGCGTTCAAAATATGGACCTCTGAAGGGGACATAAGTCGATTATGAATCTCCTGCCTATCATTTGATAGAGTAACCTTGGCAAGCGATCTCTTTACCGCATGATATGCGAAAGTGACATCGTTAAGACTGTTCTCCCCGTCGTTAGGGGGAGATTTGCACGTTACCGTTGATAAGGAACGACGTGAAGTAACGTGGCATAACCCACTCAGTCTTAGCTTGATCCCCAAAACTGTACTTAGTGATAAGTAAGTGCATAGACTCCCTCAAGTCTAACTAAATGCCAGACGCATTTAATGACTTTATGAGATGTCACGAGATCATTTATACCTGCTGCAAAATGCTTGCAAGGATAGACGTCCCTGTCGGACGCCGTGTTCCTGTAGTAACACGTTGCTTTGGCCGAACCCGCCAAGCAAATGACGCTGCCGTCGCCGTCAGTCTGTAGTCCTTCCCAAGATACGAGGAAGTTGACCGGTTCTTAATTCGTTCAGCCCCAGAGGTGGTGAACTGAAATTCGTTTGTCGCACGAGATTATAAAGGATCAAGGAGATGTGTGATTCCTCTTCATCCTAAGAATCTCGAAATATCTGTCGATTATGATATCTTAGACGATATTGAAGCGAAACGAGACTGTCATTGATTACTTGTTCATATATTCGGTGACGACTGATAATATGAGCAAATTATGACAGAGAACCATGTACCGTTGCCTGAAGTCAACGGAGAATAGACTGTACTAATGGAAACTTGCAATCCAAGTAGACTCCTTAGCGAAAGTGTGTTCGGACCTGTAGCTCCAACACCACCAATGTTAAACGAGTTCGTTTATTTGGTTATTCGTAAGGAAAATTGATGAGAATAATGAGATTGTAGAATGCTCGCCTAGTAGCGCAAGGCTTCTCTCACACCTTGGAATTGATTACGAGATGGTTGATTTCCTCGTAATGGACGTTATAACAGTCCCCTACTTTATCAGTTTAGTAGTTTCCGGAAAACTGATTATGCAGCATGCAATTGTGGTCACGGTTTTATCTCTATGGGGATTTAGACAAAGAGATATAGATGAAGGTCCCTGTGTGACTTCATGTACTTGAATCAAGTAGTTCCTGACCACGGAACACGATCTCAATTGACTGAGACGTTCACTATATGGATTAATATAATCCGAGCGGATGTGGTATACCGCCTAAGTGAGTACTTGATTAGCTTGGGATACTTGAACAAGTATTATGCCCTTGCGTGTTTTATTACGCGATCCATTTTTGGATTTGCCTTCGAGATGAAGGATCTTGGGAAGAAACGGTAGTGACTCGGCCTGATGATCGACTCCCGTAAAGATTGAATCTAAGTCCATGATTCAGACTACACCCAGAAGGTGTTATGACGTTGTATTCATCATGACGCTAAGTCGTCAGATTCTCCCATGATCGTTCGATCACTAGACATTGATATAGACCCATTCCGTCCCTGATGTGACGATGAAGAGATATTGAAGCATGATGTTCATATCTAAGTACAATAAGCGCATTATTGTACTTGGTCTAATGTGCTAGGACGAACATCTCGTCTGTTGTGAATGGTATAGCTCGACACAGCATCGCGCTAACACGCTGCCATCGAAATGGCATAAAAGACATTTTCCCATTACCTTAAGGTAACTGTGGATGAGGGCTTGTCTTATCCCATTTGCGTCATCGAGTGTACCTACCCCCTTCGGTACTCGAATTAACGCAACCTTTTTTCGGTTATACCGATGCTGGTTACTTATCAGACCCGCATAAGGGATATTCCTAACATGGTATGTCTTTACCATTAGGAATAAGGCGACATCTTGGAGGTCTTGGAATGACTCCAAGTGAATCACTCTGATCTATTCGTGCTCTATGAGACGACTAGAGAGTATATATGACTTCGAGCTAGTATTAGTCATATTTGAATTACATATGTTCTGTCTCACGGTCCAGATAAAACACTTGTCGTAGAAGACAACTTGTTGTTATTGATCAAGAGAGACATGACTACATTATGCTATTTAGCGTTTCTCGCCGAAATTAATCTTCACAAATGAAGTTTAAGAGCATCCAGTTGAATGCTCGTTCTATTCCACGTTAGATTTTCTTGCATCCAGTCGTATGTAAGTAAATGAGGCATCCAGTCGAATGCTCGTTTTCTTTCTTGGAATATGAAATATTTGCACCCAGTCATGTGCAAGTGAGGGGGAGCATCCAGGTGAATGCTTATTGCACTAATTACTACTTAGTCGAAATCCTCGCACCCTGTCGTGTGCAAGTGAGGGGGAGCATCCAGTCGCATGCTCGTGTACTCTTTTTGTCCTTAGACCAAGGTTTTTTTTCCCACTGGGTTTTCCTTGGCAAGGTTTTTAGCGAGACACGTTCCCATTATATCTCACTTAAGATTGCCGAAATTAGGGAGAGTATCCTGTTGTATACTTCTTACCACTGTGTACTCTTTTGTCCTTCGACTAGAGGTTTTTCCCACTGGGTTTACTCTAGCAAGGTTTTGATGAGGCACCTGTTTTGTGGTTGATCCCTACTACTACCACTGTTGCACTCTTTTTCCTTCGATCAGAGATTTTCCCATTGGGTTTGCTCTGTCAAGGTTTTGATGAGACACACTGTTTTGTGGTTAGTTACTTACATGATATTTCGGCCTATATCATTCGGCTACACAGTTTCTCCTAGGTACCGGTTTTGTCCCACATTGGGTTTTCCGTCCCTAAGGTTTTTATGTGTTTAGCACTGCGAATGAACTCGACTCAGATCGACTGCATGAAGACGAAGAATTCAAGACGTCCAAAGGGGGAGTGTTGTAGGATATTATTGTCCATCTTGGGCCTTACTCTATTGGGCCTCTATTGGGCTTTCCTAGCATATGTAACCCTACCTTCTATTATATAAAGAAGGTTAGGGGGTCTCTTGATGTAACTTCCCTACACTTATCAATGAATAAAAGACGACTCTTTTATCTCTCTATACTTGTATCTCCATATCTATATATCTAGCTAATATGTCACACAACAGAAGTTAATTTAACTTAATTAAAATTGTTAGACTTTATGAAAAATCTAGAGGGGTTAAATATGTTTGACTACTTTTTAAATTTTCCTTTCGTTTAATAAAGTATCCTCTTAGGGTTAATATAATTAATATAAGTTATGTTATTAATATAAACAATATAAATGGTAGCAGATAATATATGTGTGTGTGTTTGTTTGTTTGTGAAATACAAATATATAGATATAACAACCATGGGTATTTAATCAACAATTATTAGTTGACTTCAAATGCACACTAATTAGTCCAGCTATCGACGAATGAATATATTAACGCAAAGTAATTTAATCGACAAATAGATCTTATCAATTAAATATTCGATCTAGATGCTTTATTCGGATATAATCAACTATTTAGTCAATATGCAATACTAATATTAACTATCAAGTCTTACCAATACGTATTACAGCTATTCTAAAGACTTGAAAGTAACAATAAGGATGGAAGCTACTTGACACAATTATTTATCCAGGTTCACATCATGGTGGGACGATGTCATGTCCCCAAATCCAAACTGGATCTTGAGATTTTGTATTAGTTTATTAATCTTCCTTTAGGGGCCACACCATTTATAACCACTGCTCTTTTTGGACAGAGCTACCTTTAGAACACTCCTCCTTTAGGGGCAGAACTACTCACAACAAACAATCCTCCTTCAGGACAGAGCAACCCATAGACGTACTATTCCTTTACGAGTGGAGTAACCCATAACCACTTTTTAACGAGAAAAAATATGACATGATCCAAATAAGTAAAATATACTTGAATTTGTACACAAGTTGTACAAGAAAAAGTTCATATTTCACCTTGATCAAACATTTCTATCAATATGATCGAAAGATGAATAAAGGCTAAATAACACACGCCCAATTTATAAAAATGTTTGCAATAAATTTTCCAATTTAGTCTCTTGTTTTTCTCTCAAAATAATTTGATATATTATCTGGTATTTAAGTGAGATGACTTGAATTGATGGAACGATCAAGTTGATATAGAAGCTGAAAGCTCTGTGCCACCTTTTAATGTATAGAAAATCTCTAGCATTTTTGTGATATAGGGGAATGGTGTGTTGCTTCATTTTTGACCTCGATGGTCTATTTATAATCTTGGAGCTTGACCTAGCCGTTGCGCCGACTCAAGATACAAAATTCAAATTCTGCTTCATACTAATTGGTTGGAATATTTTTAACCAGTTAATTTATGTGATTTTTCCCTATTTTTAATTTTCAAATCTTTGAAGATGTCAACCATTGTTTTATATCCCAATCAGTATATTTAGGTTTAATCATTCCTTTAATTCATGAACCTTCATTAATATTTGTGATCAATCATGTGCTTCAATCTATTCCTATATATACTATTGTTGCTATCCGGCCACCCAAAAAATTGATGAAACTTTTTATATAATCATGGCCAATTTTCTTTTGGGTTTTAATGATGATAAAAATAAGAATAAATATCATTTGGCCAAGTGGGAAAGGGTTTTCTTACCAATTGATGAAGGTGGTCTTGGAATAAAGAAGATGGAAGATATTGTCACTGTATTCTCTATGAAGCTCCGGTGGAAATTTAGACTTCAAAATCTTTGTGCGCAAAGTACATGAAAGGTGAATAATTGCAAACTAAATCATCCAAATAAAGTATAAAAAAAAAAGCTCTCAGAATACTTGGAATAGAATGCTACATGTTAGAGATATTACAGAACAACACACTTGGTTTAGATTAGTGGAAAGGGGATATTAATATCAATTATGATAATTGGGGTGGTAATGGACCGATAATGAATGAAGATTTATCTTCTAATTGTCTTATAAGTGATATATCTACTAATAAAAAATTGGACAATAACAAAATCCTTGTTAAAATTCCTGATCATTACAGATATATTTTTGACAAAAATATTCAAAGAGTTGAAGGAGATGATATTATGATCTAAAACAAAAATTTAGATGGAATATTTACTATTAACTCGGCTTGGCATCCAGTGAGAAACAACAACCACAAAAGTTGGACTAATAAGTTATGTTGGGATAAAAGCATTCCTCTCAAAATCTCTAACTTATTGTAGAGAATGTTTAATAATCTTATTCCTATTGATACTAATTCCCAAAGATTTAATATAGCAAATGTCTCTATTTGTGACTGTTGTGAAAAAGCTAAAGAAAGTATCGACCACTTATTTGGTTCTGGCCATATAGCCTCTCAAGTGTGGAACCATTTTGGAATCATTATGGAGATAAAAGTCAGAGCCATTCCTTATAGAGATAATATTATCAAGTGATGGTCTTATATTGATGGGTTTATAAAGGGTAAATGCTGCAAAATTATTCCTGGATTTATTTTATGGTGTATTTAGAATCACAAATGTAAAACAAGGTTTAACAACATAAAAATGAATTATCATAATATTATTGCAGAAGTTGAAAATTTATTCTACCTCTATTACAGAAGAGACAACAAATTTCCTAATAAACTTACTTTGGGGGACCATGATTCTCATACTTATAATATTCTTAATCCTAAAGCCAAATTAGTTTAGTAGAGTCCCCTTACAAGCAATATTTATAAAATTAATATTAATGAGAGTTATTCACCAAATAAAAGCTGTATTGGACGTGGAATAATCTGTGATACTAAGGGTAATTTTATTCTCGTCTTTGCCTCAAAGATTTATGTTAATTCTAACTTAGAAACTGAAGCTAAAGCTCTTCTCGAGGTACTATCTATTTGCTCAAACAACACTATAGTGGAATGAGATGCTAAATTACTTATTGACAATATAAATCACAACAAAAGACCACCATGGGAGCTATTGGAATTATATGAGAAAATAAATATTAACTTATTGAGAAAAAGGAGATCCGATTGATGCATGTCTACATGGAGGGTAATAAAGCAGTTGATTGTATAGCAAATTGGAGGAGCAATGGAATGGTGAAAGTGATCTTCATCTCAGGTCGAATTAATGATTTTCCTATTCATCTGATGTTGTATCTATTTACGATGGAATCTCCTTGATTGTATTAAATAAATTATCATTCTATTTATTATTTAAATTCTCACTTTTCCGTGATGTAAAACCGGCTGATTCAACTTTAATTGGTCGAATACATGAACTTGTTTATTTCCTATTAACAAGTTATATTTCTATTCCTCAGCAATATAACATTCGAGTTCATTCCTCGATTTTCTTTGAAAGCGTTCTATTTGTATGTATCGGCATAAACCTATATTAATCTGTAATAAACTAGTTGTAAATGTTAGTAAAATGATACTTGTTGTATAATTAGTTATGTATGTTATCCTAAAAAAATAATACAATTAAGTATAATTAGTTATGTTGTACCAAATTCTCGCTTTAAATCAACTTGATAAATAAAGTACGAAAGAAAATGAAATAAACAAGAAAGAATATCGACTTGATTTAAAGCGAGAATTTGGTACAACATATAAAGTAACCTGTTAAAAGAAAAGTAACCAGTTAACTCAAGTATACTAGTTGAATCTAAAATAACTGATGATAGTGTGGTAAATTATGGAAAGTGCAAATCTTGCTAAATCCAATTTTGAAGCTATGGAAATATTTCAAAAAGGATTTCAAATCTGAATATGGCCGTTGGGGTTTTATTATATTACATTAAAACTTAATTTCGGAGCCTTTACAATGTTCAAAAGTTATTAAAGTAAGTGTTGTGTGACATATTAGCTCGTTATATATGTATATAGATATAGGGAGAGAATATAGAGAGATACAACAGAACGAAGTGTTTATTCATTAATATGAGTGTACAGAGATACATCAAGAGACCCCTGACAATGTTTATATAATAGAGGGTAGGGTTACATATGCTAGAAAGCCCAATATATGCCTAATAGAGTAAGGCCCAATATGGCCAATAATATCCTACAACACTCCCCTTTGGACGTCTTGATTTCTTCGTCTTCATGCTGTCGATATGAGTCGAGTTCATTCGCAGTGCTAAACACATAAAAATCTTAGGGCCGAAAAACCCAGTATGGGACCAAACCGGTACATAGGAGAAAATGTGTAGCCGAATGATATAGGCTGAAATATCATGTAAGTAACTAACCACAAAACAGTGTGCCTCATCAAAACCTTGTCAGATCAAACCTAATGGAAAAATCTCTGATCGAAGGAAAAAGAGTGAAACAATGGTAGTAGTAGGGATCAATCACAAAACAGGTGTCTCATCAAAACCTTGCTAGAGTAAACCCAGTGGGAAAAAATCTCTAGTCGAAGGACAAAAGAGTACACAGTGGTAAGAAGTATATAACAGGATACTCCCCTTAATTTCGGCAATCTTAAGTGAGATTGATGGGAACGTGTCTCGCTAAAAAACTTGCCAAGGAAAACCCAGTGGGAAAAAACCATGGTCTAAGGAAAAAAAGAGTACACGAGAATACGACTGGATGCTCCCCTTCACTTGCACACGACAGGGTGCGAGGATTTTGACTAAGTAGTAATTAGTACAATAAGCATTCACATGGATGCTCCCCCTCACTTGCACAAGACTGGGTGCAGCGATTTCATATTTCAAGAAAGAGTACGAGCATTGAACTGGATGCTTTATTTACTTGAACACGGCTGGATATAAGAAAATCTAACATGGAATAGAACGAGCATTCAACTAGATGCTCTTAAACTTCATATGTGAAGATTCATTTAGGCAAGAAATGCTAAATAACATAATCTAGTCATGTCTCTCTTGATCGTTAACAACAAGTTGTCCTCAAATAAGACAAGTGTTTTATCTGAATCGTGAGACAGAGCATATGTAATTCAAATATGGCTAATACGAGCTTGACGCCATATACCTTCTCTAGTCGTCTCATAGAGCATGAGTAGATCAGAGTGATTCGTTTGGAGTCATTGCAAGACCTCCAAGATATTGCCTTATTCCTAATGGTAAAGACAGACCATGCTAGAAATATCCTTTATGCGGATCTGATAAGTAACCGACATCGCTATAACCGAAAAAGGGTTGCGTTAATTCGAGTACCGAAGGGGGTAGGTACACTCGATGACGGAAATGGGATAAACTAGCCCACTTCCAAAATTACCATAAGGTAAGGGAATGTGTCTTTAGTGTCATTTCGATGGCATCGTGTTAGCGCGATGCTGTGTCGAGCTATACATCATACGAGATGTTCGTCCTAGCACATTAGACCAAGTATAATGATGCGCTTATTGTACTTAGAATGATAAGGTAACTTTAAATGCTTTTAAAAAATGTGGTAGCAAACACTTGAAAGACATTTCAACTCCTCTAAAATACGCTTTTGGTCGTATTGAATGGAGGTTAAGTAAAGAAATTTTAATTCTTTCATGAGATATTACCAGATAATACTGGTTTTCTCGAATATTTTATAACTCAATAAGGTACGGCAGGACCAACATGAGTATAAGACCTCATATTTGACAAATCAATTTGGTTTTACCAAAGATTTTTTATTTGGAACAACATGTACAGAATCGTTGTCACTGAGTACTCTTTTAGGCAAATAGTTGGTGAAATTATGTGGTACACTGTTACCCACTATTTCCAAAAAAATCAACTACCCCACAAGTATTGCCTAAAATTTCATAATTTAAAGTTTGGTCACATTTGTCAAAGGAATTTGCTCAAAACACTTTAAATTATTTCGAGAAATTTCGTAAACAGGCAAACCATAATCCAAAAGTATGTCCAAATGGAAAAATCATAATCCAGAAGGAAAAACATAATTCAGATGAGCGAAAAAATGGCTCAATGATTTATCAAAATCAATAAAGAAAGGTACCAAACTTATTTGAGCCACAAAACCGGGGGTCTCAAGAGTTTCCTTTCAGTTATCTTTAACCACATTAGCATCGGTTTTTTCACCTTTATAATAGTTTTGAACTATTTAAGGAGTAACCGTGCATGACCTTTGTCTTTATAGAATAGAGTTGCCTCCTTGAGCATTATTGTTCATTTCAATTACTGTCTTGGAGCCACAGGTTTTCGACTTTGACGATTGTCTAAAATCTCGCTTGGCTAGGCGATTCATCGGGATCGCGATAGTTCGAGACAAATAACACTTGTCTCGGTTTTTGATTCATGGAAAAAATGTACACGAAGAGCATTAATATCAGTCAAACAATTCGCCATTGACCCAACAGGATTAAAACTACTCACCGGGGAAATTTTCTTATCCAATAACAGATGGGTGATAAAGAAACATGGTGAATATAAATTCACAATACTGCTTATGGAATACAATTTCCAAGCTAGTATTTTGGTGAAGGATTGCTCCAATATGTCAATTTCAGACATTTGTTCACCATAGACGTCATCACGTCTCAAATATGGCGACGGAATAAAATCAACGCCTTAGCATTCATCCTGATGGTAACAACAAACTCGTGTTTTACTCATCTAATATCGCATCCCAAAAAAAATTGGGCATCACATTTTTCACAATCAGGGTGAGTAACATGTGGTGACGGATTAAAATCAACGTTTAAACAGTAATTTCGCAAATATGTTTTACGATTTTTCTCATCATAGATGGCATCCAACATGTGTTGGGAGTTCTGGATTATTTATCATATAAATCAACTGGTTTATATGTTTATGGTTTGCACAAGCACAAACGTTTTTTCGAAAAGACAGGTTCGAAAACATTAGTTTTGCTTCTCCTGTGAATCGGTTCTCATTGATCGAACGACGGGTCGATACTGAAACACCAATTCGGCGAAACATACATCACTATATAAACACACTCGGGGAAATTATTATTTAGTCAACCCCTTTCGGTAGCTCTAATTGAAAAACGACCAGGAAAGACGGTGAGGGTGGAGGGCATGAATGCCACTTAAAACCCGACCTCATTAGGATATCGACTTCCGCCTATATCTTTCCTAGACATCGTATCCAAATAGGTGAGCCTATTTAGGAAAGATTCATAATTTTTCCAACTTAAATGTGAATATATATGATTTCGTAATTCTAGCATTCATGGAAATAAATAACAGATATATCTATTATAGATAACCACATATATATACAAGGCAGTATAAAATATATTCATGATATATATCTAATCATGCAGTAGATTTGATGATAAACTAAATCAATTCAGGATTATCAATCACACAAATTATATCATACCAAATCAAATCAAATCAAATAACTGTCATATGTGATATTTATATCTATGGTAATATCAAAAGATATGTTGATTATGCTAATAAGATATCAATAAATTATCTACGGTTTATTGTTATATAAGTAATTCTATACATGTTAGTTTTAATATGAAAGCAAGTAATATATTTTTAATTACCAATTAATTCTATATATGGTAATTTTTAACATGCAAAGTGGTTAAATTTACATGGAAACATATCAATTTATTCAATTAACATGCAATTTTTATTCACTTGCCTTTTTAATATATATATATATATGCGTGTGGGTGAATATTTAGACCGAATATTGACTTTTATAACACATATATACTGTTTTTATACATGTAATATACTACATGGACTATCCGTGTAATTTCATCAAACTATATATATCTATTTACATCATTATTACAGCTTCAGTCCATAATTTCAGATAAGTTTCAGTTTAGTCCTTTAGTAATTAACATGCACAGTCAATAGTTTCAGCGAATTACATAACAGTCCTACTGTTTTCAGCTTTTTTACAGATTTAATCCCACAGATTAATACATGTTTTACAATTACATGATTTCCGATTTACAACCCGATTATATGTCTTTTACTGATTCTGTTTGTATAAAAATACAATTTTACAGTAAACGATACATATTACATATCAATAGGTTTTTATAGACAGGTTGATCATGTTAGACAGTAAAAATAAAAAAAATCTATCAGGCATAGGTTTTTTTTTTTTCAACAAATACATGCAGTTTGGGTTACTGTGTATGGTCTTATCAACAAATATGATTTTATAATCAACAATATATGTGTTACGATCATTCTTTAGTTATCCATACAAGTAACAAACTCTAATACACATGGATTATATATTACGGTATATTTATCATGCTTTATTTATCCATAAAATAATAGGTGCAATCACATATATGGAATAAATTAAGTTTTGAATTCGGTACCTTACGCACGGTATGTTGGTTAAGGTCGATATAATCAAACTTTAAAAAATTAGGATAAATCTCAAGGTTTATAGATACTCAATATCTGTGCATTTACCAAAAATCTCAAATATCCGCGAGCGTATATCTTAGTCTCCGCGAGCAAAGTGCTGATAACGTGTTGTGTGACATATTAGCTCGTTATATATGTATATAGATATAGGGAGAAAATATAGAGAGATACAACAAGACGAAGTGTTTATTCATTAATATGAGTGTACAGAGACACATCAAAAGACTCCTGACCCTTTTTATATAATACATGTTAGGGTTACATATGATAGGAAAGCCCAATATAGACCCAATAGAGTAAGGCCCAAGATGACCAATAATATCCTACAATATTTTCATTCGAAAAGATACCAACCAGACAAGGCAAACAATCACAAGTCACTAGTTAAACAAGAAGTAACTAATTACACTAAAGATGATTCTGAAATTAAAGTTTAGTTGGCTATCTCATATCGACCACTATGAATAGAGTTCCACATCTTCATTTTTCAGAAACACACTGATAAAGCCATAACTTTATTCGGTGTCGTTAGACTTTTCAACAATGATATATAATGAATTGACAATAAACGATGAACACTTCTTGATCTTTATTATTATTCGGCAATTGCCATTGTTCGGACTACAATTCTATCGCTATACTTATGCTCGGATTCGCTGTTTGATCATGAACGTGATCTTCCTCTTCTCTTTGGTGCTCGATTCTCTACCTTGCTTGGTTTGACTATTGATGTGATAAGTTCTGACAAGTTTTTATCTTTTCTCTCCTTCTCTCTATATTTTTGAGATATGTTTTCTGGTCCTGGTTTTAGGGGGGGTACTTGGCTATTTATAGGCAATTATGCCTCCTAAGATGTTGACAAATGTCGCCATCTTAGGTGTCACTTCATGGGCTTTTCCCTTGTGGACCTTTAATAACTGGGCTAGGACCTTTATAGATAATAGCCTGTTAGGAAAACTCTCATAATCCATGGGTTTTTGGGTCTAAGCATTGGATACCCTCTAATAACGGGTGGATCGATCAATAACCGAATAGACATATTCGGGTCCAATTTTTATGTTCTATCAAGTGCTCCCTGACTTCCTCGGTGTGGTCTCCGTGCCGAGGGAGTCATGATCGGTCTGTCGAGGATATTGCTTCGGTCTTGTTGTTCCCAAGGCTACATCGAGAAACGCGATAGATTTATGACTGTTCCCTGGGGCCCATTTGAGGTCATTAAGAAGTCCTATCTTGGTATCTTTTTTCAAGGAAAACCCTTGATCTTCCCAACATTTATCTACTATAAAAGGAGGCGCCCCGTCCCCCATTATCCCATTTATTATTATTTCGACTGTGACACAATGGCTGCTCCCAATGGCTCTACTGGAGACAACTCTTCAGATTACGTCGCTTACTTGGAGAATGAGGTCAAGAAGGCTCGCGTCATGAAAAAGAAACTGGCGGATGTGACAAAAAGGTTGTCTGATATGGACGCGGCTCATCATTTGACGATGGCTGACCTGGATTGGGCCTTTGAGCGTATAAAGAGGCTCGAGGCTTCTCTGGCTAAGCAAAAGGCAACAAAAAGGGCCTATAAGCTTGCTTTTAAGGAGCTGCATGATCGGTCCAGGCCGGGGTTGGATGACGTTGAAGCAAGCTCTTCCTCAGAATAATTAACTTTTGTGATTTCTTTTGTATTGGATATCATCACCAAGTTGTAATTGAATTATTGAAAATATTAATAAAATATTTCCTATTTTCATTCCTGTCTGTTTATTTCCTTAATACCTCATTGGATGACTCAATTGGACTTGAACTGTCGTTAGTTAGCCATAAATGTCTTTGGGAAGTTCAACAGGGTTAGTCTTTCTTCGAGGTGACCTTTGATCTTCTCCATTATTTCTTCTTATAAAAGGGGGTTGTACCTATCTTTTTGTATAACTCCCCTTATTAACGAATCAAATGGCTTCTCCTCGTGAAACTAGTGGTGACAACCTTTCTGAGTATGTTGCCCATCTCGAGGAGGAGGTGAGAAAGGCGCATATTCTTGAGGGGAAGGTTGCCTCCTTGTTCATGGAAGCTCGTCGGGCTGCTGAAATGGACGAGCGATTGGACGCCATGGAGAGTGAATATCAGAGGTCTTTGATTGATAACATTTGGGCGCGTGCTCGGATCAAAGAGCTCGAAGCCTCTAGAGACAGGCACATTGCTTCTAAGAGGGCTTACAAACTGGCCCTTAAGGAAGTGTATGCTCGGTCGAAGAGGAAGCCGAATGATGAAGCAGGCCCTTCTACGAAATGATTTTTTTTCTTTTTATTGTATTTCCTTTATGTTGACTGCCTCTTCTGTAATGAAGTTTCAATCAATCAATAAAGACTTCTTTTTCTTGTTTTTATCTGAATTATTCTCCCAATGCAATTAATTTTGACTGCGCATGTTTTGGCTTCATTAATGATTTTTCTTGGGCCTTGCGCTTGACCTTATCCACTGAATCTTCTGAATCTTTGTATCTAGGAACTAATGGGATTTCTTGAGCCCTGTCCACAAATCTTATCCTTTATCTCTTAACACTGTTGCACTTCCTAGAGAGACACGTGCAGAACCTTTTTGGAATTTACCCTCTTTAAATACGGGCATGAATCCAAGCGTTTCTTCTTAATAGACGCATCTTTTAATAACGAATGGTTGCAACTCCCCACTTTTAATTTCTTCTCAATATGCGCATCTTTTAATTACCCATGTTTTCCAGAGTCTTTTGACGAACGGTTGCAATTCCCCACATTAAACCATCCTTAATCTTTCTATAAATACCCTCTTAAGATATGGGTTTATTCATAAGCTCTTCTTTATCTCTCCTTACCATATATAGAATTTTATCCCATAACCCTCTTAAAATGGCTGGTTCTTTCACCAAATCTGCATTGGCTTTGCAAGTGGAGGCTTTTGAAGCCTCATATGGCCATGCCCTAAAGCTGTTGAAGGATGCTGAGGAGGAGTTAAAGGTGATGTGTTATCACCATACCGAGATGGTTCGGGAATTAACTTGGCTAAGGTCTGAACTGGATTATTGCCGACATGCTCGTCGGGCTCTGGTCAAAGAGAACGAGGTGTTGATGGGGAACCCGACACTTCGAGATAGGGATGTCTCTTCCGGGCCCTCTCATCGATACCGATCGACTTTCCCCTAGCCTCGCCCTTTTTACTTTATTTTTATTTTTTTCAATTTTCTTCATTTCTTCATCTTTTTTTTTTCTTCTGCGCTTCCCCTTTCTTTTTCTTCATCTTCTATCCCATCACTCTTTTCTTTCTATACCTTTCAGTTTTTCTTGTTTCTTTTCTTCGTACTCACCCTAGGGTTTTTGTCATTTTTCTTTTTCTTTTATATTTTGTTCTCTCTACTTTTTTCCTTTTTCTCTTTCTTCATCCTATGTCTCACCACCTTTTCTTCTTCGTTTTCTTGCACTCTTCTTCTTTTCTGTTTTATACTTTGTTCTCTCTATTTGAGTATGACTCTTATTTTTTCCTTTTTCTTATTTTTCTTTTCTTTGTGTTTCTCTTTTCTTCTTTATGTTCCTCTTCTTTTTTATGCTTCTTTTCTTCGTGTCTCCTGTTCGCTCGGCTCGTTGATATAGTCGATCTTCTTTCGTCGTTGTCCTCTGATGTAATAGATTTTCTTTTGCTGTTGTCCTCTGATGTAATGAATTTTCTTTTGTTGTTGTCTTCTGATGTAATAGATTTTCTTTTGCTGTTGTCCTCTGATGTAATGAATTTTCTTTTGCTGTGTTCCTCTGATGTAATGAACAGTGATGTATCCCATCTTTATTAATGAAAATTACCTTTGCCCTTGTACATTGCACTTCTTTTTATGTTGCGTTTGTGGTTTGTAGTTTTGCTGGAATGTGGATCTTTGAATATTTTGCATCTTTATTTCCTGCCGTACTGTAGCCGAGTGACGTCTGAGGCCTGTATCGGATGCAGGCTCCCATGCAATGTCAGATAATATACATGTTCCCAAGTATTTGTCAGGCGAATATGCACGTTCCCCAGCATTGTCAGTCAATGCCATACTATCTTTGCTCTATAAATACTCATCTTTTCTTTAGTAATTATCATTTTTCACACTCCTATTGTTTGCTTCTCCCTCTTTCCTTATTTCCTTCTGCACTATAACAACTCCCCAGAATGTCTGAGCCCATGGTGAGATATCATGCTCAGATGAAAGGCTTGGATGTTGAGGTATCTCGGGTCCGTCATCGAATGGCCAGACTCGAGAAGGAGTATGGTGCCTTGGCCTTGAGTCTGTTCGACTCTCATCCCGAGGAGACAATGAAGTGGACTGAGATTTCGGCCTTGAGTCGTCAGCTTGATAAGTTGTTGTTACATAGAAATCATCTGACCCACTCATGGTATGATGTCGAAGAGATTTGGGATGATGCTCAGGGTGAGTTCGATAACTCCCCTAAAGGCCTAGCTAGCATGATAGTTAGGAATGGTCGGCTTGAGGGGCGCATCAAGGTTCTTACTAGGGAGAACACCGATCTCTCCACGGAGAATGAGTGCTTGGTTGTCATGAATGATTCCTATCGAGCTCGGTTAAATGGCACAGCTCGGGTGGCTTTTTCTCGGTTTGGTAGTTCGGTTTTTCCGCCCATTAATCCTTAGTTAGATTGGGCTAGTTTTCTGATGTATTTCACGTTTTGTAATTTGTATTCTATTTTCTGTTTCTGATCAGTTGTACCTTTTCGTATCCCGTGCCTTTCTGTATATTGAACCGTTTGCAACGCCTCGTTCTTGGCGCCTTTTCGTACTTTGTGCCCTTTGATTCCTTATAAATGCTCCCTATTGTTTGTACTTCATTACCCCTTCTTCCTTTCTCTCTCTCTTGTTTACCATTCCTGTTTTTTTTTATAGTTAGCATTTATCTGAGATGGCTCCCATCACTAGATCTGCATCCAAAAAGAAAACTCTTGTTGAAGAGCCCACTTTCATGCTACCCCGTCCCCCTGGTTTCGGGGAAGAGGATTTGACTCCTCTTCAGTTGAAAGAAATCGAGATGTCGTGGCTGAAAGCCGATCTCAAGTGTGCTCAGACTGAAGTCAGGAGGTTTAAACAGTATTGGGATGAGGAGGGTACTGCTCGTTTTGAAGCCGAGCAAAAATGCAAGTCTCAGTCTTACGTCTTGCAACAGGCTGAGATGGGTATTTCTCGCTTGATTAAGGAGAGGGATCATCTCAAAGAGCTCTTAGCAAAGAGGGACGCCGAGGAAGGGGTAGTTCTAGGGTTCAGAAATAAAGAAGTACTTTATTGTTGACGTCTTTGTAAACTTTTTTTTTTTGTTGTAACTGGTTGTTTTCCCCCTTGTGGATGAATAAAAGTTCTATCTTCTTTTCGAAATTTCGCAATTCATTTACTTTTTATTTTAAATTCATATTGAAACCATACCGAACTAACTGCAGTGCACAGTGGTCATCCCCCCGGAGAGCATTGCTAGATTGGCTGCTTAAAAGCTGTCGAGCTAGGAACGGTCTTCGTCGAAGAACTGAATCGGGGAGCATACTCGGTGTAGTAATATTGGTAGCGTATGTTGTAAGCTTTTCATGGTAGGGTCCACTGGCCGTTTATATAGGTGTAATGATGTGAACTGCATTGGTTAGTGGGATACATTATCTGACGTGGCCAGATCTAGAGCGTTGATTTGTTGAAAATAGCAGCAGTTGTGGATTTTTCTGTGGGTGGAAAAAAGGTAAACCTCTGTCACACGAAAGGAAGGTTATTATTTTATTCTTTCTGTGGCTTCACTCCTCTTAACTGTGCTAAGTAATCCCTTTTGTTTTTATCTCATAATTTGGTGAAAAAATATCTCTTATTTTCTCTCTCTAGGGTTTGTTTTTCCCGCCAAAATTTTTTCTGCCTCCCTATCTAGGGTTTCGTCTGATTGTTGATAGATTTGCTGCTGCTCCCCCCTGCCTGCTTTTGAATATGACTGTAAGTGTTTTCGTATTGTGTGGGGTTTTCTGTATACCTCTGTGCTTAGGGTCTGTATTTGATTTGTTGTTGTGGTTATGTATGTGGCATTGATATATGGTCTTGTTTGCCTGTATATGTCTATCTAGGTTGGTGGTTGATGGTTTTTCTTTACGTATAGGATTTCCGTTTATTGGGTTGGTGGTAAAACTTAGGGTTTTTGGTAATTGGGGGGGGGGGCTCTCGTCGTGTCATGTGTTTTTTGGTTCGTATATTGATGGATTTTTGATGATGTTTGGATAGGAAATTTTGACCCAATGCATGGCCCAAGTTGGCCCATTTGTGGAAGAGGACTTTAAGAAGCTTGCCGGGATACCCGCCGACATACACATTCGGCTGCCTGTCTCTGAGGAGGAGGTGATGGCATTTGTTCCTGCCGTCGAAGTAGCTGTCCGTTCTTCGGCATTTTTTACTGGGGGTCTTAGACTTCCTTTTACTGATTGGGTGGCTTCGTTCTTTGAGGTCGTCCAGATTGCTCCAGCCCAACTGGCTCTGAATGGTTACCGTACCTTGAACGGTATTCAAAGGTTGTCGGAGTTATCGGGGATAGACATCGAAATGAAAGATGTATTCGGGGTCTATAGTTTGAGTTTTGAGCGCCGCAGCTCTTATTTGAAGACGTTGCGCTCCTTCTCTCAGCTTGTCATAGGTCTGCCGGATACCAACAAGGAGCATAACCTTGGTGTCGTGATTGCTTCCGGAGAGTGGGGTTGTGCTAGACACCAGATTCCTGGACCCGCTACCACCGCCCCCGATACTCCAGACCTCGGCGCTCCCAACGTCGAAGCTCTCTTGGCCCTTTGGAATTGGTGGGGGACTGGACCGACGAAGGATCCGGCAAGCCGTACTGCTCCCATGCTGCTTGGTTATCCTGCGGGGCCAGTGACCAAGGGTAATCCTGAGCCCCAGATTCCCACAGAGACTGAGGTGGACTTCCTCAAAATTGTCAAGGCTCGAAGCGCTTCTTGGGGAGGGAGAAAGGCTGTTCGTCCTAAGCACCGAGCATCTGACCCCGTTGTTGGGACCCCAAAGAGGGCTAGACGGGCAGAGACATCGGTGAGTGAGGAGGTCGCCGATGTTGGCACGGGTGTGGCGTTGGTTGCTTCTTCCCAGGGTGATACCACCGAGGAGGCTTCTACGCATGTCGATATACGTGTATATATATATTGATTCTCTTGTTGTCTTTTGATTGTTTCCTTTTGATTCTCTTGTTCTTCGCTTTATTTGTTATCTTGTTTCAGCTACTGACTTCTTCATTGGTTACCCTTGCTCTTGCCCGGTCTATGGGTATTATTGTGTTTCAGGGGTCGTTCGATAACATATTCGAACATCTCAACCTCCTGGTGAACATGAATGAGGACACAATGAGCCTGCCTGTCATATCGCCCATCCGTACTGAGGATGTGAGTGAGCATGGGGCCCCTGAGACTAGTTCTTTGGAGAAGGAGGTGATGGAGGAGGTAGAGGTGGAAGCCGGCAAAGAGACTGCCGTGGAGGTTGTGATGGGTGGTGACGATGAGGTTCCCGAGGGACCTGAAAAGGTGTTGGTGGACGGGATCGCTATGACCCGTTACATTGATCGATGTAAGGGTAAGTTGCTGGAGCAACCCCGAGCTTTAAGGATGGGGTACACTACTCTTGAGCCCCTTCTTTTCAAAGATGCAAAGAAGATGGCTGCTCGGCCTATAGTGTCGGTCATTGAGCAGGCCAACAATGATGTGCTTCGGGTATGTTTCGCACGTCTTTTGTAATATAGTGTGCTATGTCCTTAGTTGGCTGGTATCTAATGTTTCTGATTACAGGCTTTCGTGGGTACCGTGGTGCTAAGGGATCAGCTGACAGCGCTAGAGGCTGAGAAAGAGAAGCTGATTGCTGATAATAAAGCAATGGCAGAGGAGAAAGCTCAGATGGTGGGGGATAACCGACGTTTGACTGAGGAGATTGAGAAGTTGGAGGTCGAAAAAGAGCTTATGGTCAAGAAGTACGACCTATTAGAGGCCGATAACTTGCTCATGGCGGAGGACGTGGAGGCCGAGAAATCCGAGGTTGCTGCTCTGAAAGCGGCGCAAGCGGAGGAACGGGCAAAGTTTGCAATGATTGCTAACTTTTCCGTCTTTTGTGCTCATGTCCGTGCCCTAAAATTTGCGAAGGTACCTTTGTCGGACTGGGCGTGGTCGGAATTGGTGTATCCTTGTCCTCAATGTGCACCGCCGAAACCTCTAGACCGGGCTAATCTTCGGGATGAGGAGCTCCCCCGGATGCCGGGGCATACGACTTCGATGGCGCTCCGTCCCCATTCCATGTCGGCCCCGTCTACACCTCGGTCTGCTGCTGCTGCTACTCCCCCACCCGCATCCCCTCAGGTGGAGCCTTGACCTTTTACTTGTATTTTCTGTGTAGCTTAGTATAGGGACTTTTGGTACCCGAATTGTGGGCCTCTTTTGTATCTAGAAATATATTCTTGTGGGAAGTGATAATATAGGTGCTCCGTTTTCTTTCTGTTTGGCTTCCCTAGTTAATTTCCCTGTTTGTGGGTTGTCGTCTTTTGAAGGATGTAAAAACAAAATCTTGTCAGGTACCTGTTAACCCCCTTGCCATGGTGGTCTGGACCTCGCCTAGTCGTAGTGTAGGTGATGTTGTTATAGATGGTCTTGAAAGACTTAAGGCGTCCCTACCTTTTGAACTGAATTCTGCTCGTCGTGAAATCGATGGTCTGAATATTCATATTTCAAACTTGTCGATTCGATTACGCCTACTATACGGCAAGAAGTTCAGCAAGAAGACCGCCTACTATACGGCAAACAAGGGTAAGGCCAAAGAGCTTCTTGGTGCACTTCGGCGCTCTCGTGATGAAGCCCGAGGCCGGGTGACGAGCTTGAACTTGGTTCTAGGGGCCGTTTTCGAAGACGCGGACCTGTTACTATCCTTCGCCAAAGCGTATTGGGCCCAAAGTCACGCATTAGAGGTATTCGAGCATGTAAAAGGGATGCGTGATGTTGCACGTGCAGAGCGCATGGTTGATGTTATGACCGGGGTAACTGAGACCACGGCTGCCTTGAACCGAGTGGATGAGGTCGTACAGGAACGTTTGGGGACGCAATTTGTCTCGCTGCGAGATATTCATTTCACTGATGCCGTAGAGACCTCAGCGTCTGTTGATGGGTTATCGGATTAATGATTGAGTAGCTTGTATTGTCATTTTATTTGTATCTAGTATTAAAGTCTTCGTTTTTCTAATTACATCTTTTCTTTTTCTTGCGGATGAATATTCATCGCCTCCCTTCTTCTCCATTTCTTTTTTATAGGCACATGCTACTATGTCGCACCAGGCTGGTTCTCCATGCCTAGTTAGTCCGGGGCTAGGACCTACTGGTGCTGCCCGTGCTGCCCGGGCTAAGGTCTCATCTGGTGCGGCTAGTGAAGTGCATACCAATTGGCCTTACATCGTTTTAATGGGCAAAAACGTCAAGCTCAACGATCAGTGCGCCCGACTTAAGGCCAAGTTGAAAACTCAGGTGTCTTCTTTTCGTGAGTACGCTCGTTGTTCCGAGCATGTTGTTGAGATTCAGGAGCACCGTTTAGATCGATATTGGCGTGTAAAGGAAAAATACCTCGGTAAACTAAAGTCGTTGGTAACCCAAGCCAATATGTTGGTGAAGTATTTTCGTCTGTCCCGATCCAGATACGATGCTTCTGCGGCTATGATCGAAGCTCGTCAGCTTCCCTTCGACGATGTTCGCCGTAAAGCGGCCTCGGATGCTCACAAGATCGCGAAAGGAGCCGAGTTCTCAGCACGGCTTGAGGCGCTGAAATGCGTCGGCGCTCATACGACCAACTTTGATGCCCTCATTTCTGAGGAGCATTTTGATGGCGAGGAGACCGATGGGGACACGTCAACGGATGACGAAGAAGTCATGCTCGGTAAATTACCGTCGTGCTCCTCGTGTAGCAGCTCTTCTTAGATCAATTTCTTTATACCTTGTTGCCTTGTAGTTTGTTGCCTCCGTAATGTGAGCGAGGACTATTTGTTTTGTTTCTTTATTCCTGTGTTCGGATCTCCTCATTGTCGTACTGATATTTCATTGATTGGATTGATTTTTCTTCGCTGATTTCTTTGTTCGATATTTGATCGCCTCCGTAACGTGGGCTTGAGCTATTATTTTCTCTTGTTTGTCCCTTTTTCCTTGAAGGAGTTGGTACCTGCATAAGTGGGATCGAGCTATTATTTCATATGCCTCCGGTTACGTTGGAGGACTTTAGTATTCCTAGGCAGTCACTCAAACATGCCTTTTGGGAATTTCTTATGCCTCCGGTTACGTTGGAGGACTTTAGTATTCCTAGGCAGTCAATCAAACATGCCTTTTGGGAATTTCTTATGCCTCCGGTTACGTTGGAGGACTTTTAGTATTCCTAGGCAATCAATCAAACATGCCTTTTGGGAATTTCTTATGCCTCCGGTTACGTTGGAGGACTTTTAGTATTCCTAGGCAATCAATCAAACATGCCTTTTGGGAATTTCTTATGCCTCCGGTTACGTTGGAGGAGTTTTAGTATTCCTAGGCAATCAATCAAACATGCCTTTTGGGAATTTCTTATGCCTCCGGTTACGTTGGAGGAGTTTTAGTATTCCTAGGCAATCAATCAAACATGTCTTTTGGGAATTTCTTATGCCTCCGGTTACGTTGGAGGACTTTTAGTATTCCTAGGCAATCAATCAAACATGCCTTTTGGGAATTTCTTATGCCTCCGGTTACGTTGGAGGAGTTTTAGTATTCCTAGGCAATCAATCAAACATGCCTTTTGGGAATTTCTTATGCCTCCGGTTACGTTGGAGGACTTTTAGTATTCCTAGGCAATCAATCAAACATGCCTTTTGGGAATTTCTTATGCCCCCGGTTACGTTGGAGGACTTTAGAATTTCATATGCCTCCGGTTAGGTTGGAGGACTTTAGTATTCCTATGCCTCCGGTTACGTTGGAGGACTTTAGTATTCCTCAATCATGATAATAGCAAAATATCTTATGAATTCATAAATAATGTTATAACAAAGCAGAGGTACGTTGTGACCTGTAATGGAAGCCAGTTCATACGTAGTACTTCTTGAGATTCGCCACATGCCAAGAATTCTTTTCTCCTCAGCTATTGTCGAACAGAACGCTTTTGATCTTGTAGGTCACCGGGCTTGTTCTTTTGACGATTTCGTATGGGCCTTCCTAGGTGGGGCTCAATTTGCTATGTATCTCGTTTCTGGTATAGACCGTTACTCGCCGTAACACCAGCTCTCCTACCATAAATTCCTTGGTCCCTTTCACCCTTTTGTCATAGGTTTGCTTGACGCTTTGCTGGTACTTTGCTAGTGTAAGGGCCGCTATTCTTTGTTCATTGTTTTCCTGCTCGACTAAAATAGTTCAGAGTGTGGGTAGCCCGATTTCCGTTGGTATGACGGCTTCGACGCCGTACGCTAAACTGAACGAGGTTTCCTTGGTGCCCGTCTTTGGCGTAGTTCGACACGACCATAAGACGTTGAGCAGTCGCTCAGACCATCTTCCTTTTGCTTGTTCGAGGGTCGTCTTGATACCATCTAGGATAGTTCGGTTTGATACCTCGGCTTGTCCGTTACCCTGTGGGTATGTTGGGGTAGAATAGAACTTTCGGATACCGAGTTCTTCGTACCAAAGCTGCAGATTGGCTTCCTTGAACTGGGTGTCGTTGTCTGCGATAATGGCGTATGGTATGCCGAATCTAGTGATGATATACTCCCAGATGAATTGTTTAACGTTGCCGGCTTTTATCTCTCGGAGAGGCTTAGCCTCGACCCATTTGGTAAAGTAGTCCGTCGCAACGATCAGATATTCCATGCTGCCTGGCGCTTTGGGAAGCTTCCCGACTATATCAATTGCCCATTGCGCGAATGGCCAGGGTGCCGATACCGGGGTCATCATAGACGATGGGAGACGAGGTATTTTGGCAAATCTTTGGCACTTGTCGCATCTTTGGACATAAACATCTGCATCTCGTTTGATATAAGGCCACCAATATCCCTGAGTGATCGCCTTGTTGGCGAGGGATCGCCTTTTGATGTGTGCTCCGCAGGACCCTTCGTGGACCTCTTCCAAGACAGGCCGTTGCACTTCGGGCCGGACGCACAGAAGGTGAGGTCCTCGGTAACTGGATTTATACAGTTTTGTCGTCCTCAGATAGCCAGAACCGAGGGGCCTTTCTTGTGATTTTCAACGCTTTTATCTTGTCTGCCGGGAGCGTCCCGTTTCGCAGATAGTGAATCATGTTGTCCATCCACCCTATCTCGTACTGTACTGACGTCACTCGGTCTATTCTTTTGGTTATGCTCGGGGTTTCCAAAAGCTCCACTGTGATCATCCGAGTGTTGGTCAACGTTAATGTCGAGGCTAGGGTTGCCAAGGCGTCGGCATGTGCGTTTTCGGTGCGATTGATTCTCATTAGTTCACAATGTGCGAACGTGACCATTATGCTCTGGACTTTCTCTTGGTAGAGGATCATTCGGTCGTCCTTGGCTTGGTATTCACCAGTAGCCTGGTTGACGATTAGCATGGAGTCGGAGCTAGCAATCAAGTGTGTGCATCCGAGGGATCGGGTGATGAGCATGCCGTTGATCATGGCTTCGTATTCCGCCTCGTTGTTAGTAGCTCGGAAGCCCAACTTGATGCTTTTCTCGATGATCGCGCCTTCTCTAGAGTTGAGGACAATGCCTGCTCCCGATCCGTCCTTGGTGGACGATCCGTCGACATGTATCTCCCAGTGTGACTGTGGCGAAATGGTCAGTGGCTCGTCATACCCTTCAGTGAACTCAGTGACGAAATCAGCCAACACCTGTCCCTTTATGGCGTGTCGGGGTGCAAATTCGATATGAAATTGGGATAGCTCGACCCCCCATGCCACAACCCGACCGCTGATATCCGTCCGTCGAAGGGACTCCTTGACGTGGAACTTCGTGTAGACTTGGACTTTGTGAGCTATGAAGTAGTGTGGTAGTTTCCGGGTAGCAACGACCAACGCCAAACACAACTTTTCCAACGGTAGGTAGCGTGTTTCGGCCTCGACCAAAGTTTTGCTGACGAAGTAGATCGGAAACTGTTCTCGTCCCTCTTCTCTTAGGATGACTGCGCTCACAGCTGTAGGGAAACTGCTAGGTAGCAGGCCAGAATATCTCCTTTGTTCGGCCTCACCAGCAGTGGCAGCGTCCTTAGATACTCTTTGAGGTTGTTGAATGACGCTTCACACGTCGGGTCCCATACGAACTTTTTATCCTTCTTGAGGGTCTCAAAAAATGGTCGTCCCTTATCTACGGATCGGTTGATGAACCTGCTTAGTGCGGCCATCATCCCCGTGAGCTCTTGCACCTTCTTCTTATTCTTTAGTGCTGCTAGGTTTTGCAGAGTCGTTATCTGGTCGGGGTTAGCCTCTATTCCTCTCTGGCTGACCATATGCCCCAAAAACTTCCCTCTGCTGATGCCAAATGCGCATTTGCTAGCATTAAGCTTTAGTTTGTGCTCACCCAGTGTTTGGAAGACGTCTTTAATGTCCTGGAGGTGGGAAGTGGCTATTTCGCTCTTGACGACCATGTCGTTTATGTACACCTCCATTGTCTTCCCTATATGCTTTTGGCATACCTTCGTTATCATCCTTTGGTATGTCGCTCCTGTATTTCGTAGGCCGAACGGCATAACCGTGTAGCAATAGTTTCCCAAAGGCGATATAAACGAGGTCTTTTCTTGATCTTCGGGGGCGAGGGGGATTTGATGATATCCCGAGTATGCGTCGAGGAAGGTCATCCTTTCTGCTCCTTCCGTGGCATCCACCAGTTGATCAATCCTTGGTAGGGGAAATGGATCCCTCCGGCAGGCTTTATTCAGATTGGTGAGTTTTATACAGACTCTTTCCTTCCCGTTCTTCTTTGGGACGACGACCGGATTGGACAGCCACTTCGGGTAGAACACTTCCCGTATAGCTCCGGCTTCCAACAACTTTCGGACTTCAGCAATTATAGCCGCTCTGTGTTGGACAGACACCTTTCGGCTCCTTTGAGCTATAGGCTTGTACTCGGCGTTTACGCTTAAGTGGTGGCATGCTGTTTTCGGGTCTAGACCAGGCATGTCCTTGGGGCTCCAGGCAAATTTATCGATGTTACTGAAGAGGAACGCTTCTAGCTCCTTGGATTTCTCTTTAGGAAGGCTATCTCCGATGAGGAAGTAGTGCTCCTCATCCATATCCGGGATATACACCTTCCGGAGCGTTTCTCTGACCTGTTCTTCAACAACCCTCTCAGCTCTGGCTATTTGGTCGATCAGCTTCCTTGCGTTGGTGGGATGTTCGACAACTACAAGTTGTCTCTTCAGAGTAGCGGTGATGTCTTCATAGCGTCTTGAATCCTCCTGACATCCTCGGGCTGTCTCGATCTCCTCCTTAGCATTAGGATATTTCACCTTCTGGTGGTATGTGGAAGGTATTGCCCGCATAGCATGAAGCCACGGTCGGCCCAAGATTGCATTGTGGCCGGAATTATCATTGACCACCAAGAATTCCACGGGGACAGATACAGATCCCGTTGTAAGATTTAGGACGATCTTTCCCAGCGGCTTAGTCGTCTCCGAGATGAACCCGATCAGTGTGACGTCAGTGGGTTGTAGATCTTGCAATTTGAGCTCCATCTTGTCAAAGAGCTCTTTGTACATGATATCACAAGAGGCTCCTTGGTCGACAAGCACTCTGCTGACGGTGTCTATGCCGATCTGGATGCATAGGTTAATGGCGTCCCCGTGGGGGTATATCACCCCTTCTTCATCAAGATCTGAGAAAGAAATGGGCGGGTGTCGCTGCGGCATGCATTGCCGCTTTGAGGTCGAGGCCTTTGACGCCTTAGCTACTTGCCCAAAGTGGGCCAGTTGCCGTTGTTGGGATCGATCCCCCCCAGTGCTCTTGGGCCTCGACAAGTGGACAACATTGATCGTTTTGCCTTGTCGGTTATCCGTTCCCTCGATGACCAGTTGCTTGCCTTTGTCCCTAGTGCCTTTGATGAACCTGTTGAGGAATCCCGCGTCTCCCCACGTGTTCATCTTCCATCGCAGATTTCGGCAATTCTCGGTGAGATGGCCGTGATCCTCATGATAGGCGCAGAAGAGCTTGGTGTCTCTGGAATCAGGGGGGAATGGATTGGTTCGGGTCAGGAGTAGCAGCTTTCTCTGCATATATCCTTTAGGATATATTCGGCAGACAGGTTGAAAGTGTACCTCAACTCGACCGGTTCATAACGCCTCTGGTGTTCCCTTTCTGGCCCATGACCTTGCTGAGGTGGTTTGGGCGGCATTGGATAGGCGATTTGGAGCGGCTTGGGCTCTATGGGTCGGTATTCCCTTCGCTGAACCTCGGGACCCTTGTCCCGTTTGGACTGGGGGACTGGTTCTCCATGATTGTTCTTGGCTCTCTTACGGTCCACCTGTGCTTCCCAGACCGTCTCTCTTCTTGGTGGACCCCGGTTGAGGACTCGCATCTCTTCATTCTTATCGGTAAGGTGGGTGCAATAGGCCAGAAGGGCGTCGGTGGTCGGAAAATTCTTGCCGATGAACTTCCTTCTCGCCCAACAGCCGCTGGGGATAGAGTTGATAATGTTCTAGATGGCTATGTTATTGGCGTACTGCGGGATCTGGTTCGCCACGTCAATGAAGCGTATGCAGTAGTCATGGAGCCTCTCATTGGGCAACATAGCCATTTTCAGAAGGGTTTCAATGTTGACCTTCTTCTTCCTATGAGCGGCGTATCGGATGGAATATGCAAGGAGGAGCTCCGCCCAGCTTCTTATGGATCCCCGTGGCAGATTATGATACCACGACGATGCCTGCTGGCCCAAGCTGTTCTTAAAAAATTTGCACATCAGTGCACTGTCATCACTCCACAGCTCCATCCTCGTTTTGTAGTGTCGGAGGTGATCGATGGGGCAGTTCCTTCCATCATATAGTTTGAACTCGGGGTTGACAAATCCAACAGGATTGCGATACCGAGTTATCTGATCGGTACATGGAGTCTCTTGGCATATGTCCCACGCCTGTTGGAACGCTTCATCCGGCGCTGGGTAGTGTGGGGCGTATCCCCCATAGTGGTGTTGTGGATAGTATCCGACTACGATCCTGTGGTCGCCGTACCTCCCGTTGTTCGGATTTTTGTCGAGGTCGGGTATAGGAGGCGCGCTTTGGTGACCGTAAACCGTCGGGGTTACCCTCGGGACGGGTTCTCCTTGTCTTGGTATCCTCGTATCATGAGGTCGGCCTATCACTGCCATCGCTGCTCGGTAAGCAGAATCTTCCGCTTCGCGTCGGGGATCGGTTTGCGTGTTGGCCGGTACGAGGGGAGGTAATGTGATGTCGGCCGCTGCCATGGCCGACATGCATGCCCCCAGCTGGGCTTGTAGCTGGGCATTACGTTTTTCTGCGGCCCGTGCCAGTGCGGCCGTAGTCCTATCTTGGTGAACAGGGGTTTGTAGTTCCACCGTTTACGGCGTAATTATCCACGGTGGGCGGGTTGGATATGGGACTACCTGTTCTAGTACGGGGTCGTCGGGCATGCCATACTGGTTGGCTTCATTCGTTTGAAAACGAACCCGTTGGGGACTGGAGTTGACCGAGGCTGCTGGCTTAGGGGCCATTGAGCTTGGCCCTGCGTTGTTAGGACGGCGGTTGTCTAGCAAGGGTGGCCCCGCATGCCTAGTCACGGATGGTGCTCGTTCCGCCTTCGTGTCCGTAGGGTTTTCGTCGACAAGACCGTCGACCTGAGGGGGATGGTCGGTTTGTTGTTCTGTTTGGACATTAGAGACGGTTGGTCGAGATCCAACCTGAAGCGCTTTGTAGCGGTCTCTGATGTTGAGGAGATGCGCTAACACGTCTTTGTGGACTGGGATTTCCTGGTTTGTCGATGTGCCTACTTCCTCTGGGCGAGTTTCTTCGTTGGTGTTTGCCATTTGTTGCTCGTGTGGTAGAACGTTGGTGTTCGATTTCGAAGCTAGTTGGGAACTAGATGATTCCCGGAGACGGTGCCATTTGATAAAGCCATAACTTTTTTCGGTGTCGTTAGGCTTTTCAACAATGATATATAATGAATTGACAATAAACGATGAACACTTCTTGATCTTTATTATTATTCGGCAATTGCCATTGTTCGGACTACAATTCTATCGCTATACTTATGCTCGGATTCGCTGTTTGATCATGAACGTGATCTTCCTCTTCTCTTCGGTGCTCGATTCTCTACCTTGCTCGGTTTGACTATTGATGTGATAAGTTCTGACAAGTTTTTATCTTTTCTCTCATTCTCTCTATATTTTTGAGATATGTTTTCTGGTCCTGGTTTTAGGGGGGGTACTTAGCTATTTATAGGCAATTATGCCTCCTAAGATGTTGACAAATGTCGCCATCTTTGGTGTCACTTCATGGGATTTTCTCTTGTGGACCTTTAATAACTGGGCTAGGACTTTTATAGATAATGGCCTGTTAGGAAAACTCTCATAATCCATAGGTTTTTGGGTCTAAGCATTAGATACCCTCTAATAACGGGTGGATCGATCAATACCCGATTAGACATATTCGGGTCCAATTTTTATGTTCTATCACACACAGCAAAGGAAAAACTCATTGATCTTCATTTCATATATACCTTGTTAAAATCCATCATTTTCCAAGCATAAATACCATTCAACAAGCATTTGCATCGTTCATAAAATTCTCCAACACTTAATATACACCCATATTTTTTCAGAAAGTTAGTATGGTTGTAATCAGGGGAGGAGCTATAGAGGGTTTAGAGGGGTCATTTGATCCCCCTGAACTAACTACTATGTTACCTCTGAAATTTGGAGTTTGAAGGTTGTGGGTTTTCTTTGTGATGCAGATAGATGGGAGATAAAGGACACTTTTCTTTTTTTTTATTTACTTGGTAAATAGGGAAGTAAACGTGATCATGTGTTATTTATTGAGATTAACTACAAAATGGTCCTCACAAGTTTCAATCTATATTATTCTTCATCGTTTAGTTTTGATTTCACATCGGTTGTACCCAATGTTTAAGAAGATTACTAGATATCAACATAAATTATAGCAACCGCGCCTCCATTTTTATTGATAATTGGTAAATTATAAGATATCAAAAATGCATTTCAGCCAAAACATGTCACATATTCAAACACTTTATATAAGATATGGCTATAAAAGAAAATTTTCAATGTTGATGACGGTATGTTTAGTCTGATAATCTCATCACTTAAGTAATTAAGCTTATAACTAGATAGGCGGAGATCTCATCCAAGGTTTTCATATGTATTTAATACCTAAAACTAAATGCTTTGTATATTATTTTCAGAAAATTTGTTAAAGAATAGTCTTTATTACAAGTGATATTTGTTTTTTATATTGACAGGTTTTATAATGCAATCCCGACCCCCCTGACACTAATTCATGTCTCCGTCACTAGTTGTAAAATCTTGATTGTTTTATATCATAGGTGATTCAGTCATAGAGAAGAGATATACAGAAAACAACTCATATAGCTTTGGCGTGGTTGTGTTGCAGGTAACTCTGGCTCCAAGGAAGTGCTTGTATAAAAGGTATCTTCCCTTAATTAATAGAAATTGTAACGGGAATAGTTCGTGTTGACACGTAAAATTTACGGCCACTAAAAACATGCCACGTGTCATCTAAATCAAATAGCAATTAATTACTAATTTCTTAATATGAGAATAGACGAGTTATTAGTAATTTAAAAGAGAAAAATAAAATATATTTTATCATCTCATAAAATTTAGAATGATAATTTATATAAAGTAAAATTATTTCTTTTTCTAAAACATTAAATATGATACAAATGAAGAGTTACTCAAATTATAGTACTCATTTATAATGTTTTCAAACACAAAAGAAAGAGTTTGATTCATTTTCTAAAATTATGGATCCAAAACAATAATGGACCCAAACTTGAGAAGGTGACCTTGCAAATATAAGTCCACCCTAAAAGATATAAATAGAGGGGTGGAGGTGTCATATTGCTCCCATTCAAAATAGTAGAGTAAGAAGCTCCTCAACATCTTGAAGTCTTAAAACAAGCTAGAGATATAAGCTCATCCACAGCCGAAAGAAAATCAGATTTGTTCCTCCACAGCCGCCAAGGAATCAGTTCCGGTCTTCCACAGCCGCCAGGAGAC
This sequence comes from Primula vulgaris, assembly GCA_963920805.1. NCBI lineage: Eukaryota > Viridiplantae > Streptophyta > Magnoliopsida > Ericales > Primulaceae > Primula > Primula vulgaris. The sequence continues at coordinate 1,427,654 of OY987222.1, read as the reverse complement.
CAACTCCTATGAAAAAGATATGCACACTCCGATCTCAACAAATGCCTTCAAAGTCTGTAACAAATCTGCAATAAATTTGGCATTCGATCTTCGAGAACATCTAAAAGCAACAAGCAAGGCGTTTTTACGGATCAATATTCAGGAACGGCTACAAGCAATAAGCAAGACGTTTCTGCAAATCAAATTCTTCAAATTTCTTCACAAAATAAGAGCAATTCTACTCAAATTCAGCAAACTCAACAAAATTCATCAAAGAGTCTACAACAGCATTTCAAGTCATCATAAATTGTTCGAAGAGGAGAATCAAAAGACTTTCATTTCTATATTTTATTTTAGAAATTATGAGAGATTGTACCCGCAAAATAATTGATAAATAAAATTTATTTTGTTTTGCATTTATTTTCTCTCTCTTCAGCAGTTAGTGAAAATTTGTGTGAAACAGTTCCATTGAATTAAGATTTAATAGAAATCTCAAGGTTGGACTTGAGGACTAGGCGGTACTCGTTGAGTCAAACCAACACAACTCTCTATATTCTCTACTTTTAGTACTTTATCTTATTCTTATTACTTTTATTATATATGTAAATTTTCATTGTTTCACGATGGGAATACAAATATGCGTCTAATTTATTTTTTTCGAGATGTATAATTGAATTTATTAGAAATTAAGATAAAATTTAAAATTCAATAAGTGCAATTAATGCATATCAAAAGAAAAATAAGACGCATATTTGTATTCGCGTGCTGAAATCGTGAATATTTGCATTAATCAAAAATTAATTTGAAGTGTTTTTCATGGGGATGTTAAAGAGTGTGTCAAAAAAAGTAACACTCAAACCACCCCCTATATGTATAAATATATATATGTATATATATATTTTTTATTTATTTTTTGAATAAAGTAAAGTTATCGAAACCAACAAGATCAGATTTTTTCGTAACAAGTTTAAAACATTTTGAAGTTCCTATCCGCTGTTCTAGTTTCTGTTACGTATTTAGGTTGCAACTACAGTTGTAACCACAGTTGCAACTTAAGTAGTTAGATGGATGGAACATAATATTAAACGTACTTGAAACTAAATTCACGTTTAACAACGGAGTTCACTCAATCCCTATGCTACGTCTCCGGAGCACTAACCTATATTAGTAATATTATAAAAGTCTACAATACAAGACTCGAGACTTATGAAACACTCTCAGACTCTCTCTAGATTTTTCTGCCTATCTTAATATTGCTTTTACTATATAACTATCACTCAAAATATCAATGGCATCCGACCAATGTTTTTGGTTTTAAAGGTCTCACAAGTTTAAATTATTTATAGTTTAGAACATAAACCTTTTACAAGTAATGCTACCAACTATTTATAAAGACAAAATTACAATCTTCTAAGATTTTCAAATCTTTATTCTTGTATCTTCGTTCTTTTAAGATCTTCTTAATTGATTTAAGTCTTCAATTTGATCAGAATCACAACAGAGTTTAAAAAACAAATAAAACCAAAACACGGATAGTTTTAAACATTAAATACATAAACTCTCATCTCCCCCTATTTGCCACATCTATGACAAACCTAGCTACTGTCACTTGAAACATTGAAGCAGCCTGAATAAGGGAACATTGTTGACACAGACACATCTCTCACCACATCATCATCATCATCATAGTTTTGAGAAGAGAAATCATTGTCAACATCACTCTCCCTGAAGTTTTCTTTTCTTTGCCCTTGTTACCAGTAATGTCATTTATATGACAATCCTTTAAAAGTTTAGAAGACATATAGAGAGTTGAAAAACATTTGGTAGGTTTCTCAAAGGGATTAAGAAGGGGATTTTGAGAATACGAAGGTACATAAACAACTTGGGAAAGCAGAATTATAGAAATTAAGCAAGGAAATTTAGCAACACAGAGCTAGCCTTGACATCAAAAAATTCTCTCTCAAGCTCAAACACATGCTCACCAAAATTAATAGAAATCTTAGAGAAAATTTTATAGATAAATACAACCATATCTTTGGTTAGCTTAGAAGATTGTTTGGTTGGTGTCCAATTATATGTAGAAATTTTGTGCAAAATAGCAGCACTAAAGGTAAGAGCAGAAGATTTAATGGAACTATCATCAGATTGATTTTTTTTTTGCCTATAATGACAAGAGCTACAACATGAATATCAAAGTCAAGATTATCCCTAGGAACACTAGGCCGGGGAACCTAGAAACTTATTGATTAACTCAAGATTAAAATCAAGACTGTGACCCCTCACAAACACTCTTCCAAATGCAACATTAGATTTATCAAAAACACCATCAGTCATGTTAGCATAGATTTCTTTAATTAGTTTAGGAAAGTAGGATTTAGGATAACTAATAGTCTTAGAAAGCCCAACCTTTTTTAATAGGTTTTTAATATGATCCTGAATGTTTCTATGCTTAGAATAATTAAGCTGTCTCTCAGAATGGATGTCTCAATGACCTAATTCAGCAAACCTATCAGACATAAGCTTATTCCAAAACCTAGTATCAACTTCACTATAAAGAGTATCATAAACAAATTGAGAAGAATCATGACTATTTTGTCTATTTTTACTAGCACGAGACTTAAACTTACGCTGTTTAGGTTGAGCAGAAGATGTACTAAATTTAGCCCTATAATACTTATGAAGCCTGTCCTGTTTCAGAAAATCAGCGGGGGTGATGTCATCTTCATAACTGAGATTAGATTGATTGAGAGGAGAAGAAGACGGGTTGGATCTAAATTTGCAATTGCAGTTGGAACACAGAAATAGGCTTTATACGAATTACGAATATATATATATATATATATAGAGAGAGAGAGAGAGAAATTCTGTAATGGTTGTTTAATTAAAAACAGTTTTAATCGAATCTCTTTTAAGACCAATTTTTTTGAAAATATAGAAAAATTTACCCAAATCTCTTTTTAAAACAAATTCTACCCAAATATAGATATGTGTCCTTTAAAAAAAACACTCAGTTTTTGCATAAGGTTTAAACAGATAAGTCATTGATCAAAAAATTCCTATTTAGATAAATTCAACAATCAATCAAGATCAACATTCTAATTTAAAACAAATTTTATCTAAGTTTTGATTTATAGAAGTTGAAGAAATATAGGAAATTTGACTTAACCAAAAGAAAGATAGCACTAATATATAGTATAAAGTTTTTAACACAAGACACTAAAAATTTACTCAAGAATATGTATTTTATCATGAGATATTTATACAATAAAAATTATGCATTAAGAACTATATTGATAAAATTCATTTTTCCTCTAAACAAAAACTTTTCAACACCTTAAAATAAAAGAGTCTAAGAGATGCCAAAGGTTTCAAGACTACGTCTTGGTTTTTTATCATTTTATATCACTTAGAACACAACTTATTTTGAATTTAAATCATTATTAATATGGTCTCCCCTAGGAATGACTAGGATAAAAGTGCGCGCCACTTACACTGACCTATCTGCATGCCAGACTAAGTTTGCAACTGTGGTTCTAACCTTAGCTGCAACTGAATACAAATATATGCATTTTGTGCCTCTTCTTTAATTATAATAGAAAAATGGTTGTAAGGCAATTTATCCCACGTCTTTTTAGAGACATAAGAAAAAGCGGCCGTTTCAAAACAAAAACTTCATAGCTCAACAAGATTTACCTAATACATAAATTCTATCAATTTTACTCACAGACAAACACTTATAGCAAAAATATTCAATTAGATCTATAGTGACATACCCCAATATATCTTCTTAAAGTTTCAAACTTGTTAGTATCAATGGGGTTTGTGAAAATATCTGCTAATTGTCTTTCACTTGAGACATGCTTTAAAATTAAGCTCTTTTCTTCAACTAATTCTCTAATAAACTGATGTCATATATCAAAGTGTTCAGTTATGCAATGTTGTACTGGATTATTATAATACAAGTATATAGAACTTATATTATTCCAAAATTAAGTAACAACTTCTTATTTAAAAACAACCATAAAACAAGACTATTTCCAAAATAAAAACAACCACCAGAATTACTTTTTTTATCATCTATATTACCAGCCCAGTCTGCATCACAATAACCAACCATAAAAGTATTTTTATCCTTAGAATATCATAGACCAAGATTGATAGTACCCTTCACATATCTTATAACTCTTTTGACAACATTTAGGTAAAATTCTAAGGGATTTGTCTGATACCTAGCACACACTCCTACACTTAAACAAAGATCTGGTCTACTAGCAGTTAAATATAAAAGACTTTCAATTATAGAACCGTATAAGCTAGGACAAACTGGCTTACTTTTATCATTTTTAGACAATTTAAGGTTGCTCATAGGTGTTCTTTTCTCTTTAGCATCACTTAAGGCAAATTTATTAACAAGATTATCAGCATATTTACTATGGCTTATAAAAATACATTTATCACTTTTTTTCACTTGCAACCCTAGAAAATAAGTTAACTCACCACCTCCACTCATCGCAAATTGATTTTTCATATCAGAAATAAATTCAGCAATTTTATTATCAGAAGTAGAAACAAACACAATATCATCAAAATAAATTTGAGCAACAATAATGTATTTAGTGGTTTTTTTAGTGAATAAGGTCTTATCAACTCCTCATCTGTTAAATCATTTTCCTACCAGAAAACTAGTTAATCCCTCATACCAAGTTTTAGGAGATTTCTTTAATCCATACAAGACCTTTTTCAAATGATAAACATGTTCAGGAAATTTAGGATTTTCAAAACCTTTAGATTTACTAACATAGACTTTTTCTTGAATATTACCATTAAGTAAAGAACTTTTGATATAAAGCTGAAACAGTTTCAAGTCATATAAGCAAGCAAGGGAGAGCATCATTCTAATAGATTCTATTCTTGCTACAGGAGCAAATGTTTCATCAAAATCTATCACTTCAATTTGAGTTTAACCATGTGCTACTAGTCTAGCTTGTTTTTAACAATTATTCCTTCTTAATTGCTTTTATTCCTAAAATTCCATTTAGTAACTATAACAATTTTATTAGTAGGTCTGCGTACTAAACTTCAAACATAATTTCTTTCAAATTGAGTTAACTCTTCCAGCACAGCCAAAATCCACTCATTATCTTTCAATGCCTCTGGTATATTCTAAGGTTCTAACTGAGAAATATAGCAAGTAAAATGAACAACATCATTGTTTTTACCTCTAATTTTCATACCTGCACCGACTTGTTTTATGACATTGTCCAACGAGTGGTTTTTATGCGTTCTTACATAGCGAGACTTTCTTGGAGTTTGAATTGGAGCACTGTTTTCATCTGCATCAGTGTCTTTTGTACTTCGGGTTTCAACCTCAGTTGCAACTGAACTTGCAACCTCTACTGAATGTTCTTCTTTCTCACTGGCTTCTTTTTCTTGGTTTGTGATGCTGTCTTCATCATCATCACCTGTAATCTCAAAGATACCTTTGAAATCATTAAATATCACATTATATGATTCCATGATTCTGTTAGTTCTTAGATTGTAGACTCTAAAATCTGTACTATTTTGAGCATAACCAAGAAAGATTCCTTCATCACTCTTAGAATCAAACTTACCAAGATTTTCTCTATCTTTCAGAATATGACAGACAGGTCCAAAAACAAGAAAATACTTAACATTAGGTTTTTAACCTTTCAGATTTCATAAGGAGTCATATTGGTACCTTTTGTAAGATAAACCATGTTCATAGTATAACATGCAGTATTAACAGCCTCAACTCACAACCTTTTAGCAAGTTTCTTGGAATTAAGCATGACTCCAGCCATTTCATGAATAATTATATTTTCTCTTTTCACCACACCATTCAGTTGTGGGGTTTTAGGTGTAGAAAATTCATGAATTATTCCTAAAGAATCATAAAAATTACCAAATTTATTTTTCTCAAATTATTTTCCATGATCACTTCTTATTCTCACAATTTTACCTATTGTGGCCCCTTTTTCAAGTTGCAATTTCAAACATAGGCTTTTAAATAATTCAAAAGTTTCCGATTTCTCTCTTAAAAATATGACTCAAGAATATCTAGAAAAATTATCAACAACTGCAAGAATATATTTCTTACCTCCAATAATTTCAGTTTGCATAGGACCCATAAGGTCAATGTGAAAAAGTTCTAAGACTCTCTTAGTATAGATTTGACTGTTACTTTTGTGAATACTTTTAGTCTGTTTGCCTATTGCACAGTCACCACAAACACCTTGAGTTTTAAGAATAAGACTAGGAATACCTCTAATCAACTCCATTTTAATAAGTTTATTCAGAGTCTTATAATTGACATGTCCAAGCCTTTTATACCAAATTACAGAATTATTAGTAATAGATTGATTGCACCCGTTCTTAGGTAATTCTTCATCAGTTTTCTCAAAAACATAGCAACTATCTACTGATTTAACTCCAGTCATAATCAAATTATCATTCAAATCAGTACCGAGACACTTATCTTTATTAAACTTAACAAATATCTTGTTGTCACAAAGTTGACTAATACTATTCAGATTAGCTTTTAAACCATCAACAAGAATAACATCATTAATTTCAGGCATTCCTGTTTTGTTCAAAGTTCATTTACTAATTTCCTCACATGTGTTTCCACCTCTAAATACCACAATGTTTCCAGTTATGTCACAGACATCCTTGAGAGAGCTAGCATTACCTGTCATGTGTTTAGAACAACCACTATCAAAGTAACATGAATTAGAGGTAATTGCTTTTAAGGAAGTGATAGAAACTTTGTTGTTTTTGACAGTTTCAGATTTAATCTTAAGTTTTCAAACCCAATTAGATTTTTCATTCCAGGAAGTGGATAAACTATTTTTCTTTGAAATATATTTTCTGTGATTTTTCAAATAATATTTTATTACCAGATGGCTAGGTTTTTTGCAAAAATCACACAGTTTAGGGTTTTAGGTGGCTTTAGTTTTAGGGATGTCAAAAACAATGTTGGTTGTAATTGTACTTCTAACCTTGTTATCAATTTGACTTTTTTTAGGGTTATCATAGGATTTAACAAATATAGTCTTTACAGTTCCTTCATAACCTTTATATACCCCAAACAACTGTTATACTTAGAAGCTCTAGACTAAGAAAACATGTCACTCAACCTATCTGAAGCTAAAGCATTTAACAACTTAATTTTTCTCCGATTACAAAAAAAAAAAAAAAAACTTAATTTTTGTCTTGGTTTCAGTTAACTCTATTTGTTTTCTGTTTAGTTTTTCAGTAAGGTCTTTAACTTCGTATTTTAGATTCTCATTGAGTTTGTTAACTATGACAAATTGTTTGATTAGACTTTTGTATTTTTTATAAAGAACCAAGTATTGTTTATTAACATTGTCTTCTGAAATTTCTTTATCATCACTACTATTGTAGGTTTTAAGTGCAGTTGAATATGTGGTTGCAACTGACTCACATTCACTATCATATTCAGGCTTAGTAGTAGTAATTTTTCCCATAAAATTAACAAAGTTGGATTGCTCCTCATTTTCTTTTTCACCTTCAGATTCACTATCACTGTGAGTTGTTATAAAAGCAAATTTGTTTCTTTTCAAAGTATTAGAACACTCAGACTGTATATGACCAAAACTTCTGCATTATATGCATTGAATTCCTTTAGATTTATAATCTATATTTTCTTTTTCTTTATAACTCACTTTTCTTTGAAGTTATTGTCAATTTTACCAGTTTGAGTTTCTGTTTTCTGAAAGTTTATTGAGATTCCTGTATCAAACTTCTTCTTTTTATAGAATTTTTTATATAACTTTTTAGCCAAGAAAGCAATCTGTTCATCTTCTTCCATGTTTTCATAAGCTGTAGGTTCAGGTTGCTTTGCTTGAAAGGCAATTTTTTTTCCAGTTTTCTTTGGTTTAAATGTTTCAATTCATGAGTGCTCAAATTTCTCATAAGTTCTTCAAGTTTTAATTTATCTAGATCAATAGATTCTTCAATAGCACTTAATTTAATTTCAAATATTTCAGGAAGAGATCTTAGGGTTTTCTTTACCAGTTTAGCATCATTGTATTTTTCTCCATTTGTCTTCATGTACCTCAACAATGTCTCCTTCGCCATCAGATAACATTGGAGTCTCCCATTCAGTTAGCACAGATTTCCAAGCTAGCTAACTTTGCTGTTTGATGAATGATGTCATCTTGGTTTTTCATACTCCATAGTTGACTCCTCCTTCAAGAAATGTTGGCTTGTTGAACGCATTTTCTTCTTTCATCAAATCCATATATATCAGAACACATGATCCATACCAAGTAGAGTCTGATGTGAAGCTCTGACACCAATTGAAATTCTTATCCGCCGTTCTAGTTGTTGTTACGTAGTTAGGTTGCAACTACAGTTGTAACCACATTTGCAACTTAAGTATATAGATGGACTTAACAGAATATTAAACGTACTTGAAAGTAAATTCACACGCACGTTTAACAATGGAGTTCACTCAATCCCTGTGATACGTCTCCGGTGCACTCACCCAGATTAGTGATATTATAAAAGCCTACAATACAAGACTCAATACATATGAAAAACTCTCACACTCCCTCTAGTTTTTCTGCCTATCTCAATACCGCTCCTACTATATAACTATCACGTAAAATATCAATGACATCCCACGATGTACAAGTAATGCGATCAAATATTTATAAAGAGAAAATTACAATCTTCTAAGATTTTCAAATCTTTATTCTTGTATCTTCATTCTTTCAAGATCTTCTTAATTGATTTAAGTATTCAATTCGATCGCAATTATGTAGCAATCTCATGCAATAAGATAGCCCTTGATTGAGCTCAATCTCCTTACGTGATAAGCATGTTTGCATATAGGAGATATTGTTACCATTTAAAAGAATATGTAAAATAATATCTTTTAGAATATAAAATATTAATAATATAAAAAAATAACTACAAGTTTATTTCAATCTATACGAAATGTATAAAAAGATTTATGAATCAACAAGATTGAAATTATGATAAATACTTGCATAAGAATAGGAGATTTAGTTAGCACAATTAAATGAACAAGATAATATCTTTTAGATACTGTATATTTTTTTAACTAAACTCCTTAAATTTTTTAAATAACCTTCCATTGTTTATCAACTAAATATTCTCACCACACATAAATAAAATCCATGTAGATATATGAGAATATATTCTGCATATTTTAATTAAAATAATTAACTTAAATATCAAGTAATGCAGTCACACACAATCCTGCATATCAACATATTATAACTATGGTTGCAACTAAACTTGCAACTTCACCTGCAAACATAAATATGTCTTATCAATTAACACTTAACTCATATTTTTTTGTTCAATCCAATTGACAACAAATAGTTCACTAGGCCAGAAATATGGTCCTAATACCTTTTATAAAATCTATTCGCCCCCTCCCCTCTCTAGGTCTATATCCAAAGGACCGACACTAACAACAAACTGAAACCACACGAAAGGAGACAAATAAATTAGGGTACATTCAAAAACTTCGCGATTGAGTCATAGAGAAGAAAGATACAAAAAACAACTCATATACAATTGCAAACGCCTAGCTAAAAGATTTGTGTTTAGCGTGGTTGTGTTGTGGATAAATCTTCCTCTAAGGAAGAGTTTGTGTAAATTGTATCTCTTGGCATGCTTTACTTTACATACTTTACTCTCTAGTATTTATAAAATCTCTTTGTCGATAGGTGGATGGTCCAAAATCATACAAACATTGAGGTGAACCTGGATAAAGAAGGCCATCGATCTATACTATCCTTCGTTACGCTTTATATTTAAGTCAATAGTTTAATCATGGCATATTTATAAAGCATGTTTTATATTACATCATTCGAAGCAAAACATTTAGGTTTATAAAATCTCTTTGTCGATATGTGGATAATTCAAAAGCAAACGACCGAATCAACTCATTGTTGATTACATATATTCGTCGATAGCTGGATAAGATTAATGCGTATCTGAAATCAACGTTTGGCTTACGGACCAACATTTTTTGGTATGATCACAGGCGATATATATAAAAAATCTTATAGTTTCGTTTTATATATGATTCACACGATTAGATTGACCCAAAAGCACCGACTATAAATACATACGTTCATCAAGTCATCATCGAAATATCACTCTATTATTTGGTAACACTAAACTGTTTAGTGAATACTTCCATTCTTTATATATTTTTTCCTTCACGACAAAGGCTCTAACTTATGCATCAGAGGGCGACAAGTTGCAAAAGATCTGTCGTCGCGAAGCCATGAATGGTTTACGTGGGTGGCAAATCATTTTTTTACATACTTTAGTGAAATACATGGTTAAGAATTAAAAAAAAAAAATCAAAAATTTGGAAACTCGGGACGGAGGGATCCTGGTCCCTGATGGTTAAAGAAGTATCAAGCAAAAAAAGAGTAATGTTTTCCAAGGTCCATCGGTAGTTCTTTCTGGAAGGAGATGGTAATGAGGTATAGTTGTCCAGCAAGTGAAGAATGGGACGGAATTCACACTTCATACAAGTTAGGGGAAAACATTTTACAAATATTAAGAGGAGATTAAGGGCTGTTAGGTCAAATCTATGTCTTGTTTATTATAGAGAAAACACCTTTAATTTTCGTAGGACCTTTGAGAATAATTGATCATGTGAGGTTACCATGCTGTGTAGGGTCAGAACACTTATCCCATAAGCTTGCGAAAAGGGTCCCCCCTCATTAAACTTGAAGCACATGAAATCATAGATCCACAAAACAAGGTGTTTTTATGAAATAACACCAGACATATGATATACAGATCTGTAGAAAATTCTAACTTTAAAATTTAAATCATACTATTAATTTAAAATCCAAATCTTAATTTATGATTGCAAAAATTTATTAAGATCTAAGGCTATTGTTGTATTAAAATTTTGATAATATTCAGATATCTAGAAATTTCACTCTGATCATATTAGTTTAAAATCTAAGAAATTATATAATTATCACAGGCAATTGTGAATACGACTGGCCATTTACAGGTACTGCGTTGTCGTGAATATCACATCTACTTAATTAGTTATAGATTACAAATATATAATATTATCATTACACTTAGAGTTTACGCTTGTATTAGAGAAGGTAGTTCACGGGTAACGTGGTATAGAGCATTGCAGATACTTTAACGTGGTAAAGGTAATAAATAATTAATAGACAATACTCTTTTTAACCACTCAAAAATAGGGAAAAGGTAATTCGTCGAATTGCATTACGACAAAATATAAATTCTGTAAAAGTGCGCACAATGTGAGAACACATTCTTATGTATAAAGATGTATATGTGGTTTGATTTTAAGACCGAAGCAAGAGAAAAACACAGAAAAGCTAAATCTACTATTCTGTATCAAGAAACAAATACCAGAGACAATATACCGGATTTACAGCAAATGTGCGGGAAAATAATTACAACAAATATTCGATTATTAACTGTTTGGAAGCTTCTCTCCATCATTCCGACTTATTTATCTTGCAAAACAACAAATAAATTCCAAGACCTTCACAACATGATGAAACAACCATTATAGAAGTGGACTTGGTCCCCAACTTGTATTTTGTACTGTATGTATGTATACATAAATTTCAATATTTTCTCACAACCCCGAGAGAAATCAAGCGCCCGAACCTGACCACACACCCACACCTCCAAGCAGTAGGCTAACCATTCAAATTTGATACACCATCCAAATTTTTTGAAGTAACATTTAGAGTTTTAAAATGTGAGACAAAATTGTGTTGCACGAAAATTATTTGACACCTCAAAAATTCTGTGTTCGTAGACTTCAAGTTTATGCAGACCATGTTTTCTCAGTGCGTTCCCACAGCAATTAAATCTGAACTTTTACTGAACACAATAAAAGGTTTTTACAATTTCAACTCTTGAAAAATGCTCTTTCGATGCACTGAAGGTGAAAATTACAAGAGAAACATAATTTTCTGTTCAAATGCAATTCATGTCTGAGAATAAAGGTTCTCACATATGGACAATTATCCCGGGCGCAAATTTCCATTATAAACTTATTCTTGTGAAGAAAAACAGAAAAAAGTATACAAACATTGTATCGAAATTGGAACATTTTGCTAAAAAAAATGGATGATATATCAAATTAAATCTAGTTTAAATCAAGAAGACTCACTCAACTGTACCAACCGGTGAAGGCTTGTTGGCGACCAACTCGTAATTCCCAGATTCATCTTCTTCATCGTCGTCATCTTCCATGCCTTCATCGCTATCTTGACTCTCCATCAACGGTAACTCTGGTCGGTCCTGCGCCGGCCATTGCTGCTCTGGCTGAGCCATTATCGGGGTCCCCAGACTTTCTTGCTTAAAAAGCGACTCGCTTTTAACCCTGTCCTTATATATAGCGTCAAGCTGACTAAAGTACGGGCAGGTTTTCGAATCCTCAGGCCTCTTTTTATTACTCTCCTTTACCTTTTTGTAGTATTTATTTATGTTCTCCCACTTCTCTTTGCACCTCTTCGCGTTGCGATTGTAGCCTAGCCTGAGCATCGCTGCAGAGATATCTTCCCATAACGGCCCTTTAGGCACGTTTTCTTGGTACTTCACGTCTAGATTTGTGCGTAGCTTGATTAGGGCTTCTATCTCAGCTTTCGGCCACCTCGAAGAGCTCGGATTTGGGTACTTAAAATTCACTATTTCCCCTCCATTATCAATGTTCGGCTCATTTCTCGTGCTCTGCGCCAATGGCTGTATTTGTAAATGAAAATTTGCCGGCGGTGGTGTTGGTAGTGATGGTGGCAGCGGCGACACTGGTTTCTGAAATGATGTTTGCGGTTGTGGAGTCTGTTGTACTGGTTGTGGTGTCTGTTGTACTGGTTGTGGAGTTTGTCGTACTGGTTCTGACGGTGGTGGTGGAGATCGTGGAGTGGATGACGGAATTGATATTTGCTGGTCAGAGGCCGACACCTTTTGCAGAAAAGCAAACACAGCGGTGTCCTTTGCTGCGGCAACCGCCCTTTCTTGTGCCAGTATCTCTCTCTCTCGGCTCATCCGTGTCATCTCCTGCGCTCTCCATGCCTCCTCCCTCGCCACGCGGTCACGCTCGCGTCTCTCCATAGCTTCTAGAAACTTCTTATGCATCTCTTCTTGCTTTTCCATCACCTGGTTCGTTAGCCTCTGAAAGAAATCCCCCCATTTTCGTTTCCTTTTTCCTCTCTGTTCGTCCTCCTCGTCCGATGAGGTGGAAGAGGACGAGGAGACGGGTGTCAGGTTTTGCTTGTACGGTGGGACCGGGGCGGAAAACGATATACTAAAAGGGTTCACTTGTGGTGACGACGTATTCGATGGAAATGAAGTTGTGTGCACACCAATTGGGGCTGCATTTTGGGGCATGCTTATTGGGTTTTGGAATACAGGTAAATTGTTTTGTGCTGATAAAACAGTACTATTGTTAGTAGTACTAAATGGTTGGGAAATAATAATAGAAGGATCCGTTACGGGCATTGCCATCGACAGGGGTGTGGCTGGCGTGGCAGTCTGATGGTTTTGAGGGTGAGGTTGTGGTGTTGGCGGTGGTTGGCTATCGAGAGCCTCTAGTTGTTCAAAAAATCGATAGGTTTTGCCCTCGGATTTAGTACTACGACCATCTTTGGTCCTCTTGTGGTACTTAAATACATTCTCAAATTTCTCCTTGCATTTCTTTGCACTTCGATGATAACCAAGCTCAGCTAATTTTCTGCAAAAATGGAAATTCCATGAAAAACAAACAAAACCACCGATTAAGGAAAAATATGGTACCGTGAAACGAAAAACAAGCAATATTTATTATTTTCTATATTCAATCGTTATATCGCAAACCAATTAAGAAGTTCTAATTTTGAAATAAAAAAAACTGGACTTAAATTAAAAAAAAAACTTCAGAGCTCAATTAGTCTGAAACCCCTTTTTTATAACTGAACTTATTAAAAGGAAAATCAGTAATATCTGTTAAGAAAGTTTATCCATCAAGGATATAAGCTAAATTGAGCTAAGAAAGAAGTGAAAATATAAAGGGGAAACCAAAAGTATATATTTCTGGCTTCAATTGACAATATAAAGAGACAAAATAAAGGAAAAAATTAATCCAGCTAAGACACTACATGGTATCAACTAAGTTCTCAAATCATATGAGTAATTCTTAAACTACAATCCACCCACCCATAAAAAGAAAAGAATTCAGAACTCTTTCACAGATCCCAATACCAGAAACCAAAATCTCAGAATAATCTAAACACCAATTTTTCTGAAATTAAACAAAATCAACTGTCAAATGATGCGCCTGTTTGGCCTTAACTTTCCAGCTCATATTAGTGCTACTTTTGCATTTAGCACCAACTGAAGATAAGAATCTCTGTACTTTGCATCAAGATGGAATCTTTAGACTGAATTAATTAAACTAACCCAGTCTCTTTTTTTTCCTTATACTTAAAAAATGAAAAACAAAGGAACAGAAAAAGAAAGAAAGGAAATGAATCTTTTTTCATTTTTCTATCATTTTCTATATTTAATCTTTGTATCACAAACCAATTAAGAACTTTTAATCTTGAAATAAAAAGAATTGGACATAAAATTCAAAATTTTCACAGGTCAATTAATCTGAAACCCCTTTTATATCTAAAAGAAAAAACAGTTATACGTGTTAAGAAAGAAGTGAAGAATATAAAGGGGAAACCAAATTGTACATATTTCTGAATCTTTACACTGAATTAAACCAATGCAATGTTTTTTTGTTTTTTTGTTTTTTTGTTTTACACTTAAAACTGAAAATAATGAAACAATGAATAAAATCTCTTTCACAGATCTCAATACCAGAAACCAAAATCTTAGAACAATCCAAACACCAAATTTCTGAAACTAAACAAAACAAACAGTCAAATGATGCCCTTGTTTGGCCCCAACTTTTAAGCTCATTTTAGTGCTACTTTTGCATTTAACTCTGTACTTTTCATCGAGATGGAATCTTTAGAATAAATAAAACTAACCCAGATTTTTTTCTTAAAAATGAAAACAAAGAAACATAAATAAATAAAAAACTAAAAAAGTAGTAAAATAAAAATCATCTAGAAACAACGATATTCTGAAACTAAACAAAACCAACTTTCAGATGATGCCCTGCCCTTTGCTTTGGCCATAAAGATCTATGTACTTTGTATCAAAATGGAATCTATAGACTGAATTAAATCAAATCTACATTTTTTTTATTTTATTTTTGGATTTGTTTATCGTTTTTAGTCTAAAAATCTGCTTTTACAATCTAAATAATGTGACTGCTAAATCAACTTTTTTATTTTTAAAATAATAATAAAATCTGTTTTCCAAACAGACCCTTAAATTAACCCAATTTTTCTTTTTTGCTTTTACACTATAAGTTAAATTTAGTGCTACTTTTTTACATTTCGCTCTCTAACCTCAATCAAGATGAAATCTTAAGAGTGAATAAATTAAACAAACTCAGAATTTATTTTAGTTAAAGAAATAAAAAGAAAAGAAAAAGGCAGACCTAGAAACATCATCCCAAAGAGGAGCTTTAAGAGAAGAATCACGAAAAGCAACATCCATATCTGTACGTATCTTAATTAGTGAAACAGTCTCTTGTCTTGGCCACCTGTTTCCACCACCACCTCCTCCTCCTCCTCTCTCCGGTACCGTTTCACTTTCTCCTCTGCTCTCCGGCACCATTCCACCCTCTCCTCCGCTACTTCCTCCGCTCTCCACCCCCATCCCCTCCCCCTCCCCCTCCCCCTCCCCCTCCCCCTCATGATTATTATTTATATTCCCACCCATCATACCTTTTTTATTATTATTATTATTCTTGTTGAGGAATAATAATAATAATATGTGTGTGTGTGTGAGTGAGTGTGTGTGTGTGTGTATAATGAGTGGGTGGTGAATTATGATGAGGGTGGGGTTTATTAAGATGGGTGTGTGTAGTGCTCTAATTTATTTCCTTTTTATTTATTTCGGTGGGATCTCTTTCTCTCCCTCCCTCCCTCTCACCATTTCTTTCTCTCATTATATAAAAAATAATAATAAAAAAAGAGGACCGTAATTTTACCAACATGTAAAAAAAATAACTCACCACCCTATTTTTAACTTACCATAATTAATTTAACTCAAATCGTAACTAAAATTTACGGTCCCTAAGTTACGGTTTCACTTGAAAATTATCAAATTGTTCATACATTGAAAATTAATAGATTTTCCAGTATGATTGACCGATCGATCAGCTGCGTACTGTAACACATTTACAGTGTGTTTCTACGATCGATCAGCTGAGAAATTACAGACTGCGTACTTAACACATTTAAAATAAAAAAACAATTACATTTTAAAAATTACCCCCTCTCCCTTTGTTCGAAAATTCTCTCAAATTAAAAGCACTTAATATGTTTTTTTACTACGATTAAACCAACTTTCTTTCTTTTACTCCGAATCACATAGATCAATTCAAGTTATTTCTTTATTTACTTATTAATTCTCCATTCTCTATTTTACATAGTTTAAATTTGTAATTTATGAAAAAAAAAAATCATAGAAAATATACCAATTTATGAACAAATCATAGAAACTATACCAATTTTACACCCATTTTTCCCTTTTCATTAAAATTAGGGGGTTTATGCAAATTTATTGATTTAAATAATTATCACTAATTATTTAGTTGCATTTGATTGTGTATATTGTTTATCTTGTTTTGATTATTATAAATTTGACTAATTTATGGTTTTTCATATGTTACCCGTTTTATACCAATTAGGTTTTTTATGCAATTTTGTTGATTTATAATAATTTTTTAGTTGCTATTAATTGGGTTTCATTTGATTTGTATGTTAATTAGTAATTGTTTAGTTGAAATTGGTTGTATATATTTTTTATATTGTTTTGTTTGTATACACAATTAACATTTGTTTGATGGTCTTTTTTATAAGTAGCTCCTCACTTCTTTTGGCCGGATGAGCCCAGCCATATGTGTGTGTATACATATTATAATATGTAATCATTGCATAAATAAAAGAATATATGGTATATTTATCTATATATATGTGAATGAGTGTATAAATTATTTAATTTGATATCCATTTTTCATATATGTTCTCTATGGGTGATCCAGTTGATCCAGATCCACTTCTTAGAGAAAATCGGAGGATTTTACGACAGTCCAATCATATATCAGAAAAGATTTGGGCGCGTGGTAGAGAGGCAGAGAGAGCGGATGAGAATAAACTGCGGTTGTACAATAAACTACGAATGAGACCCATGCGTTTCATTTTTCCGGTGGCGAGTTGGTGATATTTGTACAAGATGTAAATATTATGTTGGCATTGAGGGTAGATGGTCTTCTTGTAACCCGGTTGGAGAAAAATGATAATAGAACTAGCAGGTTGGATTTGGTGGAGAGCTTGTTGGGTAGTAGATCCGGTGACGATATGGTTGATAAAAATTGTTTAATGGTTAAACTTAGATGGTTGAGACAAACGTTTGCGGAATTACCTGACAACCCTAGTGAAGAGATGTTCTTATATCAGTCCAGGGCTGCCATGTTGTTGTTGCTAGCTACTCACGTTTTTTCTGATAAGAGCAGTGATCAGATTGCAATTTGGTCTCTACCATTTCTTGAAAATTTCGATATGTGTGGAGAGTATAGTTAGCGATCAGCTCTCTTCGCTTGGTTGAAGTCCAACATGTGCAAATTTGTTCGGGGGCAATCTCATGGAATAAGCGGTGCGGTGATGTTCCTTGAGATATGGGCGATGACCAGGCTACGACCTGTTAAACCATGTACATGATTGCCTCATGATGTTCCCCATCCTCCGGAATTGCCTAGATTTCCCCTCGGCTACATATATGTTATTATTTAATTTTTGTATTCGATTACTATTAAATTATGTATATTTAGGAGCTACTTCTTTTGTTTATATCTATTGTTTATCTACCCTACTTGTATTATTACAGGTAGAAAAAACTGACGCAATCTGATCAATATGTGGTCCGGCATAATATGGTTTTTAGACGGGACCTGTTTGACCAGTTAACGGCAGAAGAGGTAAAATTCTAGTTTTTGTTTACCACGTATTATTGTTACCTATTTGTTGTATATTTTTGCAACCATAATGATTGTTTTTGAATTACAGATAGATTGGCAGCCATACGGGGACATCAATGCTCATCATGAATAATGTAGATGGGGTCTTGATTGTTGGAAAAAAACCATGAAACATGGGGTTTTTCGAATTGGTCACGAGTACAAAAGTTTGGTCAAATTCCATGGGAAGAATCTAAAGTTTAGACTCCGTATTCAAGTGGTTTGAGTAGCTTGTGTGAAAATCTTCGAAACGGTATATCGCATGACCTATTCGGTGAATGAGTGTGAATGGAAATTGGCTCTGAAATTGAACCATGGAGAGACGAAATCTGGAATTTTGGGAGAGAAAGTGGGAAAACAAATGGATGGGGAAGCCACCCAAATGATTATCCCACATAAAAGAGGAAAAACTATTTTGAATAGTTTATATACATATTCACCACTAGAGAGTGGTAATAATGTGTAGCCTCATAGGTGTGTGTGTAGACAAGTGTACCACACATGCACGCACTCGCTCGGTCTCGGTCTCGGGCACGGGCATGGTCGCGGGCGCGGGCATGGGACTTGGGACTTGGGGAATGTTCTGGTTCCGGTTCCGGTTCCGGTTCCAAGAAAGTCTGAGAGTTTTGAATAATAACAAAACAGTCCCAAAAATTCCAGCAAGCTTGTAACTGATACAATTAAATGAGAATAATTACATCATTAATTCATCAGTTTCGAATACTGAATTAAGTGACCATTATGGCTGAGATTTCAGCTTAGCCTATAAGTAGGCAGCTCTTCCCCACTCTCTAAAAAAAATCATTTTTTTACATTCTGAAAACAACATAATTTTCGCATAGCATTTAGAAAGAGAGAGAACCATCCACCAATAGCTCGACCTTGACTCATCGGCAATTTTCGGTGAGTCATCCGAGACGTTGTATCTTGGGATCGAAGCGTCAACGCAACCAGAAACTTTAAGGTGGTTGGGCGAATATCGGTTAAGGGCAGACTGTTTACAGTCGCCTTGTCTATTTATTTCTGTCTTTTAATTACCGCAATTTAAATTCTGTAATTTATATTTTGTCTTTTCAATTCCGCAATTTTTATTTCAATATTTTAATTTGCTGTACTCAATTCTGTTTTTTACCTTTCTGTAATTTCTTTAAAGTACTGTTTCTATTCTGTAATTTTAATTATGTAATTTAATTCTGTAATTAGAATAGTTTCATTTCAGTCCTGTAATTTCTATTTCAATCAGAACAGTCCGGCTGTTAAGTTTATACTTTCCAATCCGACAATTTCTATTTATTGCAATTCAGTACATCAGATTATTAATGGATAATAATCTGAATAGCATTTGCTTTAATTTCTATTCAGTACATAGATGTTGTAATCTGTAATTTCAGTTTCAATTATGAATTAATAAAGATTACACTGGTTTCTGATTATTTCTTTTTAGTCCTTTATTATTGTTTAATTGTTATTTCGTACATGGAAACCAACAGTGATATGTGCCATTTGTCTATTCCACTCATATGCAACGAGAAGATTGAGTGGCACCCTGTGTGGAAAATGATGAGGCAGTTTGGGTCTATTCAGGTTGTGCCTACGCAGATTTGGAATCATACACAAGTTCACGACAAGAATAAGAGAGCTGGAAAATAACAAAAATATGACTTGTCTCAAATATTCCACGAGTTTATAAGACAGTGGAATGATCGCCACCACCGACTTCTTAACGGTAAAATAGGTATGAAAACGTCACCGGATTACCTACAATGGTACAGACTTCGGATACGTCTTCTCATAAACCCACCTCTTCTTGAAGTATCTGAACACGGTATTCGTGTGACTGTAGGTTTGATTACTAAAATGGTAAAAAAACTAATTACAGTGTATTTGGCCGATCGTTCAACCCTGACCCCGATCGATCGGACTTTTTTTCCCTAGAAAATTGCAGTGTGTTTCTTCGATCGATCGGAGATGAACCCCGATTGATCGGACTGTTTAATTTTCCCCCAAAAAATTACAGTGTGTTTCTCCGATCGATCGACTCTGAACCTTACAAGTAATTTGCCTTAATGAGTTAGACAATTCCTTTTCGGGTTCCTATAAACGGACACGCCGTGCTTGCCCTTGCAAGTAAGTGGGGGTTTACGATTATGATTTTCATCTTCCACACGACACCTCCTAATCAAATAACCTTTAATAGAAAATGGACAGTATCTTTTCTTTGTAACTGAATTAGTGGAAAACATTTTGCTTGTAAAAAGCCAACATATCATAGCATATCTCAACATACGGTACTCTTGTCCCGTAAACCTCCCCGATCTACGAATCGAATGAATAAAACACTAATTTCCAGCCATGTCAAATCTTTACGAATGTCATCCCTATTTTTGTATAATCGGTTAATTTCACATTTGAGCTATCTGAATAAGCAACATAATTATAGTAACGATAATGGTTATGGTCATATTCCGCAATAGAGAATCTATGTTAAACGGGTAAATATGAATAAAATCAATTATTTTTTCAATTTTCCGTAATCAAAACAAGAGCCGTAATATATATAATCAATAATACCTAAACAATTAGTAAAATATATTTAACTTTAAAAATTCGAAAATTTATGTTATACAAAAATTATATTTAATATCAAAAAACTACTGGTAAAACCATCTAAATCAATATATGTTCCTAAAAACATTAATTTGCCACACACATGAAATAATATACACTAAACAAGTAGTAATAACCAATTAGTAATCAACAAATTAAATTAATTTTTATATTATTGCCTACATTATAAATTTAAAGTAAATAAAATAGAGAATAATAAAAAACCTTAATGAAGGGTATAAGTTAAGAGTATCTAAATACGAGTAAAAATGTGTTTTAATCGGAATAAATAATGGGTTCGAAACGAATTTGATGAGTAGGCTGATTTGTTTTTTTTTTTAATTTTCAAGTTTATCTTAAGTGAAAGAGTGAGAGAGCGAGAGAGTAAGAGAGTGTTGATAAATTAAAAAAGTATGTAGCCGATCGATCGGCCAAGCGTACTGCAAAATGTGTTACAGTACTCAACCGATCGATCGGAGAAAAACATTGTAAATGTGTTACAGTACGCCAATCACACTAGAAAATCTGTTAATTTTCAACGCATAAACAATTTGGTAATTTTCCAGTTAAATCATAAATCTGACTTACGGAAGTTTGATTTACGGTTTTACTTAATTCAATAACCGCCAGTCAAAATTACGGTTCGTAAGTCACAATTACGGTACGTAATTTTTTTTTACGGTTTGAGTGTGAAAAAAGATAAAATGCATTCGAAAAATCCAGTCTCATAAATAAATTAAATACTAGCAGTACTACACTACTTACTAAGAAATATAATTAAACAATTATATTCTCTTTTTTAGGTGTACTTTGGTTATTTTCGCTTAAATTATAAAATTATATTTACACAACTTCTTTCCTACGTTACCAGCATTTATAACAAAATTACAATCCAAATATCATCAGATTTGGAACAAAGTTTTTTTTTTGAATTCTTATTTCTAATTTCTATCTTCTCTCGCAGTATATTATACTACTAAATGTGTTCTTGGATTGTGGGTGACATGTACTGACAAATATCTAATTATGTGTTTTAATTTGAACCGCAATATTCATATTGATTATCGTTTATATTTTCTATCCTTTTGTATACAATATCTTTTTGTTTCAAACTAAGTTTTTTATTTATTTTCTATCATTTTTCTATTTTTTATCATCTATCTCTGTTTACTATACTACTAACGGCGTCACATGTATCATGTGTGCAACGCGTAGTGAAATAAATATTTTAATATGAACACAATATTCTTATTAATCATCATTTATATTTTCTATCTTTCCTGTATACACTATCCTTTTTTTAAACTAATTTTTTTTTCTATCATTTTTCTAGTTTCTATCCACTCTCCTAGTATATTATACTAGTACTATCGGTGTCACACGTGACATCCGTGTGACGTGTGCAAGACGCATAATGACATAAATTTTGTAATCTGTTTGACTATAAACACAATATTTACATTAATTATCATTTATTGAATTTATGCTGATTATAACGAATTGGTAATTAAATAAAGGTCCAGCGGTAATTAGGAAATTAAAGTTGGAATAAATTGTTAATTAAATTATGGTACATTGATTATTTTATAAAATAAAATGAGAGTATTTTTAAAAAAAAAATGACAAATTTTGACACATTCGCTTAATTCTTGAGTTTGTTTATTATAATACTAGTAATCGTACCCCACACGTTGCGCGTGCGACGCGTAATGCAGTAAAAATATAGAAAATGGGTATAGTTATAATATAAATAGGTGAATAATAAAAAAATATATATAGTTTAACATTTAAAACAATGTTTGGTTGTAGATAATAAATAGTTTTATTAGTTTTTACTTTTCATATTTTTATGTGAGTATGGTATTATTGTAATTAATATAAAGATGTATGAATATTTTTGAAAAAAAAATGTCTAAATTGGACAGTATCATTTGATTTGAGTTAATTTATTATAATAGAATGATACTAAATCGGCAATTGACAAGAGTAAATAGGAAATATATAATTAAACAATTAAATTTTCTTTCTAGGTGGCTGTGGGAATCTTACCTCCCCCGTCCCTCTCTTACAATGCCTTTTTTTGAATTGTTTATTTATAATTTCTTTGCAGTTGAAAAGTTTGAATGAGCACAGAATTTGGCTGTCTTAATCAGAATAAAATCAGCACAGAAAGATGAACAAAGCTCTACATTGCTATTTTTGTTAATTTCTCAATAAATTAAAAGGTAATCTGCAGTGAAAATTTCATCTAAAATAAGTGCCATCAAACTTGACGAAGTTTTGCATTAAGAAACATAATATACTATTTTAATTTTTTTTTAAGTATCTCTTAAAAAATATTTTAATTAATTATTTTTTTGTTTTAATTCGGAATTTCATGACACATTTTGAACGTATTGTTTCTAGGTGAAAGTAATTTACTTTTTTACTTTAAGGCATGTGAATGTGTATATATATACTAGTAATTTTGTCCCGCGTTGCGTGTGTGACGCGCAATATAATTAAAATATAGAAAATAAGTGTATTTATCACTACTAGAAAACAAGACAAATAAGACGGTTTTTTTACCGCATTAAAAACAACCGCCTTAAATAATTAGTAATCAAGGCGGATGGTTTAGAGGCGGAAAAATAACCGCCTTTATATGATACAAATATGTGGATAATACAAAAAAAATAGTATAAGATGATAAGATTTAAAATAATGTTTGGTTATTAAAGAGATATAAATAGTGTTATTAGTTATTACTTTTTATAATTTTTTTATTTGAGTATGGTATTATTGTAATTAATAAAAAAGTATAAGAGTATTTTTGAAAAAAATTGGCTAAATTTGGCAGACTTATTTAACTTGTGTTGACTTATTATAATAGAATGATATATATATATATATCCATTGATTTATATACACATCAAGTGTTTAAACATTTTAAGCTCTTGGTTTAAAAAATATCTCGAAATAAGAAATAAGTCGTAAAATCATAAGAGTTAACCGAAAAAAAGTCACTAAGTAGTTAATATGAATATATATATATAATAGTTGTAATACATTTATGAATATTACACATCTTTATGTTTAGCATTTATGTGTGTAGTTAGTGGCTTATGAGTTACAAACATTTGGTTGATTGTCATCATGTTTATTGTGCAACTCTCATTTCCTTTACTATATAAAGAGGGTTCATGAGCCATAATTGATACATTCATATGAATACAAGAGGTTACACTTCTCTCTACATATTCCTTCTTACATTTGTCTTACTTTCTCCTACCATAATACTGTTGAACTAATTCGTGTACAACACGTTATCAACACTTTACTTGAAAAAAAAACCAAAAATAAATCGTTTAAACGGAGCATTTGGATCATTTCTTGCTTGAAGATTGATGTTTTTTGCTCGGAGATCGGGATATCAATCGTGTAGATTGAGTATAAAACTTTTGAAAGTTTTGGTTAATTTGTTCTATCGCCTTCACCAACATAACATAAGAACGGTACATAATTTTTATTTGTATAAAACGTAAAAATTGCATGATTAATAAAGAATAAACCGAAAATTTAATGTTTAGCTTATATATCACATGATAGATGGTTTATTTTGATAAAAAAAAATGGTTATTATAACTCATGTATGTCACTTATAAAACGAGTTAAAACTTGTATATTTAGATATATAAATCTGTCGGACCAAAACTCACTTTTAGAACACTGCAGGATCATTATGTAATTTTCTGAAACAGTAGGACTTCGATGTAACGTTCCTGAAACATAGGACCAGCTCTGTAAATATCTTAAATAGTTGGACTGCCACTATAAATTAACTAAAACTGAATATAGTTTCTTATATTTACACCCGTAGTCCCCGGAGTTCTCCCCTTTACACAAAAACAGTATATGTGTACTAATTTGCTCATGTTTGGTCCAATTATACATACTTATGTATTTAGAAACGGAAATTGCATGTTTTAATGATAAACCCAAAACTAATTAGTTTCTAAAATATGTAACTGAAATCATTATTGCCTTGAATATAACCGTTACTATTTTTGTGGTATGAATTTGTAACATTAAGTTACTTAATGGCTAGTAATTAAATGCTTAGAGTTATAAAAAAAACAATTATGACTTACCTTACTAGTAAATAGTAATTGATGTTTAAGGATAGTAACAAACGTAAGTTACATGTGTAAATCTCTTAATTTTTTTGTAATTTCAAATCACGTATTAATGTAGGCTAATTAAATATCTATTATAATTGTGTTAATTATTAATTCTTAAGCCTACGTGTATTTGACGAATAGAATGTGTGGACTTCAAATTTTGCATAAAAATTTGTAAAATCGGTATATACTCACATTTAAGTTGAAATAATTATGAATCTTCCTCAAATAGGCTCACCTTTTTGGATACGATGTCTAGGAAAGATATAGGCGGATGTCAGAATTCTAATGAGTTCGGGTTTTAAGTGGCATTTGTGCCCTCCACCCTCACCGTGTTTCCTAGTTGTGTTCAATTAGAGCTACCGAAAGGGGTTGACTAAATAATAAGTTCCCAGAGTATATCTAGACAAGTGTATTTTCACCGAATTGGTGTCTCAGTATCGGCCTGTCGTTCGGTCCATGAGAACCTATTCACTTGAAAGCAAAACTAGTGTTTTTCGAATCTGTCGTTTCGAAACAAAGTTTGTGCTTGTGCAAACCATAAACATATAAACCCATTGTTTTATATGATAACTAATACAGAACTCCCAACACTAATTGGATGCCATCTATGATGAGTAAAATAGCAAAGTATACTTGTGAAATGATTGTTTAGACGGTGATGTTATTTTGTCGCCACATGTTAGTCACCCTGATGTGTGATCAGGTGATCCCCAAACTTTTTGTATGTCATCTTTGATGTGTAAAACATGAGTTTGTTGTTACTCACGAGATGAAAGCTAAGGCATTGATGTTATTCCCCCGCCACATGTTAGACGTGATGACGTCTATGAGGAACAGTTGTCTCAAATTGACGAATTGGAGTGATCATTCACCAGACATACTAGCTTGGAAAACATATTCCAAAAGCAGTATTATGAATTTATATTCACCATGATCCTCAACTCCCATTTGTTACGGGATGAAAAATATCCTCATTTGATGAGAAATTTTTAATCTTATTGGATTTATATCAATTTTTATGCCTGATGCTAATGCTATTTGTGGACCTCGTTCTTGGAATTAAGAACCGATACTAGAGTTAGTAGTCTCGATGACCTATGAACTTTCACAAATTTGATGCTCATCTAGCCAAGAAAGATTTGGATAGTAGTCCAAACCAAAGACTTGTGCCTCCACAATAATCATTGGAAGGAACAATTGAGTCCGTCGTCCCAAATCAAGAGACAATGAGTCAATTCTTTGCTATAAATGACAAAAGTCATGCACGACTACTCCTTTAATAGTTGAAAACTATCATAAGGGTGGATAAGCCGAATCTAGTGTGGTTAAACCTAACAGAAAGGAAACTCTTGAGACCCATGTTTTTGTTGCTCAAATGCAGTTTGATACATTTCATTATTATTTTGATAAATAATTGAGCTGATGTGTAGATCATTTGGATTATGTTTTTCCATTTTGATCGTTTCTTCATTTGGATTGTTCTTTTGGATTATGCTTTGTTTGTTTTTGAAAATTTCTCGAAATAATTTAAAGTATTTTTGAGCAAATTCCTTTAAAAATGTGACCAAACTTTAAATTATAAAACTTTAGGCAATATTTGTGGGGTAGTTGGTTGTCTGAAAATATTGTGTAACAGTGTACCACATAATTTCACAAACTACTTGCCCAACGGATCCTCAGTGACAACGATTTTGGACCTGTTATTCCAAATCGAAATCTTTGGTAAAACCAAATTAATTTGTCAAAAATGAGGCCTTATACTCCAGGTCCTGTCGTACCTTGTTGAGTAATAAGATATTCGAGAAAAATAGTGTTATCTGGTAATAGCTCATTAAAGAATTGAAATTTCTTTACACAAGCTCGACTCAATACGACCAAAAGCGTATTCTTGAGGAGTTGAGATGTCTTTCAAGTGTTTTAACCATGTTTTTAAAGCATTTGAAAGTTATCTTATCATTCACATGTCGTCGATTGATAAGAGGTCTTAGATGCTGAGACATGATTGTCTATATTATCATTCGCTTGTCGTCGATTGATAAAAGCATTTTGACATTGTAGCATTGACCGGATGAGATATTACCGGGTCAAAAGACGATGCTCGATTTATCATCGAATCATTTTTGTATCCTCTTTGATGAACTATTTCGTGATTAGTCCGAAATCCACATGTCATTAATGTCTTGTTTGAAACACAAGTATGTGTAAAGATCACTAAAATAGTCTCGTAGAATTCAAAAGAATTCAATGAGATATTTGTGGACTTATCCAACAACACTACGGACCATAAATATATATGGTTATGGTTGATGCATCGACAAAAAGGTCACATTTTATTGTTGTCCATAGAAAATGCAGCACTTCACAAACTCTTAGCCTTATCATTAAGTTGATGGCCTATGTTCCAGATTGTACTAAGAAGTCTAGTCGACTTGATAATGCCGAAAAGTAAACATCAAAATTTCAATTTGTATTACTTGACTTTGGAAATTGAAATTGAACATCTTGTCGATTATGTTTAGACATAAATGGACTCAAGAAAATTATGATGAGACGACTACAAATGAATGCACGCTTTTCTTGGTTTTGCACACCAAGAATTATATTTCCATGTGGGGTTAAGATATGTAATTGCATATTGTTGCATTGGTCCGTCTGAGGTCCATAATCACTCAAAGCACTAAATGCGTTGCAGTTGGTAACTGGTTATGAGGCAGATGCCTCATATGAACGTGTGTTTGATTAATATTTTGATTGAGCCATAAAAGCATTCAAAATATGGACCTCTGAGTGGACATACATAGATTATGTATCTCCTGCCTATCATTTAATAGAGTTACCTTGCCAAACGATCTCTTTATCGCATGACATGCGAAAGTGACATTGATAAGACTGTACTCCCCATCGTTATGGAGAGATTTGCATGTTAACGTTGAAAAGGAATGACGTGAAGTAACATGGCAATAACCCACTCAGTCTTAGCCTGATCCCCAAAATGCACTAAGTGATAAGTGTGTGCATAGACTCCACCAAGTCTAAATAAGTGTCAGACGTACTTGGCAATTTATGAAATATCACTAGATCATATATATAACTGTTGTAAATTTCTTGCAAGGATAGTCGTTCCAGTTGGACACCATGTTCCCATCAAAACACGTTGCTTTGGTCAAACCCGCCAAGCAAATGATGATGTCATCGGTCGTTAGTCTGTAGTCCTTCCCAAGTAACAAGGAAGTTGACCGGTTTTGAATTCTTTCAACCCCAGAAGTGGTGAACTGAAACTCGTTTGTCGTACGAGATTATAAAGGATCAAGGCGATGTGTGATTCCTCTTCATCCTGAGAATCTCGAAATATCTGTCGATCGTGATATCTTAGACGATATTGAAGCGGCACGAGACTGTCATTGCTTACTTTTTCATATATTTAGTGACGACTGATAATATGAGCAAATGATGACAGGGAAGCACATATCGTTGCCCGAAGTCACCGAATAACAGACTGGCCTTATGGAAACTCACAATCCATGTAGTTTTCCTTAGCGAAAGACTGTTCGGACCAGTAGATTTAACACCGTCCAATGTTAAACGAGTTCGTTTATTTGGGTATTCGTAAGGAAGCATGATGAGAATAATGAGGATATACATTGCTCGCCTCCTAGCACAAGGCTTCTCTCACACATTGTAATTGATTGTGAGATGATTTATTTACTTATAATGTATGTTATAACGGTCCCATACTTTACCAGTTTAGTAGTTTTCGAAAAACTGAGTATGCAGACTATGACCGTGGTCATGGTTTTATCTCTATGGGGTTTTAGATACAGAGATGTTGATGAAGGTCCTAGTTATACTTTATATGCTTGAATCAAGTAGTTCCTAACCTCGGAACATGTTCTCAATTGAATGAGACGTTCACTGTATGAATTAAAATAATCCAAGCAGGTGTGGTATCCTTGCTTAAGTGAGTACTTGATCGGCTTGGGATACTTGAACAAGTATTACGCCCTTTCATGTTTTGAAGCAATCCACGTTAGGATTTGCCTTTGAGATAAAGGATCTTGGGAAGACACGGTAGTGACTCGGCTTGATGATCGAGTTCCATAAAAAAGAATCTAAGTCCATGATTCAAAGCACACCTAGAATGTATTATGACGTTTCAGTTATCATGACGTTAAGCCGTCATATTCTCCCATGATCACTAGCCATTAATATAGACCGATTGTGTCCCTAAAATGACGATGAAGAGATATCGAACCATGATGTTCATATCTGAGTACAATAATCGCATCATTGTACTTGGTATGATGTGCTAGGATGAACATCTCGTCTGCTATGAATTGTCTAACTCGACACAACATCGCGCTAATACGCTGCCACCGAAATGACATTAAAGGCATTTTCCCATTACCCTAAGGTAGTTATGGATGAGCGCTTGTCTTATCCCTTTTTTTATGATAACGAGTGTATTTGCCCCCTTTGTTACTTGACTTAACGCCCCCCTTTTTGTTTATACCGATGCCGGTTACTTATCAGACCCGCATAAGCGATATTTCTACCATGATTATGTCTTTACCATTAGGAATATGGCGATGTCTTGTAGGTCTTGGTAAAACTCCAAATGAATCACTCATATCTACTCATACTATATGAGGCGACTAGAGATTGGATACTGTTTTGAGCTGTTATTAGCCATATATGAAGTACATGTATATGTCTGACAATCTAGATGAAACAATTGTCATATTTGAGGGCAAGTTGTTGTTATCGATCAACATACACATGATTAGATTATGACATTGAGCATATTTTGCCAAACTAAATCTTCACATATAAGGTACAAGAGAATCCTGTCGAATGTTCATTCCTATTCCATTAGATGTGTGAATTTTAATAGCACCCAGGTGTGTGAATGTATAGATTAAGTATACCGACGAATGCTCATACTATTTCTAGGAATATGAAATCCTTACATCAAGTTGTATGCAAGTTAGAGTGAGCATCCTGATGCATGCTTATCTATCTTGTATGAATAGTTAGCGGAAATCCTTGCATCCGGTCGTATGCAAGTGAAAGAGAGCATCTTGATAAATGCCCATATTGGTTAACACTTGTGAGTGCACTCATTTGTCTTTAAACCAAGGGTTTGTCCCAATGGGTTTACTTTGACCAGGTTTTTAACGAGACACAATCAATCACACATTCGCTAAGGTTTTCGTAGGCTATCTCAGTTATCTTGAGACATTTTATGTTTAAGATGAATCATTGGATCCTGATAAATGCTTATTACTACCTAGTCAAAATTCCCACACCCTGTCGTGTGCAAGTGAGTGGGAGCATCCTGGTAAATTCTTGTATACTCTTTTTGTCCTTAGTTCAAGATTTTGTCCTACATCGTTTAACTTAACAAGTTTTTTTATGAGACACATTTCTAAACCCGTTCTCACTAAGGATTGCCGAAATCAGAGGAAGTATCCGGTTGTATACTTCTAACCATTGTGCACTCTTTTGTCCTTCGATTAGAGTTTTGTCCCATATGATTTTCTCTAACAATGTTTTAATAAAACACACCGTGTATGGTTATTTCCCTGATACTACTGACAGTTGTGTACTGTTTTTTCCTTCGGCCAACTTTTCTCCCACTGGGTTTTCTTGGCAAGGATTTTGACTTAACCTTTGACACACTACATGAAGACAAAAGAACTTAATTGTATAAATATTGAACATCCAAGGGGGAGTGTTGTAATACATTTGTGGATGGTAGAAGTCTTTATGTTTAGCATTTATATGTGTAGTTAGTGGCTTATGAGTTACAACCATTTGGTTGATCATTATCATCATGTTTATTATGTAACTCTCATTCCCTCAACTATATAAAGAGGGTTCATGAGTCACAATTGACACATTCATATGAATATAAGAGCTTACACTTCTCTCTACATATTCCTGCTTACATTTGTCTTATTTTCTCTTACGTTAATACCGTTGAACTAATTCGCTTACATTAATATTCAAATAGAACATTTATTCAACCTTTATAATACATTAAATAGGAGGCTTAGATTATTGGTAAATGTGTAAATTTTATGTCTTTTAATAGTGAAACTCTGGAGTGGTTTAGTTTAGAGGTTTAAATTGTTTTAGTAGATTAATCTCCCCATCTGAAAACTAATGCCCCTACCCTAAGAAACTAGTGCAATTTTGATTGACAAACTTTTCCTACATAAATACTGGATTTTTTTTAATCATATAGTATTCCCATATAGCTTATGTAATTACCTTTACAAAAAATAATATTTCATAACATTAAATACAATAATTGTATAAGTTAAAGTTGCATGTTTTTTCACGAAATCACATGCAACTTTAACTTATAAAATTATTACGAATATTATATGATTAATTTTTCATACTGTTAAACCATGGGTTCAATAATTGATTTTGATTATAAATGTGATTATGATTTAATAATTTTATAATTCGATGATATTGATCTTTTCCAAAAAGAGAATGTATATTTCAGGAATTAAAATGATAGAGAATTCGATAATGAATCCAACAGTTCAAAGGGAAGTCGATTAGGAGTCTGAATGAGTAAATTACGAGTATTTTAAAAAAAGAAAAAATTAGTATAGATATCTTGACCCATCAATATACAATACGATCGATCGAAAATGGTCCAAAAAGTTACAGTCAATTTCGACCCATCGAGATACATGTCGATCGATCGAAACAAGTACATGTACAAATCTTTCCAAAAATCTCGATCCATCTAGATTCAGTCCGATCGATCAAGATTCGGTCCGTTTCAAAAAGATTGCTTTTTGCTTTTTCGAAAACAAGTTTTTACCCATTGAATAAAAGCCACAACAACTCTAAACAGTCAACTATGATTGAATAGAGTTTTTGGGTCTTCAAATACACCCCAATCCTCTCAAAAATACACCAATTACCATCCCTCAATCTCTCTCCATATTAAACACAAAAAACTCCATTGTTGAACAAAAAAGTTCAAAAAGGGGAAAACGATGAGAAGGTTGATCAAATTCAAACAGTATCAAAAACTCACTAATTAGCTTATTTAGAATCAATAAAATAGTGAGTGTGGTTATATTGTTGTAACAAAATTGTAAAGGGCAAACTTATAATCTCAATTGTGAGTGTTTGGGTAGAAACTTTTAAACCAAAGTGTTGGCTAAAAGTTCTAGCTTAAACAGTTGGGTAATCATAAATTGAGGGGGAGTCGTTGACTCGCGTTTTGTGTACTCTTACACTTGTATCAAGATTGTATCATCGGCTAGATGGTGAGAAAATCGGTTCATTAGCTCAATAGGATTTGTAATTTTGTAAAGAACATTATAGTGAAATACTCGGTAAAGTTAATTCTGAGGAGAGCACGTAAACGGGTTTGCCGAACCTCTATATATTGTGGTATCAATCTATTCGCTTACTATTTACTTTCCACAACTTATATTATTTGTGATTGTGCGCATGTTTTAATTTATTAATAGATTATAATCGCATATTTATTGTCACAAATATATATTGAGCTAGTTGGGTTGTTAGATGTGCTTCAAATTTTAATTCCGCGAAAAATGCCTAAAATCTTATTCATCCCTCTCTAAAATTTAACCACACGGACCAACACATGCTTTTGGGGAGATTTTTGAATTTACTCATTTGATCGTTTTTCCTATTCGTCGGGTTATTTGTGTAATTAGTTTGTTCTTCATGATCAATTTGTAAAATTCGGTTCTCTTTGAACGTTGGTCGGGATAAGATAATTGTTGCTTGTGCTTTCACGCTTTCATATTTACATACAAAGTTTGGTTTACAAGAAATTTGAACTTTCCAAAAAAAAAAAAATCATATAAATTAGACTTTTATGACTTGTTTATATTAATTTACTTATTTTTTTAGGAATCATAATTTTTCTTTTAAATTGAGTCTTGAAACAGATACCACGTTTGAGTGGATAGGAAAAATAAAAGTCATTATAATTGTAAAGTTAAAGTTTCATTTAATTTTATGGAGAACACTGGTTTGGGAAGGAAGATAAGGTAATAGTGCCAGTTGTTTAAAGCTTTTAAATATAGCATACTTTAATGACAACTTTATACTAAATTTACCTAAGTTTGTTTGAAATTGCAATTTTTTCTTCAAAACTAAAATTTTGAAAGAAAAACCGCATTCGGGTGTAGAGCAGAAAAATAAAAAAAGAAGGAAAGAAAACTCCAATAATTATAAAAGAAGTCTTCAAGTCATTTTTGTAGTAAAATCTATATATAGAAAAAAGAATAACTTTAGTTAATTGTGCATGCATGATCCAGTGGTGAAACTAATAAAATATTAGAGAAATTCAAAATAAATGGCACTCTTCAAATACATATACCCTTTTCTCGTATTTGATCACCGACGGAGATCGTCGGAGTTTTGACGAAACACATACACAATTTTGAAATGTATATGCATTCGTGAAAAGTCTATGCTCTTTCCTAAATGCATACATTTTTTCGTCATTAATTAATTGGTCACCGGAAGATGTCGCCGGAGGGTTGGCGAACCTTCGGCGAGCTCACCGGAGCTCCGACGAATTATATACACATGCAATTGAAAAAAATTACACTTTTTTAATTAAAAAAAAAGTTTGGGAGTAGAATTTTTTGGAATATAATTCGTTACTTGTAACTATTTGTTAATTGCCCTAAAATATTTTCTGGAAACCATGTTTGGTATTTTTTTGTATTTCATCAAAATATTAAGGCATCCCGAAAACAAAAACTTTTTTGTCAATTTCCGGACCATACAGTTAGCTACTTGGCAATGTTTTTACTTTTTACAGTTGGAAACAAATTAGTGAACAATTCAATCACAACAATGTGTAACGGGGGATTGTACTGATGGGAGGCACACGCGGCAATCTCACAATTTTGATTTTTTTTATTACTGTTTTTTATAATAATTTATATGTACGGTATTCTGATAACCACTTAAATATTTTTTTTGGCAACATTTTCAAAAATTATATATTGTTACTGCAATAACATATCATGATTTTGTATGTTCTGATAATATATAAGTAATACTTAAAAAATTAACTTAGACAAGTGATTATAAAGACATTTTACATCAACTTATCATTTTCGCACGTAACACACATTTTAAAACAAATAAACAAAAATAATAATTAGAGTAGTAGTGAATGCAAAAAAAAATTATAAAAGAATTTTGGTGGTTTGAATTTTAATTGAAGTTGGTATACTGAAATTGTGTAATAGATATTTAATTGTTCGTATATATCTATTATTTAATATATGTTTGATTTTTTCAGATTTTTATTATATATTTTTTTTACTTTCTTGTCTTAATATTTTTACTTGTTATATCTTAATTTCTTAAATTTAACTTTTGTATCTTTTTTGTTTCTATTTTATTTATTTTTTAATCAAATTTGAAACGCTGTTGAAATTGAGTGAAAAGGAAAAAAAAAATAGAAATCAAATAAATTTTAATCAAGAAATTAAGATAAAAAATAATAAAAGATGGTAAAAAAGTTAAAAAAATATTGCTATTCCTTGTTAATTTATAATTTGAAAAATATTATGCGATTTTATTAATTTTGACAATAAGATGCATTTGGTACTATATTTATAACTCATGGATTTGAGGATTTCCCCATGAATGTAACCCATTCCTGCCATCAGTATTAGTATATATATGAACTAAGAATTAAGAAATAGTACTATAAAATATACGTGTACAAGTAAACTTGATAAAGCCATAACTTTGGTCGGTCGCGTTAGGCTTTTCAACAATAAAATAATGATAAATCAGCTGCAAGTAATGAACACTTCTTGGTCTTTATTATTGATTAGGTCATTACACTTGTTCGGAATGTTACACTTGCTCGGATTATTATTAACTTACTACAATTACGCTCGATTTAACTATTTATCATCTTATCTTGGTCGTTCTCCTTCTTCTTCGATACTCGGTTCTTTCTCTGTTCGGTTTGTTTCTTAACTGGATAAGCTTTGATTAGTTTTTCTCTTTTCTCAACTTCTCTCTATATTTTTGAATGGATTTTTTCCGGGGGTTTCTAGGAGGGGTAGTTGACTATTTATAGGCAATTAAGCCTTCTAGGATGTTGACAAATGTCTTCATCTCAGGGGGTTTTCAGGTATGGGTCCCTAGTTAAGTGGGCTTGGGCTTTTGATAATCACAATCTTATTCTATGATGAAAAGACATGTGATGACCCATTTAAGCGTTGGATACCCATTTATAAAGTGCATTGGTTATTATCCGAATAGAATATTCGGGTCCAATTTTTATGTCATATAAAAAGTAGACATGTAAATATACAGCAAATGACAGATTGATTAGCGGTGGTAACAGCTGCAAAAAGAGACGAGAGTAATAAAACGTTAGTTTTTTTGTCTGTCCAGCTAAATTTAGTTAATAGCCGGCCCACAAACCTCTTTTTCTCTTATGTCACCCACCTTTTACTTTTTGCAATTCTTTCTTTTACTTTCATGGCTCTAGCTCACAGTGTCGTCTCTAAAATTTGGAGTACCAAATAAAATAAATAAATTAGGCATTGATTAATAATAAAACATATAAAAAAGTTTTTTTTCGCTCAAATCCAAAACGGTAAAAGTCATTCATGTACAATGAAACTTGATAACAATAAGATATTAATGATAATAGGAGGAAAATTTCAAATCTTGATGAGCAAAATTAATAATTAAATCCGCAATATCAAGATTAGCCAATATTTTTTTCTCAATCGATAAATGGACCAACACATTCGGTCTCTATTGTGATATAGTTGATCAGAGATACTTTTTTTTTACCCAAGATAAAAATCTCTTTTTTCACGAGTATGTTAGTGGCTGTGAATTTTTTTCGGTAGAGTAAATCCGTTGACCGTGTTGTACTCCGAGTCCCCTATTAATTGATAGGTTTGAGAAATGGTAAAATTTAAAAGAGTGTAAATATTATATTATTTTACATAATACACATAAAAACACAAAAGGCGTCGCATTAATTTTGTGTGTGTTTAGAATGTAAAAGTTAAAATTTTAATTTTAATAATATTCATTTACTAGAAGAGTAAGTGATCATTTATTTAGTACGTCCCAAAACAGATAGCGATCAATTAATTACAAACGGAATGACTATGTATTTCATTTTTATTTATTAAAAACGACCAAAGAGATTTAAATAATTTTAAATGTAATAAAAAAACTAGAGGCCCAAAAGCCAACAAATCACGTAAATGTACGTTAGAGCCGTCCCTGCTCGGTGGCCGTTAATTTGCTTTTTATTTGGAGGCGGAATATTATAACAAATTTATTTATTATCCATGTAACATGAGGAATGAGCTGCAGATAAGTATTATTTAGACTAGGGGTGGGCAAAAAATCCGTAAACCCGCCCCGTAACCCAATCCGTGCGGATTGGGGCGGATTGGGGCGGGTTGGGTGTTAAAAAAAGTTAAATCCGCCCCGTCCCAATCCGTAAAAAAAATCGTGGGTTGGGTTAGGGTTGGGGTTTTCAAACCGCGGGTTAATCCACCCCAACCCGTTTCAATCCGCATATATGAGTTTTTTGCTGAAATGGTACAGTGTCCAAAATCAATTCCCAGAATGGGCTACCTTTCTGTAATATTCCCAAAATGGTCTACTTTCGAAAAACGACCGATCGAAATGATAAAAATGACCGGTCGTTTTTATCATGAACTCTCTGGAACAATTTGGACAAAAAACGATCGGTCGTTTTGTCCAATTCGATCGGTCGTTTTTCAGACCAAAAACGATCGGTCGTTTTATCCTAGCGATCGGTCGTTTTTTGTGTTATGCTCACTGGAAGAATTTCTACTTAAAACGATCGGTCGTTTTATAGTAGCGATCGGTCGTTTTTAAGGTTTGCTCACTGGAACATTTTCGTTCCACACCGATCGGTCGTTCTGTACATTACGATCGGTCGTTTTTCAGACCAAAAACGATCGGTCGTTGTGTACATTTCGATCGGTCGTTTTTGGTCTGAATTACTTCCTATTTGAAAAAACTCATCTCATTTCCCAGACCACTCATCTCATTTTCCAGAGCACTGTGAAAATAAAAAAACAGAGCTCTTAGATCATTTTAGGGCAAATCTCAGATCTCTTCCAAAACAGGTAAAAAAACTCAATATTTTGTGTTGTTGGAGTATTATTTGAGTAAAATTGATAGTTTTACCGTGTGGTTATCGAAATGAAAAATCCTACAATTATGTGTTATTGGGGAGGTACGATAATGGAAACTATTAGCGAGGGGTTATCTTATGATATTTCTTATAAATTTTTTTTTAAGGTATCTAGAAACACGACATACGACCAATTTTTGGAAAAATTGTTTAAGGTACTTGATGTATCATCGACTTCAAATCGTTTGAGTTTAACATGTCGTTATCCATATCTGACTACACTTACTGAGTTTAAATATATGCGATTGGCTGTTGATGATAATGATTCGTTGGAAACCATGCTTAAGTTAATAGAAGAAAATGGAAGAACGTTTATAGAGTTATATGTTGAAATTGAGCAACTTTACTCTTCTGATCAAGATTACGGGTTGTATTATAATATTCTTTCCACTAATGAAATCGGTACATCAAGTGGAACACCCATTCGACAAGAGCCAATGCATGAAATCGGTACATCAAGTAGAACACCCATTCGACAAGAGCCAATGCTAGAGGTATATTCTGAGAACAACGAACCAGATTTGACACATTTGGATGCAGTGTGTCGATTGGCAGATAATATTGGTTGGTCGATAGAACTTGGGGATGAACCAGAGGATGAAGATCCGGACTTCAATATTAGCGAAAACGAGTCTGACGATGACGAAGAAAATGTACAAGAAGTTGAGTACGAAGAATTATCATCTGAAATGAGCTTGTATATGGATGAGGATGAAAACGACCAATCAAGTGGGTCACAATTGGCGAATAATACTATTCCCGATGAAATTCCTATGCATCAACCAATGTCAAGTTTGTTTAATGAACCGTTCGACACTCAAGAAAATTATAGTAACCAGAGAAGCAATTATATGATGTATCCTGGATTTTGGGATCCTCAAGTTAATGATCCTTTTATTGGTCTTTTATTTAGGGATAAAGAAATGTTGAAAAAGGGAATAAAACTTTGGTCAATCAAACGTAACATCCATTTTTGCACTAAAAGTTCGAAGGCAAAATTTTGGGAAATTCGTTGTAAACTGGCCGAAACTCAACAATGCAAATGGAAACTACGAGCTTCACTAAGAAAGAAACATGGATTTTTTGAAGTGTCGGTGTACAACGGTCCTCATACATGCATTCATGCCGAGCTTACAACTGATCATCCACAGTTAGATTCCAATCTTGTTGCCCAAACCATTCGAAATGCCATCACAACTAATCCTATGATGAAGATTTCATTAGTTAAAGAGATTGTGAATGCCCGCTTTGAAACGTCAGTTTCATACAAAAAAGCTTATTTAGGTAAACAAAAAGCAATCGCAGAGATATTTGGTAATTGGGAAGACTCGTATAAGGTTTTACCTAAATTTATGAAAGCGCTTCAAAAGTATAATCCCGGTACCGTAGCTTCTTATGAGACAACGCCAGTTTACGATGTGGTAACAAATTCAGTGGGTGAGGTATTGAACAGATATTTCTTCACATTTAAGGCCGTTATTGATGCATTTCAGTATTGTAGGCCAGTTATCGCTATTGATGCTACTCACTTATATGGGAAGTATAAAGGTAAGATTTTGTTGGCCATGGCATCGGATGCAGATAATCATGTTTTTCCCATTGGTTGTGCATTTGTTGCTGAGGAGAGTACAATTTCAGGGAGCTATTTTCTTTCTAACATTATGCGACATGTGATTAAAGAGCGCGTGAATATTTGTCTAATTTCGGATAGACATGCTGGTATTCTAAGTGCAGTGAGAGGAGTTTGGCGTGGTCAAGGTTTTGTTCATCGATATTGTTCAAATCATTTTTTGGATAATTTTAAGAAAGCTTTCAAAGGAGATCCTGACTTACACAAGTTAGCGGAGAACGCCATTTGGGAATTACAAGAAAGAAAATTGAAAAGAATCATGGAAGCAATAAAAGTCATGAATCCTCAAGCATATCAATGGTTGATAAGAGAGCCTGCGGAAAAATGGTCATATTTTCATGATAAAGGGAGGCGACATGGTAACATGACCACAAACATGGCTGAAATTTTGAATAATGTTTTAAAAGCTGCTCGTAATTTACCAATCACTGCTGCTGTGCAGCTTATTTTCTATAAGTTGGTACACTATTTTTGCGAGCGGAAAAAGATAGTAATCGGGATGAGAAACAGCGGCACAAGATATGGTCCCAATATCCTTAAAATTTTAGAGAAACGTAGGTCGGACATTGGTCATACCAATGTTACTTTCGATTATGAAAGAGGGGTTTATTCCGTGTGTACAAGTTCAAGAAATTCCAGGGAAGGCAATACTCAAGTTGTCGACTTTTCACTTTGGCAATGCGATTGCGGTAAGTGGCAGAGTGATGGAATCCCTTGTTCACATGTGTTTTCCGTATGCGCTGCAAACCGTCTTGATTGGGAAGCTTACATAGTAAAATATTACAGTCTTGAATCATACGAAGGTACGTACTCGGCGCAATTTTGTCCTCTTCGGCATCAAGACTATTGGGATGAATGTGATAGATTATTTCTTCCGGATGCTACTCTTGTAAGAGAAAGGGGTCGTCCAAGATCTACTCGTATTCATAATGGTATGGATCAGTCGGAGAGACGAGCACGTATGAGATGTTCTAGTTGTCAAGGGCTTGGACATGATTGTCGTAAGTGTCCGTATCCAATACGTGCTCGACGGTTATGATTTTAGCTGTAATTGTCCGCTTGTAATTGTACGCTTATCAACGAGACAATATGTATCTTGTACTATTTTAATTTTCCGCTTGTAATTGTTTTTTTAAGATGGAATATCTATATTTATTCTCAGTGTTTTTTCATACTGTTTTTTGAGAAGATAAACTGGTTTGTTAAGTATGAATAAATAAATAAGTGCAATTAACATAAAAAGTAGAATGAACAACATAAATAAATAAGTGCAATTAACATAAATATATATATTTGATTGATTTTGTATATATTTTAGTATTTTTATATATTTTTCTTGAGTGTCGAAAATTAAAGTGCAAAAAATTCTTCGTTTTTACACATACGACCGATCGTTCTGAAATAACGACCGATCGTTTTCTAAGTGTGCTCACTGGAAGAATTTTGTCTAAAAACGACCGATCTCTGTGAAAAACGACCGATCGTTTTTACACAGACGACCGATCGTTATGCAAAAACGACCAATAGTTTTTTAAGTGTGCTCACTGGAAGAATTTTGTCCAAAAACGACCGATCTCTATGAAAAACGACCGATCGTTTTTACACAGACGACCGATCGTTATGCAAAAACGACCGATCGTTTTTTAAGTGTGCTCACTGGAAGAATTTTGTCCAAAAACGACCGATCTCTATGAAAAACGACCGATCGTTTTTACACAGACGACCGATCGTTATGCAAAAACGACCGATCGTTTTTTAAGTGTGCTCACTGGAAGAATTTTGCAGAAAAACGACCGATCGTAATTACAAAACGACCGATCGTTTTGCTGTTTTTCATCCTGTTAACTCCTTTCAAACCCTAATTCTATTTCATTCAACAATTATATCAACCATCTCTCTCTTTCAAAATCGCCTCTTTCCATCAAAATTTATCAAAAATCCCTAATATCTACATATATATAACCCAATTCTCTTATTAATACTTATAATCAACAATCGATTGATTCCGTTTGTTAAAAACCCTTTTTTTTCAAAATACCAATTTTTCAAAAACCCTAATTTTTTTTAAAATCCAACCATGGTTCGCACCAAGAAAGCTCAATCACACATCGTCGACGAACATGAGGACGACTACGTGCCTCCGTCCCCGAGCCGCCCCCGTGTTCCTCGCGCTCGACGAACCGGCCCCTCCACCGCTCCACCATCGGGCCCCGGTGCCTCTTCCGGCTCTCTTCCTCCCCTCTATCCATCTACAATGGGTAAAAGAGCTATTTTGACTAACTTTACATTAGACATGCCTTTATTTGTTGAACGTTTTCCTCTTCTCATGCAAGATTTAAACTTCCAAAAACTCAATGTAATTCTTACTCTAAAAGAGCCTTTCTTCATTGAAAATATATACGAATTTTACCATAACCTAGTTCTTGATAGGGATCATGATGACGCACTCCGCGTGCGTTCATCGTTTAATGGTCAACCCTTCGTTTACGGTGTAGACCGTTTACGAAATCTTCTACACCTCGATGCTGAGGGGGTGCACGAGCAAAGTGACGAACTTTGCGAAATGCTCAACATCGTTAATTTTACCGATTTCAAAGATGAACTATTTCATCCCGCACACAACAATCGCTCTAACAAAGCCCACGGCCTTCTCTTCCGAAATAAATTAGCCAACCATATCCTCTCCCATATTGTCCTCCCCCATACCTCAAACTTCACGGATGTTACCAATGAGTACATCTTCCTTTTAGGGTGCATCCATCGCCGAGTCAAACTTGACTTCGCGACACTCATATTCTTTAAGATGGATTCGCTAAAAACGAAATCCAAGAATGGGTTACCTTACGGTGCCTTGATTTCGGCCATCTTAAAAGACATGAACCTTGTTCCCGGTGGAACCCTGTTCAAGAACAAGGACAAACACATTTGGGACACCTCCTATCTTGCCCAAATGTCAATAAAATTCGACACTACCGCCAAGACCATTACTTGGTCTGGTAAACGGGTGTCCGGCCCCGACTATACTACTCTTTCCCTCGAAGAGGAAGAATATGTCGACCCTAAGGCCACACCGCAAGCCGCTCGTGAGGATGTGCCTATTTCCTCCGAGTCCCTTCCCCCGTCTCACATAATGCCTTCCTCTTCTCGTCCCACTCGAGGTCGCGGAAAAGCTCAAGTCGGATCTTCCAACCGTCCTCCGCGCACCGAACAATTCTACGACGATCTATACATCGACCAATATCAAAATGCGCGACTCAACCGACGCATGTTTCGCTCCATGAACACAAGTCAAGAAGACTTGGACGAAATTGATAGGATAAGCGCCGAGCAACGGGCAAAGTTCTACGGGTATTTTCCCGATCTAGCCGGTCCCGACGATGACGCCGAAGAAGAGGACGACGCGACCTCCCACCGCGACTAGGCGGTTATTTTATTTTGCGTTGTATTTCCTTTGTTTTTCATTTATGATGTCAAAGGGGGAGAAATACCTCTCTTTTATTTTGCGTTGTATTTCCTTTGTTTTTCATTTTCTTCCAACGTTGTTTTTGATGTAATAAGTAGCAAACGCTTTGCATTTATGTTATGAATCTTTTTTATGTTGCTCTTTATCATTACGTGTTAAATTGTATGACGTTGTGAGATTGCGTATTTATAATTCTACAAATGCGATTTTGATGTTATTATAACTTGTGCGTATATATATCTATAGTTGATTGGGTTATTTGTGTTGTTTTCATTTGTGGCGATAGACCGTTTTTAGGCAAAACTATGGCCAATTTTTCGCTTGCATTTGATCGTTCGTTTTCCTTAATCGTTTAGCTTTGTTTAACTTCGTTTTAAATCGGATGTTTTAAATCGGATGTTTAGTAAAACGTCACCTACACATCTTATACTAAACATATTAATTTACGACATCATTTTATGTGATAATACTTGTGCTATAAATCTTCCGGACAATCCGATGTACTAAACATATTAATTTACATCATTTTTTAAGGGATCATGTTCAAAAAGGGGATCATGTTTTTATATATTTTTCTTGCCAAATCAGTGTCGAGAAGTGCAAAAAATTCTTTGTTATGTCTAAATATTACAGTTGACCGATCGCTATGAAAAACGACCGATCGTTTTTACACAGACGACCGGTCGTTTCTGTAAAACGATCGGTCGTTTTATATCTTGGCTCACTGGAAGAAATCTCATCTAAAACGATCGGTCGTTTTAGCTTTATGATCGGTCGTTTTATAACTTGGCTCACTGGAAGAAATCTCATCTAAAACGATCGGTCGTTTTAGCTTTATGATCGGTCGTTTTATATCTTGGCTCACTGGAAGAAATCTCATCTAAAACGATCGATCGTTTTTGCTAAGTGCTTAGTGGAAGAATTTCGTTTTTGTAGATGATCGATCGTTTTTAGCTGTGAGCAGTCGTTTTTTGTGTTTCTGGGAATGTTTCGGTTTTCTCGACAAACTTCGAAATCTCGTAACTAATGCGTTTCAAATCCGATTGAGGTTCCGCTTGAACCATTGGCTTGGTAATTACGCATTCTATTATTTAGAACCTTTAACACACTCGATAAATGATTAGTACACAAAACGAGCTTTTATCATGTTTTACAAATAAATGTCATAACAGATTTAAAACGAAGTATAACAAAGCAAAACCGATAAAGGATAACGAAAGATCTATATGCACGCGAAAAATCGGCCATAGTTTTGCCTAAAAAAAGGTCAATCGCCACAAATGAAAGACATATAAATAACCCAATCAACTAGCAATTTAAGCGCACTAAATGCAATATCATAAGATAAAAACGCATATTATGAAGCACATTCTCACAACGTCATAGATTATAACAAGCATGTTTAAAACCAACATAAACACAATTCATAATATAATCATGCTACTTATTACATCAAAAACAAACGAAGTTCGTAGAACGGGAAAGAAATACAATGAAACAAAAAGAGAGGTATTTCTCCCCCTTGACATCATAAAAAAAAACATGAAAATGAATAAAATGATATCCGCCTAGTCGTGGTGGGAGGTCGCATCATCCTCTTCGTCTTCGTTGTTGTCATGGGGCCCGGCAAGGTCGGGAAAATAGCCGTGGAATTTCGCCCTTTGCTCAGCGCTCAACCTATCGATTTCGTCCAAATCTTCTTGACATGTTTGGAAAATAGCCGACGTATTCTTCCTCTTCGGGGGTGAGAGGAGCATAGTTGGGGCCGGATACCCGCTTACCGGACCAAGTTATGGACTTGTCGGTATTATGGAATTTTATGGACATTTGGGAAAGATAGGAAGTGTCCCAAACATGTTTGTCCTTGTTTTTGAACAATGTTCCACCGGGAACGAGAATTTGGTCCTTTAGGATGGCCGAAATCAAGGCACCGTAAGGTAGCCCATTTTTGGATTTCGTTTTGAGCGAGTCCATCTTAAGGAAGATGAGGGTAGCAAAGTCGAGTTTGACTCGGCGATGGATGCACCCAAGAAGAAAGATGTACTCATTGGTAACATCCGTGAAATTGGAGGTATGAGGGAGGACTATGTGAGAAAGGATGTGGTAGGCTAGTTTGTTACGGAATAGAAGGCCATGGGCTTTGTTGGAGCGATTTTGATGAATGGGATGAAAAATTTCATCTTTTAGATCATTGAAGTGATCGATCTCGAGAGTCTCACAAAGTTCCTCACTAGACTCATGGAAACCGTCGCTATCTAGGCATAAGAGAGTTCGTAGACGGTCTATACCGTAAACGAAAGGTTGTCGGTTAAACGATGAACG
The DNA here is from genome assembly GCA_963920805.1 of Primula vulgaris. NCBI lineage: Eukaryota > Viridiplantae > Streptophyta > Magnoliopsida > Ericales > Primulaceae > Primula > Primula vulgaris. Next base: position 1,383,089 of record OY987222.1, on the reverse strand, counting down.
CAAGCGGAGTGCGCCATCATTATCCCTATCGAGAACTAGGTTATAATAAAATTCGTAGACATTTTCTTTGTAAAAAGGCTCTTTAAGAGTGAGGATAGTATCGAGTTTGTAAAAACTTAAATCTATCATTAGAGCGGCAAATCGTTCACGGAATAAAGGCATATCTAGAGTGAAGTTGGTCAATATACCTCTTTTACCCATCTCGGGTGGATAGAGAGGAGAAAGAGGGCCGGAAGAGGAACCGGGACCCGAGCGAGAGGCGGTGGAGGAGCCGGTGCGTGGGGCACGAGGAATAGCCGGACGGCGAGGTGGTGGAGGCACGACCTCGTCCTCATGTTCATCAACGAGGTTGGGTGACGCTTTCTTCGTACGAACCATTGTTGAAGAAAATAGGGTTTCTAAGAAACGAAATTAATCGATAATCGATTATACGGATAATAGGTGAAACTGGGTGATATTTTTATAGAAAATTAGGTTTTATTGAGGAATTTTGATGGATTTGGAAAGAGGGAGGCGATTTTGGAAGAGAGGATGGATATATTTTGTGGAATGAATGACATTAGGGTTTTGGAAGAGGTTTTAACACAGTGAAACAGAAAAACGATCGGTCGTTTTTATATTTCGATCGATCGGTGTGAAACGAAAATGTTCCAGTGAGCAAACCTTAAAAATGACCGATCGCTACTATAAAACGACCGATCGTTTTAAGTAGAAATTCTTCCAGTGAGCACAACACAAAAAACGACCGATCGCTAGGATAAAACGACCGATCGTTTTTGGTCTGAAAAACGACCGATCGAATTGGACAAAACGACCGATCGTTTTTGGTCCAAATTGTTCCAGAGAGTTCATGATAAAAACGACCGGTCGTTTTTATCATTTCGATCGGTCGTTTTTCGAAAGTAGACCATTTTGGGAATATTACAGAAAGGTAGCCCATTCTGGGAATTGATTTTGGGCACTGTACCATTTCAGCAAAAAACTCCGCATATATATATATATATATATATATATATATATATATATATATAATATAAATTTTCTCAAGATCTTTTTTAATAAGAGTTTCTATATTATAATAGTATTGATTTAAGAAAAATTATATATATAGACAAAAAATCTTTGGATTGTCCAAACTTAATCTTAATGATTCGATTGATATATTGTCATATAAATTCAATGCATTATCTCGTACTTACAAAAAGAAGGAATTTTTAATCTGGGTCTAGGTAGTATGGGTGGTTAATTTATTTTTAAAAACTTTATTTGTAATTGAAGTATAGCCAAATATGAATTTATATAAAGTTATTACGAAATCTGTAGCTATTGAACTTGTGGATTCAATTAGCTATTGAATTTTATTTTGATTACGTTGATGAAGAATAATTTGTTTTGTTTTGTTTTGTTTTAGCTTTGTTACTTGTTCCGAACATTCTAAACGTATTTTGGTTGGCTTTTAGTTTATATTTCTATTTGAAAGATATTTTTTTTTTAAATATTTAGGTAAATTATGCGAAATAATGAAAAATTAATGACTAAAATGAAAATTTAAGAAACAACCCGCACCCAATCCGCCCCGCTTGATAATGGGTTGGGTTGGGTCGGGTTGGGGTTTTAATTATAATGAGTTGGGTTGGGTTGGGTTGGGATTTGAATTTCACTAATCCGCCCCAATCCGTCCCGCCATTTATTTTACGGGACGGGTTAGGATTGCGACCAATCCGTCCAATCCGTCCCGTGCCCACGCCTAATTTAGACATTCTTAAAGGTATTACTTTCAACAAACTAATTGGGATCAGTACCCCTACATCTAGTACCCCTACATCTGCTTAACAATACACATTTGACCCAACACTTTATAACTTTATACTCAACAAGTTTGACTGAGCCCCATTCACCATCCATCCAATGCCAGACCTTGACCGTAACATCCCTGACATAAAAATATGTCAAACGGTCGAATATTACGTGTGACGGTAAGTGCTAAATAAAATCTAATAGAATAATTATAAAACAATACATAAATAGCTCATTTATCAATTCTAATTTGTAGGGAAATGTTCATTAAATAGAATCTCGAAAATTACGTTCATTATAAGAATTTAATCTCTTACAAGCTAAAATAAAAATATAATCGCTACGGAATTTAACACATAATCTTAAAGGTCTGTTTGATCACCAAGCTGACTCGATATCAACTCTAATTAACTGCTCGTTAACCTGAAAACATTTTAAAAATGAGGGGGTGACCCAAACGAGCTCAATGAGAGAGAAAACCTCACAATATATAATACGGGTCGAAAATAAGATTTTTCTTTTCAGTTTCTTGCAAAATAATATTTTGTTCAAATAAAATTCCTAATGCATAAGTATTTAGAAATCACTTGAATATAAAAGATAAATAAACTCTTCACTTTTCTTTCATCAAGATTAAAATCCATCACAATAATAATAATAATAATTTCTTTCTTTCTTTTTATAATAAAAGCAAAATGATAACATGTAAATGTTAGGATACCAAACCCGATTGACTTCCTCAACCTCTTTACCGTCGATCTTTTTCTCACGTGTATAAACCATACATGCACTACGTAATTAAGGTCACCACAGTATGACGGCTAAGTCTCTTCCTTAAAACGTTCCGGTTAACGAAACTATGTACAATCGCTAAGTTAACCGTTGACAACTAAACTCGTTTAGTTGTCAATGTCACCCCACTTTCCTTTTCCCCTTATTCGGGAATTCTCCGTTGAACTTATTCTCATGTTCTCAAATACAAATCATAAGCAAATCATAAAAATAATAATCTTGAAACCTTATACAGATACACTGTATATAACATTTATCTTTATAAGATATAAACTCATTCTCTTTATACTGATTCATTGTATATAAATCCCTTTTTTTTTATTCTTTTCTTTCTTTTGATATTTCTTTGTTTTCGTAACAATATAAAATAAATGTTTACATATATAAATAGTAGTTGAAAAATATTACCCATAAGCATGTAAAACATTAACAAAATATGCAATGGGAAATTTATAATAGGAAGACAAAATCCAGCCACCTGATTGCCGAATTAGAAGTTAACCAAAATACTTCAAATTCGGGAAAGCTAACAAACCATCTAAGTCATGTACCTAACCCATAACACGGCTGTTAATAAAAGAAAACGTAAGAAGCTGCTATATATTCAACCTAAGATTTCTAATGATTATCTTTCAATTCTGAATTAAGTTCTATCTACCATGGTATTGGCCCTATTGGAACTAAACTAATGTATCACCTATCATCTTAGTGAAATACTAATTTGTAAAGGTAAATCAAATTGTATCAAATACACATGTTCCTGATTCTCCAGTTCTTTTTGGGGTTTAATTATCTAATATTTGCCTCATCAAATCATAACTTAAACTTATAAGTTACAGCTATACATACATTCGACCCAAAGGCAGTAAACTGCATCTTATACTTAATCAACTAATATCTTAAATACCTGATCATCAAGGTATTCTTTTAACTTGTACCTACTTCAAAAGAGTTTGGTTTGTTGAGTGATTAATTAATCATACATGCAGCATTTCAGTTAGTGAAATTAAGCTTTCTGAATATAACTATGTTCGGATTAGTTCTTCCCCTTTTTCCATCTAAGATATTGAGCCAACTGTTCTTCATCTATTTATTTTCACCTCCTGCCCTATAGCTTCAAACAAGCTAGATTTTCTTTGGTAACTTAAAACTATGATTAAAACTAATCACTTACAAATAATTCAACAAGGACAATTCTCACTAACTTGTATAAACTTAAATCACAGTAGTAATATTAATATTAAGGATTATCTGAATTAGAAGCTCAAAACCCTAGGCCTTATTTTCCCTTTGCATGCCTCTACCTTTATACCCTTAGCCGTCTCGCATTCTCTTTCTCAATCTATCCGTATCTATATATATATAATATGTAGATATGTGTACGTATATGTATGTATACAGAAGAGATACCAAACGCTTCATCTCTCTGTATATACGTTAGAAAATAATTAAAGATGGGCCTTTAAGTTCTATTGTAACCCTCTTTTCTTATTTATTTCAACTTAATTACCGATACTTATTATTAGTCTGAGTCCTTACTTCTTTTAAATAATTAAACAACCACACGACATCTTGTTAAAATATCAAAACAACACTAAGTATTAAACATTGGTAATTAAATATAATAAAACAAAATACGGGATTTTACATTGACATTAACTGCGGTTTTCGGCGTTGATAAAAAAAACATATAAATTGGAAAAAACTCAAAAAAAAAAAAGGAAAATTTGGATTCAAAAAAAAAATTATGACAGTCTAATACAAAATGGTAGTCTAATAAAAAAAATCATAATTTTTTTTAATCGAAAAAAAAATGACAATCTAATAAAAAAAACACTCAAATGAACATTCAAAATTGACGGTCTAATACAAAAATGACAGTCTAATACAAGACATAAAAAAAAAAATCCAAAGAAAATACGACATTTTAATACAAAAATGATTGTCTAATGGACATACAAAAATGACAATATAATTCATAAGTCACAAAAAATGATATAATTCAATTATTTTTTAAAATACAAAACAAATATGATAATCTAATTTACTTTCTAATACAAAAATGACATATTAATGGACGACTAACTTTGAGGTAAATCCGATCTACCATATAAGATTTATGAGGTGGTGGCAAAACAATTAAAATTGGACACCTATCACCCTACCACTCCACGTGGATATTGTCTGATTTTTTATTTTTATTTTTGTTATTTACATGTCAACCCACATCCTTACCTACCCATGTTCTCCCATTTTTATATTCATTAACCATTTTTAAAACAATTCATTATTTCTATTACTATTTTTTTTCATATCTCCATTGAAATTTATCGATTTACTATTATATTAGACAATAAGCTTCACGTTCACTTTTAATTATAATTTGCTATCAGGTGTACTAAAAAATAAATATATCGATTTTGTTGTGTGACATATTAGCTCGTTATAGATATATATAGAGATATGTATAGATATAGAGAGAGGTATGAGAGACAACAATAAGGGAGACTTTATTAATCAGAATGTATGAATGAATCATCAAATAGAAGACCCCTAACCCTCTTTATATAGATAGAGGGGTAGGGTTACAAGCCCACTTGGGCCCATAAAGTACAAGCCCAATAGTCCAATAATATCTTACAACACTCCCCCTTTGGACGTCTTGAATTCTTCGTCTTCATGCAGTCGATCTGAGTCGAGTTCATTCGCAGTGCTAAACACATAAAAACCTTAGGGCCGGAAAACCCAGTGTGGGACAAAACCGGTACCTAGGAGAAACTGTGTAGCCAAATGATATATGCCAAAATATCATGTAAGTAACTAACCACAAAACAGTGTGCCTCATCAAAACCTTGCCGGAGCAAACCCAATGGGAAAATCTCTGATCGAAGGAAAAAGAATACAACAGTGGTAGTAGTAGGGGATCAACCACAAAATAGGTGCCTCATCAAAACCTTGCTAGAGTAAACCCAGTGGGAAAAAACCTCTAGTCGAAGGACAAAAGAGTACACAGTGGTAAGAAGTATACAACAGGATATTCCCCCTAATTTCGGCAATCGTAAGTGAGATATGATAGGAACGTGTCTCGCTAAAAACCTTGCCAAGGAAAACCCAGTGGGAAAAAACCTTGGTCTAAGGACAAAAAGAGTACACGAGCATGCGACTGGATGCTCCCCCTCACTTGCACACGACAGGGTGCGAAGATTTCGACTAAGTAGTAATTAGTGCAATAAGCATTCACCTGGATGCTCCCCCTCACTTGCACACGACTGGGTGCAAAGATTTCATATTCCAAGAAAGAGTACGAGCATTCGACTGGATGCCTCATTTACTTACATACGACTGGATGCAAGAAAATCTAACCTGTAATAGAACGAGCATTCAACTGGATGCTCTTAAACTTCATTTGTGAAGATTAATTTCGGCGAGAAATGCTAAATAGCATAATGTAGTCATGTCTCTCTTGATCAATAACAACAAGTTGTCTTCTATGACAAGTGTTTTATCTGGATCGTGAGACAGAACATATGTAATTCAAATATGACTAATACTAGCTCGAAGTCATATACACTCTCTAGTCGTCTCATAGAGCACGAATAGATCAGAGTGATTCACTTGGAGTCATTCCAAGACCTCCAAGATGTCGCCTTATTCCTAATGGTAAAGACATACCATGTTAGGAATATCCCTTATGCGGGTCTGATAAGTAACCAGCATCGGTATAACCGAAAAAAGGTTGCGTTAATTCGAGTACCGAAGGGGGTAGGTACACTCGATGACGCAAATGGGATAAGACAAGCCCTCATCCACAGTTACCTTAAGGTAATGGGAAAATGTCTTTTATGCCATTTCGATGGCAGCGTGTTAGCGCGATGCTGTGTCGAGCTATACCATTCACAGCAGACGAGATGTTCGTCCTAGCACATTAGACCAAGTACAATAATGCGCTTATTGTACTTAGATATGAACATCATGGTTCAATATCTCTTCATCGTCACATCAGGGACGGAATGGGTCTATATCAATGTCTAGTGATCGAACGATCATGGGAGAATCTGACGACTTAGCGTCATGATGAATACAACGTCATAACACCTTCTGGGTGTAGTCTGAATCATGGACTTAGATTCAATCTTTACGGGAGTCGATCATCAGGCCGAGTCACTACCGTTTCTTCCCAAGATCCTTCATCTCGAAGGCAAATCCAAAAATGGATCGCGTAATAAAACACGCAAGGGCATAATACTTGTTCAAGTATCCCAAGCTAATCAAGTACTCACTTAGGCGGTATACCACATCCGCTCGGATTATATTAATCCATATAGTGAACGTCTCAGTTAATTGAGATCGTGTTCCGTGGTCAGGAACTACTTGATTTAAGCATTATGAAGTCACACAGGGACCTTCATCTATATCGCTTTGTCTAAATCCCTATAGAGATAAAACCGTGACCACATTCATGGCTGCATACTCAGTTTTTCGGAAACTACTAAACTGGTAAAGTAGGGGACTGTTATAATGTCCATTACGAGGAAATCAACCATCTCGTAATCAATTCCAAGGTGTGAGAGAAGCCTTGCGCTACTAGGCGAGCATTCTACAATCTCATTATTCTCATCACTTTTCCTTACGAATAACCAAATAAACGAACTCGTTTAACATTGGTGGTGTTGGAGCTACAGGTCCGAACACACTTTCGCTAAGGAGTCTACTTGGATTACAAGTTTCCATTAGTCCAGTCTATTCTCCGTTGACTTCAGGCAACGGTACATGGTTCTCTGTCATAATTTGCTCATATTATCAGTCGTCACCGAATATATGAACAAGTAATCAATGACAGTCTCGTTTCGCTTCAATATCGTCTAAGATATCATGATCGACAGATATTTCGAGATTCTTAGAATGAGGAGGAAATCACACATCTCCTTGATCCTTTATAATATCGTGCGACAAATGAGTTTCAGTTCACCACCCCTGGGGCTGAACGAATTTGGAACCGGTCAACTTCCTCGTATCTTGGGAAGGACGACAGACTGACGGCCGACGGCAGCGTCCTTTGCTTGGCGGGTTCGGCCAAAGCAACGTGTTACGACAGGAACACGGCGTCCGACAGGGACGTCTATCCTTGCAAGCATTTTGCAGCAGGTATAAATGATCTCGTGACATCTCATAAAGTCATTAAATGCGTTTGGCATTTAGTTAGTCTTGAGGGAGTCTATGCACTTACTTATCACTAAGTGCAGTTTTGGGGATCAAGCTAAGACTGAGTGGGTTATGCCACGTTACTTCACGTCGTTCCTTATTAACGGTAACGTGCAAATCTCCCCCTAACGACGGGGAGAACAGTCTTAGCGATGTCACTTTCGCATATCATGCGGTAAAGAGATCGCTTGCCAATGTTACTCTATCAAATGATAGGCAGGAGATTCATAATCGACTTATGTCCCCTTCAGAGGTCCATATTTTGAACGCTAGAACGGCTCAATTAAAATATTAATTAATCACTTTAAACACGCGTTAATATGAGACTTCTGGCTCATAACCAGTAACCAGCTGGTACGCATATGGTGTTTGAGTGTCTATGGGCCTCATAACGGACCAATGCAGCAAAATAGCATAACCCCACACGGAAATATAAATCTTGGTGCGCAAGACCAAGAAATGCATGCAATCATTTGCAGTCGCATCATCAAACTTTCCGTGAGTCCATTTGGGTCTGAACATAATCGACAGGATGTTCAATTTCAATTTCCAAACTCAAGTAATTCAAATCGAAATTTCGATTATTACTCTTCGGAATTATCAAGTCGACTAGACTTTTCAGGATAATCCGGATCATGAGCCATCAACTTAATGATAGGGCTAAAAGTTTGGAAAGTGCTGCATTTATGTGGACAACAATAATCATGTGACCTTATTGTCGATGCATCAACCATAACCATTTATATTTATGGTCTGTCTTATGGTTGGATAAGTCCACAATAACTCCTTCAATTCTTTACAAGAATTCTACGAGTTCATTTCGTGATCTTTACACATACTAGTCTTTCAAAGTGAGCATTAGTGGCATGAATTTCGGATTAATCACGAAATATATCCTCAAAGAGAATCCAAATGCGATGCGATTATAAATCAAGCATCGTCTTTTAACCCGGGAATATCTCATCCGGTCAATGCCACAATATCAAAATGCTTTGATCAATCGACGACAGGCGAATGATAGTATAGACAATCATGTCTTAGCTCTAAATCCTTTATCAATCGACGACAGGCGAAATGATAAGGTAACTTTAAATGCTTTTAAAAAAATGTGGTAGCAACCACTTGAAAGACATTTCAACTCCTCTAAAAATACGATTTTGGTCGTATTGAATGGAGGCTATGTAAAGAAATTTCAATTCTTTCATGAGCTATTACCAGATAACGCTGGTTTTCTCGAATATTTTATAACTCAACAAGGTACGACAGGACCTACATGAGTATAAGACCTCATATTTGACAAATCAATTTAGTTTTACCAAAGATTTCGATTTTTGGAACGACAGGTCCAGAATCGTTGTCACTGAGTACTCTTTTAGGCAAGTAGTTGGTGAAATTATGTGGTACACTGTTACCCACTATTTCCAAAAAAAAACCAACTACACCACAAGTATTGCCTAAAATTTCATAATTTAAAGTTTGGTCACATTTGTCAAAAGAATTTGCTCAAAACACTTTAAATTATTTCGAGAAATTTCGTAAACAGGCAAACCATAATCCAAAAGTATGTCCAAATGGAAAAATCATAATCCAAATGGAAAAACATAATCCAGATGAGCGAAAAAATGGCTCAATGATTTATCAAAATCAATAAAGAAAGGTGTCAAACTCATTTGAGCCACAAAATCGGGGGTCTCAAGAGTTTCCTTTCAATTAGCTTTAACCACATTAGCATCGGTTTTTCCACCTTTATAATAGTTGTGAACTATTTAAGGAGTACCGTGCATGACCTTTGTCTTTATAGCATAGAGTTGGCTCCTTGAGCATCATCTCTTACTTTGTGACAACGGCCCATATTGTTCCTTTCAATTACTGTCTTGGAGCCACAGGTTTCAATTTCGACGATTGTCTAAAATCTCGCTTGGCTAAGCGATTCATCGGGATCGCGACAGTTCGAGACAAATAACACTTGTCTCGGTTCTCGATTCGTGAGAAAAAAAAAATGTACACGAAGAGCATTAATATCAGGCAAACAATTCGCCATTGACCCAATAGGATTAAAACTACTCACCGGGGTAATTTTCTTATCCAATAATAGATGGGCGATAAAGGAACATGGTGAATATAAATTCACGATACTGCTTATGGAATACAATTTCCAAGCTAGTATTTTGGTGAATGATAGCTCCAATATGTCAATTTCAGACATTTGTTCACCATAGACGTTATCACGTCTCAAATGTGGCGACGGAATAAAATCAACGCCTTAGCATTCATCTCGAGGGTAACAACAAACTCGTGTTTTACTCATCAAAGATGGCATCCAAAAAAATTGGGCATCATATTTTCACACATCAGGGTGACTAGCATGTGATGACGGAATAACATCAACGTCTAAACAGTCGCAAGTATGTTTTGCGATTTTTTTCATCATAGATGGCATCCAACATGTGTTGGGAGTTCTGAATTATTTTTCATATAAAACGACTGGTTTATATGTTTATGGTTTGCACAAGCACAAACTTTAATTCGAAACGACAGGTTCAAAAATAGTTTTGCTTTTAATGTGAATTGGTTCTCATTGATCGAACGACGGGTCGATACTGAGACACCAATTCGGCGAAACATACATCACTATATAAACACACTCGGGGAAATTATTATTTAGTCAACCCCTTTCGGTAGCTCTACTTGAAAAACGACCAGGAAAGACGGTGAGGGTGGAGGGCACGAATGCCACTTAAAACCCGACCTCATTAGGATATCGACTTCCGCCTATATCTTTCCTAGACATCGTATCCAAATAGGTGAGCCTAGTTGGGGAAGGTTCATAATTTTTCCAACTTAAATGTGAAAATATATGATTTCGTAAATTATCATATCATAAACATGACAATAAATTAAATATAGATTGTACCTGTCTATATTAACCATATATATATAAACATGCAGTAAATATATTTTAGGTATCTAATCATGCAGTAGATTTGGTGTTATAAACAAATCAATTTAAGATTATCAATCAATCTATAAAGATTCTAACATATCAAATCAAATCTATTTAAGATTATCAATCAATTCATGAACATTCTAACATATCAAATCAAATCTATTTAAGATTATCAATCAATCCATGAAGATTCTAACATAATCAAATCAAATCAATTTACATGCAATTTTTTTATTCGTTTGCCTTTTAATAAAAAAAATTATATATATATATGCATGTGGGTGAATATTTAGACCGAATATTGACTTTTATAACACATATATACTGTTTTTATACATGTAATATACTACAGGGACTATCCTTGTAATTTCAGCAAACTATATATCTATTTACAGCATTATTACTGCTTCAGTCCATAATTTCAGACAAGTTTCAGTTTAGTCCTTGAGTAATTTCCAGAATAGTTTACAGCTTTCAGAGAATTACAAATCAGTACATACGTTTCAGTTTGTTGCAGATTTAATCCGACAGATTAATACATGTTTTACAATTACATGATTTTCGATTTACAAATCGATTATATGTATTTTACTGATTTTTGTTTATATAAAATTCAATTTACTATACACAAATCAATTTAATATACATGTATATAACATGCAACAGTCAAGCAGATCAAAGCAAAAAACTAATTTCATTTGTCTAGGCCGGGTAGTAGTATGTATTATGTACTATTTCATATATCTAGTTTGTTTCATATACAAACGTCACATGGATAATCAATATATGGATGTCACTAATTAATATTCATAACATATTTATATAATAATGCGCATGATATATATATTCAGAGTTCATAAACACAAAATACTATTAGCATGTACAAATTGTTTTTTTTTTCCACAGCACTAATCATGATGTGTATAAAAAAAATCATTAGTTTACAATCACGTGTTACCAAACAATTTACAATTCCAGTAATCTATTCAATGGTTATCATACGGCTGACTTTTCACATAGTATTACAAATTTAGTTGTCAAGCCGGGATTGAGAATTATTTACCTTATGCACGGTATGTTGGCGAAGGTCGATATAGCAAAATACTAAAAAAAAACCCGGATAAACCTCAAGTTTTATAAATACCCAATATCCGTGCGTTTACCAAAAATCTCCAATATCCGCGAGCGTATATCCTATTCTCCGCGAGCAAAGTGCCGATAACGTGTTGTGTGACATATTAGCTAGATATATAGATATGGAGATACAAGTATAGAGAGATAAAGGAGTCGTCTTTTATTCATTGATAAGTGTAGAGAAGTTACATCAAGAGACCCCCTAACCCTCTTTATATAATAGAAGGTAGGGTTACATATGCTAGGAAAGCCTAAGATAGGCCTTACTCATAGTGGGCCTATCTTGGGCTTTCCTAGCATATGTAACCCTACCTTCTATTATATAAAGAGGGTTAGGGGGTCTATTGATGTAACTTCTCTACACTTATCAATGAATAAAAGACGACTCCTTTATCTCTCTATACTTGTATCTCCATATCTATATATCTAGCTAATATGTCACACAACAGATTTTCAAATAAAAAAACAAATTCTACAACAACAAAATTAAATCAAAACAAAATACACCATGAGCCATTTAAGAAGAAAATAACCATAAGACCCCATTCGACCATTTGATGCAGGTACAAGTTACAACCCGATTTCCACCAAAAACTTATTAAAAAGGAAACCACATCATCTCAAAAACAATAAATATATCATTTAAATAAGAAAGTAAAAACATAATTGGGCATAAATTATTTTATTGGGGCTTTCCCCCACTTTTTATTTTTATTTTTCTCATTAACAAATAAAAAGATGGGTTTTTCCTAGTATTAATAGATCTAAAAAATTCACAATACTTACTTTTTTCCATATTGGCAATTTAGTTTCCGGTTTTAATTACCATTAAGTTAAATTATCAAAAAGAAGTGGGATAAAAAGAAAAAGAAAAAAAAGGGGAAATGATAGTATAGAGAGAGAAACATATTGTGGGAGAGAAATTAGATGTGGGCAGGGGTGACAATTTTACCTGATCGTTTTTGGTTATTCAGTTAACGGTTTTAACGGTTCTCTCGTCATCTACAGGTCGGCTGTGTATAAATTTTTATACTTATTTTACCCGACCTATATCCGTATTTGTAATGGGTATAATGGTTCTCTGTACGGTTATTTACCCAAAATACCCAAAATTCGTAAAATTTATTCTACTTTTCTGTATATTCTTTTCTAAAGGATATTTTTACATATTAATAATGAATTTATTTTTTCAAGTTATTTATTAAGTTATTTGTAAAAAATAAACAAAGTAATGACGGACTATCAATTTTTTTACTTCATATTGGTCAACAATGTGTTTGATAGATTACTGAATCACGTAAACATTACACGGTCACTTAAACATTACAAATTAATATAATAATCATAATAATAATATGTATATATATAATTTTTAAATATGGGTATATATTGCGGTTTTACAATTCCGGGTATGCGGGTCGATTCCACGGGTTGGTTCTACGGGTTGGGTCTGCAGAATAGAGTTGAGAACCATGTCCGCCCCAAGAATAAACGGGGTTGGGTTGGGTAAACCCAAAAACGGTTTCATAACGGATCGGTTCTTGCTGTTTTTGGTATTTACGGTGCGGTTTTTGGGTATTGTGTGTTTTTTACACTCCTACAATATGGTAATTAGAAATGAGTCAAATGACTGGATTAAATGGTTGGTATACCAAATCATTAAGTTTTTAACACATGTCCAATTCTGGTTGTTTTGCCTCACAACATCACAAATCCCACGTGTTAGACCGGGTCTAACTAAAAGTTACTCTGTAATACAATAAAGACAGTCTAATATAAAAAATATTTTTTTTCAAAATCCAAAAAGAAAGTGGCACTCTAATACAAAAACAACAGTCTAACACTAAATCACAAAAAGTGAAAAAATTCGAAAAAATTTAATTTTTTCTAAAAAAAATATGATAGTCTAATAGACATTCTAATACGTCTAATAAAAAAAATTAAATCCAAAAAGAATGACCGTCTAATACAAAAAACGAGAAAATTTTAAAATCCAAAAAAATTATGATAGTTTAATGGACATACAAAAATGATAGTTTAATGAACATTCTAATACAAAATGACAGTCTAATGGAAAAATATAATATAAAAATGACAGTTTAATGGACAATTTAATACAAAAATGACAGTTTAATATATTAACCATAATATAATTGCCAGCCTAATAGCATTATGACAGTTTAATAGGTCAAATAAATTAAAGAGTTTTAATAGCATTAGTTAGCTAGTTTGTTGAAAGACAACTCCCTTTATTTGTTATCTTTAAACAAGCTCAACTTAAATGGACTAAATTTGGATTTATGAAAGTTATTCATCTAATAATGGTATTTACCTTTTCAAATTTCACAACTCTAAAAGGTGTCAAGCTGTCCTTGAGAAAGGACCTTGGCAAATGGTGGGGAATCCTTTTTTACTTGAAAGTTTGGTCAAATGATAAGGATGTCTTGAAAAAGAGTTCCAAGACTGTTTCTGTATGGGGTATACTTTATAATATTCCCCTTAATTAATGGAATGATATTGGTTTTAGTTTAATTAACACTAAAATAGGTACCCCTCTTTGTGCCGATAATGCTACTTCTAAACTTAATAGAATTGATTATGATAGGATTTGCATTGAAGTTAACTTGGATAGCAATTTTCCAACGTATTTGGAAGTGGTAGATAAATTTCGTGAATCTTTTACCGTTTATGTTTAATACAGCTAGATCCCTAGCAAATGTGATACTTGTAACCAGTTTGGTCACTTCACTCAACACTATGATAAGATCATTTAACATGTTTGGTCAAAAAAAACTGTTAATGTTAACTATAGTAAAAATATAAATAATAATACTAATAGCAATTCTATAGATACCTCTCCTCAAGACACTAGTGACATTGCCGATACTAATGTCATTAATGAATCTTAATTCTATCGATATGAACAATTACATTAGTCCACCGAGTCTTTCACTAGTTCTGAAAATCCTGAAAGCATAGGTGACCTTATTCCTCTATTTAATAAAGTTATTGAATCAAATAATAAACCTCTTTTTGACATAACCTCTCTAAAAACATAATCAAGCAAATCAAAGCTACCAACTAGTTAGTACCTAATACTATTAATAACTCTCCAAATAAAAAGAATATGACTGCCCTTTTTCACGTAAGAAAGTGTCGCAGGAGCACGACAGCAGTTGCAGTAAATAATTGGTAAAGTAACAAAGTTATCGATCCATGAACGGTATAGAGCTTAGATTAAATTATGTTTTCTAGGGTTTTACAACGTTTTCACTTTTAGGGCGTCAATCCTAATCATGCAACTACGTGTGAAGTTATGGTGAATAAATTAACGAGTACGAAAGGGTAATTAACCCTAACAAGTACAAGCTCATTCAATTTAATTGTAGGTTTAGTGTTTTTTTTTTTTTTACTAAGAACTAACTAATCACCAACCATAAAACAATCAGCTAGGGACTTAGCGAGTTAATGTTTAACGTTGTACTATATACCAACGGATCCAAAACACACAATAAAGTAGTAAAGATAATAAAGAACAATAAATATCACATAAAAGAATAACTTAAATGGCAATTGTCAGAACTTTCATTGTTTTAATCATAAAACAATTACTAATCTCACACTCTCTCTAAATTTCGAAATTCTAAGTTTGAATGAATAAAAATGGGGATGTGGAGATTATTCATGTCACCCCAAAATCCTAACAAACTTATCATTTTAAAATTTAAAATATGACTACAGCTTGACCGGTCAGTTCAGTGTTTCAGAATCTTCTTTTCTTCTTTTCTGATTTCAGTGCCTTCAACTTCTAAATTCTTCTCTTTTAATCCTTCCATTGGGTACTCTTGCATCATTCTCTCGTTTTTGTGCTAATTTCATGTTTTTTCCTGTAAAAATGTAAAATAATGCAAATAAACCGGTAAAATGCAGAAAAAACACAAAACATGGCTTAAACAAGCTGAAATGTCAACGAAACAATGCTAATATATATATATATATATATATATATATATATATATATATATATATATATATTATATAATAAATGACCATTTCGTGGTCTAATCATACCCCCAACTAGCTCAATACTCGTCTCGAGCGTTGGAAGCAATAAAAATAAGATAAGTTTTCGCAGTTTTTTTTATTTCCAATTCTTTTCCCTAACTAGCCTAAAACTAATAGTATACACGATAAACCACTGTCGTAGGGAGAACGATTGCATTTAGTCTATGCAACAAGCCGTTAAACCATTAAAGCGTAAAAAGATGAGTTTTTTCTCGTGAGAGTTTACTAAAGAACACCCACAAACGGTCATGTTTTAATTCCCTTCGTTTAAGTTTTTCCATTCTTACGAGACTCCAAAGATGCAAATTTATGAAAACTCTTTATATTCCTATTAAAGTATGGTAAGACCTCTAAAGATGCCTAAGGTTTGTTATTAAAAATGTCATCGTCCCAAAATAGTTGGGTTTAATATTGCACATCCATTATGATCTAAAACTTTTTAAGTGTATACATGTTATCTCAAAATTCGATAGTTAATCAAGAAAAAAAACTTGCAATTCATCATTTTTATTAAATTTAATAACAAAGCTTGCATACTATGAAGAGCATAACATATAATATTGCATAATCTCCATAATATTTTTCCAATTCATCATTTTTCTCATGCAATCCCTAACAAAAGTATTTAAAATGCAAACACGATGGCCTAAACATGAAAAATATGTACACAATTAATAAAAAGCGGAGTTATAAAGTAGATACACCTTTTATGCGGTAATGAGGCGAAGTGAACGGCTGAATTTTTAGAAAATCAGCTCTGATCCAAAATCTGCAGTGGTTGACCGGTCAACCTCACCGGTCAGGTCCACATGGCCTCAATTCTGATTAGTTCTTCCAAAAATCCTTGTGACTGTTTAACAAAAAGAATAGAAGAACCATATAAAACACAATTGCGGCATAAAGTCTTAAAAGATCTAAAACTCCTAAAAAATCTCCAAAAGTAGAAGATAAAAATAAAGAGTAAAATATTTTATTTTTTTGGGTTTTTGTATTTTTGTATTTTCTTGGTTTTTGTAAAAAGAAAATAAATGGGGGTTTTAACTAAATAAAAACACATATATTAACAATTTTTTTTGAAAAATTCTCCCCATTTCCATAAGTAGACAATGAAAATGTATCCCCTCACCCAACTAAAACAGACAGTGTACTTATTGTTGAAAGGAGAAGAAAAAGATCGAAGTTGAATAACCACAGAGACTCCATGCAGACTATATTCACAAAGTTTTTTTTGCTTTTTTCTAGAGTTGGCTCTTTCTTTTGTAGATTTTAATAGTTTTAATTTAAGGCCATGATTTCTGCTTACCTCGATCTTTTGGGTGTCCAATCAGACCATTCAACCCTTTTGGTTTAAACTTTTGTTATGTTTATTTTTCAATCGATGCTTACTTCTCCAACAACACCGTTTACTTCTCTTCCTCCCTGAGAATATTTTGAATCTTTTAAGGTTAATTTCCCTCCCCTCATTAGATGATTTTTTTTGATTTATTTTAGAGTTGTGATTAAGTTGCTCAAGATATGGTAATGAGGACTCTCGACCCACTTTAATCGCCTTACGATATCTAAGGAATCTTGTGCATGGGTGATCACAATTTATAAGATTATGATTTTGCATATAAGTTCCTAACCTTTCAATAACATTAATGATGACTAACCTTCCAATAACATTAATGATGACTTGGAGAAACCTCTACTTATTCCAACTCAATGGTCGATAAATCGAATATTGATAGATGTCAAAATTAACCAGAAAGATGTCGTGATATTCCTCCACATTGGATTTTGTAGGCGTAGGTTTTCTCTCATCTTGACGCTTTATCAGCTCACTCTTCTTACACTCCCGCTCAACATTATCACTATGATCCACTAGTCTATCAAAATTAATTAGCTCGCAAGCTTTCATTTCAGGCTCTGTGACCATCACCTCCTCTATTTGGTTACCAATGTCACAACCCTTATTTTCATTTAAGTTTAACCTAGTATATATTACTAGTTCATTAGGTTCATTTTTAGGGCGTGTGATCATCACCTCCTCCGTTTGTTTACCAATATCACACACCTTGTTTTTGGGTTGTGTGACCATCACCTCCTCCTTAGTTTCTTTACCCATGTCACAAACTTCACTTTTATTACCACACATTCTCTCATTTAGTTTTGACTCCTCAACTCTTTTATGAGTTGGAGTGTAAGAATTAATTGATTTAGGTGGCATGATTATTTTCCTTTTAGGCTATAAGATTGGCTGAATAACACGTTTTAGTGTGGGTGTCATTATCGTGGGGTTTACTTCTTCAATTTGAAAATCGCTATTTATCACCGGTGGTAATTCAATTGGCTCCTCAATGGGGATTCCCCACTCATTTTCAGTCATAAAAGTCTCCTCAATTAGGGCAAAAATTTCTTCAGGTGTTGGGTCAATGAACTTCGAAGGCCATTTGGCGTCCATCATGTCCCTAAGTTATTTAGGTGAGGCCTTATAGAATATCTCTATTTCACCCTATGATAGTTCGATTATGAGAGGAAGAACCTATTGTTATTATTGGCATTAAAGGTTATCCTACTCATTTTAAAGAAATTTTCATCTTCTCGCGTTCAGCAAGAAAGATCGAGTTCGTCTTTGAACTAAGAGTTTCGATTGGCTATTGAGTGATGGTTTGGTGGTTTATTGGACGTTGTGGAGGATAATGTTGAGTTTTCTCATCATTTAGATTGTTATCAGTTGTAGGTTGACCTTTAAGGGTGGCAGTAAGTTGTGCCAGCGATCGACCGTTTTCACTCACTCCAAGTTGGAACTTGGTGTAGGAATCGATTATCAACCTACCCAATCGGTCTTCTGGACTTCTCAACTCGGCATCGTCACCTGACAGTCGTCAGGTCTCGACGTCCATTGAGATGTTTGACTTTGAGGTTGAGACTGATTTTTGTTCATTTCTTGAGCGTTAGACTCGGGTGGTCGACACCATTCAAGATTTAAGAATTGCAGTTGTTTTTTGTTTTGACGTTTGGGACTTAGACTATGAAAGTCATTTAGTTCTTCTATCCCCACCGGATAAGATTTATACGGATAATAAATGGTCATTTTTTTAACTAATTATTTGGTAATTAATTCAAAATAAATCAAATTAATCACTCCAAAATAATTAATATTTTTCTCTTTTAGACATTTGATTCTTTAAACCACAGAAATAATTTTCTAATTTTTTTGAGTATTTTTTTTTAAATTAATTAATATTTAATAATTAATTCAAATAAATTTAAATTAATTAATTCAAAATAACTAATAATTTTTTTCTCTTTTAATAACCTGGTTCTTCAAACCATGAAATTAATTTGGAATTTTTTATAATTAATTAATTAAATAATTTTTAATTAAATAATTCATAATTAATTTTTTGAAATTATTTTCTTCAAATTATCCTGGTTCTTGAAATCAGGGAAATAATTTTTATTTTATTTTTCTCAAATTTTTTTATTAAAATTAAATTAATTTCGAATTATCTTATTAATATTAATTAAAAATCTTTTAATTTCGGAAATTAATAAATCATTAACAAAATTTGAAATCTTTTATTTTCTTTTTAAGAATTTGTTTTAAATTTTAGATAAGATTTGATGTGGATCTTTTTTTATCTAAATTAGTTAGGAAAAGATTATCTTAAGATTCAGAGATAAGATAAAATCTTATCAAATTTTGAACTTAACATTTTTTCAACAATTTTATCAATTAAGATTCTGTTATTATACTTTCGGATTTTATATTAATAATTGTTTTTTTTTTTACTGATTCTTTAAATCAACATTTTTTTTTAAACTGGGGTGTGACCGGTCAGGCCTGACCGGTAAGGGTGACCGGTCAGGTCCGAGGGTTAATAGATTTGTGGAAATATGGGAAGAATAAAGAATAGACAGAAACAGGTAATAAATAGGCAAAAACAAAACTTAATATTCGCCATCGTCCCCGACAGCGGCGCCGAAATACTGACTGCCCTCCAAACGTGTTTTTTCCACTTAAAAAAGTGTCGCAAGAGCACGACAACAGTTGCAGTAAATAATGGGTAAGTACCCAAGTTATCGATCCAGGGACGGTATAGGGTTTAGATTAAATTATGTTTTTGAGGGTTTTACAGCGTTTTAAGTTTTAGGGCGTCAATCCTAGTCATTCAACTACGTGTGAAATTGTGGTGGATAAACTAACGAGTCCGAAAGGGTAATTAATCCTAATAACTACAAAGTAATTCAATTCAATTATAGGTTTAGTTTTTCTTTTTTTACTCAGAACTAACTAATCATCAACCATAAAACAATCAGCTAGGGACTTAGCGAGTTAATGTTTAACGTTGTACTATGTGCCAAAGGATCCAAAACAAAAAATAACGTAGTAAAGATAGTAGAGGACGACAAATATCAGATAAAAGAATAAAATTAACTAGCAATCGTCGAAAACAACGAATATCAAAGAAAGAATACCTTAAATGGCAATTGTCGGAATTTCCATTGTTTTAATGATAACACAATTAATAATCTCTCTCTCTCTCTCTAAATTTCAAAATCGTAAGTCTGAATGAATGAAAATGGGCATGTAGAGATGTATTTATTTCACACCAGAACCCTAACAAAATTTATCATTTTAAAATTTAAAATATGACTCAGCCTGACCGGTTAACCTAACCGGTCAGGTTGTTCCGGAATCTTCTTTTCTTCTTATCTTGAATTGATTCCGTTTTCCAACTTCTTTGGAGCTGATTTCAGACCCTTGAACTTCTAAATTCTTCTCTTTTGGTCCTTTCATTGGGTCATCTTGCGTCCTTGTCTTGTTTTTGTGCTAATTCCATGTTTTTTTCCTGTAAAAATACAAAACAATGCAAATTAACCGGGAAAATGCAGAAAAACACAAAACATGGCTTAAACAAGGCGAAATGTCAACGAAATAACGCTAATATATATCATTTTTACACATGAAATAACCATTTCGTGGTCAAATCAGACTCTCCCTCATAACGGAATTAGACAAGGAGAAATCACCAAACAAGTTTCAGATTGACAAAAACCAATCTCTTTACCTTAGTTAAACACATGAATACCACTGGTTGCTGGAATATTAGGGGACTAAACTAAAAAATTGGTTGTTAAGAATCTTATTGCTAAATATAAACTAACTTGATTTGCTATTCTGGAAACTAAAATTGCTAAAGACAAATCCCCTAAAGTAAGTGCCTCATTTCCCATGTTGGAAGGTAGATAACAATCTTTAGCAAGCTCCATATTGTAGAATAATTATAGCTTGGGACACTAATGTTTGGAACTGCAGTATTATTTGTTGAACGATGTTCTTCAAATCGATTATTTTAATGATAACAAAATTTGTAAAACATAATAAAAGCTCGTTTTGCATACTAATCAATTTATCTAGTATGTTAAAGGTTCAAATGATAGATTACGTTAATACGAAGCCAACGCTTCAAGCGGAACCTCAATCGGAATTGAAACGGACTAATTACGGGCTTTCAAAGTTTGTCGAGAAAACTGAAACATTGCCAGAACAAAAAAAAAACGAATGATCATGAGGCATCAACGACCGATCGTTTCAGTGCGAAATTCTTCCAGTGAGCTCAGATTAAAAAACGACCGATCACAGAACTTAAAACGACCGATCGTTTTAAGGTTAAATTTGTCCAGTGAGCACTTAGCAAAAACGATCGATCATAAAGCTAAAACGACCGATCGTTTTATGTATGAATTTGTCCAGTGAGCACAGATGAAAAACGACCGATCGTTTTTCAGAAACGACCGATCGTTTCTGTAGAATTTCAAATTCCAGCTTTTAAGCTCATCCTGAAAACTGGGCGAACTGCTGCAAACTAGTAGCTAAGCTACTCAACAACTGCCAACGGTCATCTATTAATTAATGGACCTTTTTGGCTCTACAAATAAGCTACAAACCCTTTGTAGAAGGTACCAATCAACACTTAACAATTAAGCAATTCTTACAAAGCAATTCTTCAAGCTTATACTTCCAATATCTCACTTGTATTCATAAATTTTCTCGAGAGTATTATTCTTGTAATTTTATAAACTTCGAGATATTAGTTGTTAGTGAGTGATCCATTAAAATTCAATCTTGTAAAAGAGTATTTTATAAACTCATTTGTGAGCGAGTGATCGGGTAGAGGCTTTTCAAGCAAGTGTAGCTTAAAAGCTCTAGGCTTTTCATTTCGGGATACTCATAAAGTGAGGGGGAGCTTAATCGGTTGATTAAGTTCGTTAGGTTGTAACCTTGGAACGAGATTTTAGTGAAACACTCGGTAGTGAAAATACCGAGGAGAGGACGTAGGCGCGTTTTGCCGAACCTCTATAAATCTTGCGTTATTTCTTTTCCCTTAACTTTTACATTTCGTAATTTATCTATCGCGTTTATTTATTGTTTGCATAGATTAAATTAGCTTTTATTTGTTAACGAAGTGTTTAAGTTATAAAATTTCCTAATTAGATTAGTTAATAACCCATAGTTTTTATTCCGCGAAAAACGTACGAAAACCTTATTCACCCCCCCTCTAAGGTTTAGACACCTACGGACCAACAATTGGTATCAGAGCCTAGCTCTTCTATTTTATAAAATCTAACGATTTGTAGTTTAAAGATCCGACATGTCTTCGTACGCCGACTCTAAATCCATAACTAGGCCCCCGTTCTTTGACGGCACTAACTATCCCTATTGGAGAGACCTAATGAAAAATTTTCTATGTGGGTATGAAATAGATCAATGGATTAGCATTAGTAAAGGCTATAAGACGCCTAGGAGAAATGGTCTAGATAAACTTGTAGAAGAACTAGACACGGATGAACGCCTTGCTTTCTCCTTAAATTGTAGGGCTATGACTTCTATCACTTGTGCGCTCTCGCCTAGTGAATATGATAAAATTTCCGGTTGTGACACCGCTAAGAAAATGTGGGATAAGCTAGCTATTATGCACGAAGGAACTAGTCAAGTTAAGTACTCTAAAATTAGCATGCTTATTCATGATTATGAATTATTTAAAGTTGATGAGGACGAGTCTATTGCTTCCATGTACACTCACTTTACTAAGATAACTAATGATCTTAAAAGACTTGAAAAGGTATATTCTAGCAAGGAGATGGTGACGAAAATCCTACGAAGTCTTCTGAGGAAATGGGAATCGAAAGTGACGGCTATACAAGAAGCCAAGGACATGAACACACTCTCTCTCGACAACCTCATAGGATCCTTGAGCACCCATGAGCTAGATATGTCGACTCGAAAACATGAGGATGACTCGAAAAAGAAGAAAGGCATCGCCTTCAAAAGCACAACAAATGACGATAGCGACAACGATTCCTCTAGTGAGGATGATGAAATGGCACTCTTCGCCAAACGCTACAACAAGTTCCTAAGTTGGAAAAAGAAGGATGGACAACGATTTCGGAAAAAGGAGCATAAGGGAGAGCATTCCGACAAATCCAACAAGAAGGACGAAATCATTTGTTATAAATGTCACAAGCCCGGACATATGCAAAATTATTTTTGGACCGAAGCCGTAAATTCCGCTTGTTATATTTTAAATAGAGCCTTAATTAGGCCCATATTGAAAAAGACACCTTACGAATTATGGAATGAGCGAAAGCCCAATATTTCTCATTTACGTGCATTTGGTTGTAAATGTTATGTTCATAATAATGGTAAGGATAATCTAGGAAAATTCGATGCTAAGTCCGATGAAGGAATTTTCGTTGGATATGCTATATCGAGTAAAGCTTATAGAATTTTTAATAAAAGAACTTTATTGGTGGAAGAGTCGGTACATGTTTCGTTTGATGAGAATTTACCGACGATTGATAAGCCTTTAATTGTTCATAATATTAATGATGATATTTTTCATAAAGCATCTTCTTTTAATCATGTTACATCTAGCTTAGAGTCTACGCCTAGCATAGAGATTGAACCCGTTGTTGAAGAAGTCACTATAGAGAGACTTCAAACGGACTTAGAATCTAGCGTACACATTCATGAGGATTTGCCTCAAGAATGGCGGTTTGCCAATCACCATCCGCAAGATTTAATTTTGGGTAACCCGGGAGAAAGAGTGCATACACGTTCTTCTTTAAGAAATATAGTTAATCATTTTGCATTCTTATCTCAATTAGAGCCAAAGAACATTCATGAAGCGGAACTCGATGAGAGTTGGGTATTAGCTATGCATGACGAATTAAATCAATTCGAGCGTAGTAACGTATGGACTTTAGTACCTAGACCGCATGAGAAAACCATTATAGGTACGAAATGGATATTTCGTAATAAGATGGATGAATCCGGGGTAGTCATTAGAAATAAGGCTAGACTAGTAGCTCAAGGGTATAACCAAGAAGAAGGCATCGATTTCGATGAAACTTACGCACCCGTAGCTAGACTAGAAGCCATTAGAATGTTGCTTGCTTATGCTTCTTTTAAACGTTTTAAATTATTTCAAATGGATGTTAAAAGTGCATTTTTAAACGGTTTTATTAATGAGGAAGTTTATGTAAAACAACCACCCGGTTTTGAAAATCACGAGTTTCCCGATCATGTTTACAAACTTCGAAAAGCACTTTATGGTTTAAAACAAGCACCCCGGGTTTGGTATGAAAGACTTAGTAAATTTTTGATTAAAAAGGGTTTTTCTCGTGGTACTTTGGATACTACACTTTTTATTAAAAAGGATGGTAAAGACATGCCTTTAATTCAAATATATGTTGATGACATTATTTTCGGTGCTACTAATGCTCGCATGTGCAAGGAGTTTTCTAAGTGTATGCAAGGTGAATTCGAGATGAGCATGATGGGTGAACTCACCTACTTTCTTGGATTGCAAATCAAACAAACAAAGGACGGAATTTTCGTCAATCAAGCCAAATACACAAGGGACTTGCTCAAACGATTCAACATGAGCGATGCAAAGCCTCTAGGAACTCCAATGAGTCCGGCAACAAAGCTAGACAAGGATGAATCGGGTAAAAGCGTGGACCAAAAGCTCTATAGAGGTATGATTGGATCCCTCTTATATTTAACCGCAAGTAGACCCGATATCATGTTTAGTGTTTGCTTGTGTGCTAGGTATCAATCTTGCCCTAAGGAATCGCATGTTATAGCCGTTAAGTGCATATTTAGATATCTTGTAGGTACTTGCAATTTAGGATTGCTTTATCCACATGATACTTCTTTTGAATTGCTTGGCTATTCCGACGCCGACTTTGCCGGTTGTCGATTAGATAGAAAGAGTACTAGTGGCACTTGCCATTTCTTAGGAAACGCCTTAGTTTCTTGGCATAGCAAGAAACAAAACTCGGTTGCGCTTTCTACGGCGGAGGCGGAATACGTCGCCGCGGGTAGTTGTTGCGCACAAATCCTTTGGATGCGCCAAAAACTAAACGACTTTGAATTATCTTATGATAGTGTGCCTATTTTATGTGATAACACGAGTGCTATAAATCTTTCAAAAAATCCAATCCAACACTCTCGCACTAAACATATTAATTTACGTCATAATTTTTTAAGGGATCATGTTCAAAAAGGGGATATTACACTTGAATATATAAGTACCGATAGGCAATTAGCCGATATTTTTACAAAACCCCTTAACGAGGAACAATTTTGTTTTATTCGACGAGAGTTAGGCATGTTTGATGTGTGAAATATACATATATACATATATATATATTTGATTGATTTTACATATATTTAAGTATTGTTATACTTTTTATGCCAAATCAGTGTCGTACAGTGCAAAAAATTCCAGTTCTCTAACCTATTTACAGTCGATCGATCGTCTGTAAAAACGACCGATCGTTTTTCTACAGACGACCGATCATTCCTAAAAAATGACCGATCGTTTTTAAAGTGCACTCACTGGAACATTTTGGTTCAAATTCGACCGATCGAAACACAAAACGACCGATCGTTTTTCTGTTTCTCAGTTTTAAAAACGTTCTTCAAACCCTAATTAAATTCATTCAAACCCTAAATCAACTCTCTCTCTCTCAAAATTCGCCCCCTTTCAGCTCAAATTCTTTATAAACCCTATTTTTATTCGTAATTAATCCAAATATGGTTCGTACGAAGAGAGCCTCACTCAACCTCGTCGATGAACATGAGGACGAGATCGTGCCTCCGCCCCCTCGCCGCCCGGCTATTCCTCACGCTCGGCGCACCGGCTCCTCCACCGCTCCCGGTGCCTCTTCCGGCCCTCTTCCTCCTCTCTATCCTCCTTCGATGGATAAACGAGGTATATTGTCTAACTCTAGACATGCCTCTATTCCGTGAACGATTTCCCGCTCTAATGATAGATTTAAGTTTTTACAAACTCGATACTATTCTTACTCTAAAAGAGCCATTTTACAAAGAAAACGTTTACGAATTCTACAATCACCTAGTGCTTGATAGGGATCATGATGACGTACTTCGCTTGCGTTCATCATTTAATGGCCAACCGTTCGTTTACGGTATAGACCGTCTACGAAATCTATTACGCCTAGATAGCGACGGTATCCATGAGTTTAGTGATGAACTTTGTGAGACTCTCGAGATCGATAACTTCAACGATCTCAAAGACGAAATTTTTCATCCCATCCACAACAATCGCTCCAACAAAGCCCATGGCCTTCTCTTCCGAAACAAATTAGCCTACCACATCCTCTCTCATATAGTCCTCCCTCATACTTCAAATTTCACGGATGTTACCAATGAGTACATCTTTCTTCTCGGGTGCATCCATCGCCGAGTCAAACTTGACTTCGCGACACTCATTTTCTTTAAAATGGACTCGCTCAAAACGAAGTCTAAGAATGGGCTACCTTACGGTGCCTTGATTTCGGCCATCTTAAAGGACCTAAATCTAGTTCCCGGTCGAACTTTGTTCAAAAACAAGGACAAGCATATTTGGGACACTTCCTATCTTTCCCAAATGTCCATTAAATTCCATAATACCGACAAGTCCATAACTTGCTCCGGTAAGCGGGTATCCGGCCCCGACTATTCTCCTCTTACCCCCGAAGAGGAAGAGTAAGTCGGCCCTAAGCCAACACCACAAGCCGCTCGTGCCGATAATTCCTCCGAGTCCCTTCCCCCCACCGATATCCCTACCTCCTCTCGACGTCAGGGAAAAGCTCAAGTGGGATCTTCCTCTCGTGTCCCGCGCTCCGATAAGTTCTACGATGATCTCTACATCAACCAATATCGGAATGCACAAACGACTCGTCGATTGTTTCGATTCTTGCAACCGGGTCAAGAAGAGCTCGACCACCTTGATCACGAAAGTGCCGAGCAAAGGGCGCAATTCCACGGCTATTTTCCCGACCTTGTCGGGCCCCACGACGACAACGAAGATGAAGAGGATGATGCGACCTCCCACCGCGACTAGCCGGATATTTTTATTATGATTTTTGATGATGTCAAAGGGGGAGAAATACCTCTCTTTTGTTTTTTCGTTGTATTTCTTTTCCGTTCTACGAACTTCGTTTGTTTTTGATGTAATAAGTAGCATGTTTATGTTATGAATCGTCTTATGATGCTATTTATCATTCTCGTTAAATTTTATGACATCGTGTGATTGCAATTCTAGATATGCTTTGTTATCTTATTTGATGCTATTGCACTTGGTGCGCATTTATTGCTAGTTGATGGGGTTATTTTTCATTTGTGGCGATTGACCGTTTTTAGGCAAATCTATGGCCAATTTTTTTCACATGCATTTGATCGTTCCTAATCCTTAATCTTTTTAGCCTTGTTTTACCTCGTTTTAAATCGGATGTCATGACATTTACTTGCTTTTCCTCTAAAACTTTTATCCAAGTAAAACGTCATCTACACATCCCGATTATACTTGTTTAAGCAAAGAGAGCTTATAGTATGTTATAGTCAATATTTTTTCATCATCAAAAAGGGAGAGATTGTTGAACGATGTTCTTCAAATCGATTATTTTAATGATAACAAAATTTGTAAAACATAACAAAAGCTCGTTTTGCATACTAATAAATTTATCTAGTATGTTAAAGGTTCAAATGATAGATTACGTTAATACGAAGCCAACGCTTCAAGCGGAACCTCAATCGGAATTGAAACGGACTAATTACGGGCTTTCAAAGTTTGTCGAGAAAACCGAAACATTGCCAGAACAAAAAAAAACGACTGATCATGACGCATCAACGACCGATCGTTTCAGTGCGAAATTCTTCCAGTGAGCTCAGATTAAAAAACGACCGATCACAGAACTTAAAACGACCGATCGTTTTAAGGTTAAATTTGTCCAGTGAGCACTTAGCAAAAACGATCGATCATAAAGCTAAAACGACCGATCGTTTTATGTATGAATTTGTCCAGTGAGCATAGATGAAAAACGAGTGATCGTTTTTCAGAAACGACCGATCGTTTCTGTAGAATTTCAAATTCCAGCTTTTAAGCTCATCCTGAAAACTGGGCGAACTGCTGCAAACTAGCAGCTAAGCTACTCAACAACTGCCAACGGTCATCTATTAATTAATGGACCTTTTTGGCTCTACAAATAAGCTACAAACCCTTTGTAGAAGGTACCAATCAACACTTAACAATTAAGCAATTCTTACAAAGCAATTCTTCAAGCTTATACTTCCAATATCTCACTTGTATTCATAAATTTTCTCGAGAGTATTATTCTTGTAATTTTATAAACTTCGAGATATTATTTGTTAGTGAGTGATCCTGTTTCCCACAAATTTCTCTATCTAATATACCAAGACAGAAAATAAATGGAGAAAGCAAAATAATTTATTTATTTAATATTTAGCGGGTACAATCTCTGAATATTTTCTGAAATAAAGAAAATAGAAATTCTTTGATTAATCTCTTCACAAATGAGTTCTTATTGGCTCCAATAGTTTGGTGAGGATTGACTTGTTGATTTGCTTGACCTTTGAGGTTGATCTTGACTTGTACTTCTTTGTGAGTTTGATCTTCGAAAACGCTTGATTTGTGGTTTTGAAATGTTTTCGAGGATCGAAGGAGGATCTTGCTTGAATTTGTTGACGAGCTTGATTGAAGGTCTTCGGGCTTGATGAAGATCTTCGAATGCTTGGTCTTGAAAAACACTTAATTCGCGGCCTTTGGAGCTTCTTGCGGATCAAATGGTGGATTTGTCTTTAATTTGTTTATGAGCTTGCTTGAAGTTCTTCGGTCTTGATGAAGATCTTCGAATGCTTGGTCTTGAAAAACACCTAATTCGCGGCCTTTGGAGCTTCTTGCGGATCAAATGGTGGATTTGTCTTGGATTTGCTGATGAGCTTGCTTGAAGTTCTTCGGTCTTGATGAAGATCTTCAAATGCTTGGTCTTGAAAAACCCTTAATTCGCGGCCTTTGAAGCTTCTTGCGGATCAAATGGTGGATTTGTCTTGGATTTGTTGATGAGCTTGCTTGAAGTTCTTCAGGTTTGATGAAGATCTTCGAGTGCTTCGGTGGTTGATGGCTTGACTTCGGTAGAGCTTCTCTCTCTTGGATTTGGCTTCACCTTTGGCTTTCAACTTGTGTGTTTCAAGTGAGGGTAACACCCTATTTATAGGCTCGAGGAGTACTTATTCGCAAGGATGCCTCCTATATTTTTGAGTTCTTCTCAAATTTCACAATGATCAATGTGTTTACTAATAAATTGCCCAATAGTTTGTAGAAATTATAAATTAGTAGAAAAAATATAAAACTTACCATTTTCAAATAGAAATTAATCATTGGAACAAATCATCAATCTATTTGTTATTTCACCAAGAAAGGAAAACAAAAAAAAACTTGTTTTCCATCATTTCCTTTAAGATACTATTTTTTTTATTTAATAAATGAATTAAAACTCATTTCTTTTAAAACACGTGACATATTTTTATTAGTCGAAAATTTTACGTGTCTACAAATGCCCCCTTTCGAGACTTGTGCATGAATACTTTTGAAATAGACATGTCTCGAACGTACTTTTCGTTTTTTTTTTTTTGTTTTTTTTTGTTTAATTTTTTAATTAATTTTTTTTTGTTTTTTTAATTTTTATTATAAATTTTTTTTTTAGGTTTAGAAAAACAAGAACAGCCCATTTTTTTTTGGGTGAGGACGTGAGTTTTGAATTCCCCCTTTTTTTTTTGTAAAGATATCAGAACGTGATCTTTGCTTAAGTCACTAAGGACAGAACTTTTCTTTTGAAAGAAAAGATTTTGTTCTGCTAGCAAAAATATCACATATTTTATTTTATTTCCTTGTCATTAAAGCTTGAATTATTCTTAGGCGTAATTTTTGGTTAGCAACCTCTAACTCACTCACTCTTACCATCAAGTAGTATCAATCACAGCCTATCAAGACTCTTACCATCAAGTAGTATCAATCACAGCCTATCAAGGATTTCCAAATTAGTATTGCCATTATGTCATTCAAATTCGTAACTCACAGCCTATCAAGACTCTTACCATCAAGTAGTATCAATCACAGCCTATCAAGGATTTCCAAATTAATACTGCCATTATATCATTCAAATTCGTAACTCATAAATGTCCTGTATAAATAGAAGATTTATTTTTTCATTTTCTTCACCACAATACAATTTTCTTAAAAGACAACAGACTATATTCACCGGTAGTGACAGACGTCTTGTTTTTTTTTCCTTGTTCATTTTGTCACCATCACCACAGGTCAGTTTCTTTTCTTTGAAATTTTATTCTAGCACACTTTAATCCCTAAATAACACCTTCACTGGCATAGAGTAGCTACATTCCTAGTTTTATTTCTGTTCTCTCTTCATTTACATATATATATATATAGTTGCTCTAGAAATGCTCGACGAGAAAATAAATAAATTAAAATTAGGTCCTGAACTATAACCATTGAAACTTAGGTTTTGGCATATTTTTATTTCAATTCAAGTTACTAAAAAAAAATACTACGCCATTGTTTTCAAAATTCTAGAAATAAATAGTCGGGATCCTAACAGAAGGCCAAATCTTCCTATATATACGTTTTTTTTTAAAAAACAGTAGGTGAAGAAATGAAAAGAGAAAGGCTAATTAACAGCATCTTTTTTTTAAAAGAGAAACGTGAAAGACAGTAAGTAGATAAACGAGTTAAATTTTTTTTAACAATGCATCAGCATCAGCTTGTTTGTTCTCTTTTCTTGGAACATGGTCTAATGTAACATCTCCAAGCCACGAAACGAGATTCGCGGCATAGCCTTGATATGGTATCAATTCTACCTTCTTGACCTCATATTCATTTAGAACTTGATTTATGATCAATTTGGAATCTCCATACACCCTAATATGCTGGTGTTTTGCATTTAGCGCCATCTCCAATCCTAATATGAGAGCTTGATACTCTGCCATATTGTTTGAGCATTTCTGTGTGAGAGTGAAAGCATAGGGAAAAACATCTCCCTCCGGACTTAGGAACACGACCCCTGCACCGGCGCCTTCGCTGTTTGCGGCCCCATCAAAATACATTGACCAGGGCGGCTGAACCTCTATACACATTACATCTTCATCGGGTAGGTCTTCGGATAGCTCCCATTCAGCGGGCATTGGGTGGTCGGCAAGGAAATCTGCAAGAACTTGACCCTTGACAGCCTTTTGAGGAACATAGATTATTTCAAATTCTTGATAGAGAAGTGCCCACCTGGCTAGGCGGTCTAACCACACTGGTTTAGACATAACGTACTTGACTGGATTCGCTTTAGATATAAGTCGAATTGTATGGGCCTGGAAATAATGCCTTAACTTCTTTATCGCAAAAACCAAGCCCAAACACATTTTCTCGATTGGCGTGTAATTCAATTCGCACGAAGTCATTGTTCTACTAAGATAATACAAAGCATTCTCTTTTCCGACGTCATTTTCTTGGGCTAATAGACCTCCAATGGACCGCTCTTGTGCCGCAAGGTATAGAAGTAAAGGCTTTCCAAGAATTGGAGCTCCTAATACTGGGGGTTTTACTAGGTAAGACTTGATTGCGTCAAGAGCATTATCACATGATTCATCCCATTCGAATTGGGTCCCCTTTTTCATGAGTCGACTGAAAGGTTGGCAACGACCTGCCAGGTTTGAGATGAATCGTCGAATATACGCTAGTTTTCCTTGTAGGCTTCTTAGCTCGTGAATATTTCTTAGGGCTTGTACCTTCATGATGGCCTCAATTTTGGATTCGTCGATTTCGATTCCTCGATGGCGAACGATAAATCCGAGGAATTTTCCCGATGTGACCCCGGAGGCACATTTAAGCGGATTCATCTTGAGCTGAAAGCGTCGTAATCGTTTGAAAACCGCCTCCAGGTCTTCGAGGTGTTGATGGTGGTCTTTAGTCTTTACAACGATGTCATCTACATAGCACTCAATGTTCTTGTGGAGCATGTCATCGAAGATCCTTTGCATTGCTCTTTGGTAAGTCGCGCCAGCATTCTTTAATCCAAATGGCATCACCTTGTAACAGTAGATACCTTTAGGCGTGCGAAAGGCGGTCATCTCTTCATCTCGTGGATCCATGCGGATTTGATTATACCCAGACGATCCATCCATGAACGACAAAGTTTCATCCCCAGTTGTAGCATCAACCATGAGTTCGGTTATGGGTAGCGGAAACTCATCTTTAGGACATGCATTGTTGAGATCTCGAAAGTCAACGCATACTCGAATCTGGCCATTCTTTTTCTTCACAGGAACTATGCTTGAGATCCATGTCGGATATTTGACTTCTCTTATGAACCCTGCCTCAATGAGCTTGTTAACTTCCAACTCAATTTGCTGAACCAATTCTGCTCGAAATCTCCGTTGAGCTTGCTTAACTGGCCGTGCTCCATGTTTTACCGCTAGGTGGTGGACTGCTATTTTTGGGTCCAGCCCTGGCATTTCTTCATAACTCCAAGAGAAAACATCCTTGAATTCCTTAAGCAACTTGATGTAGCCCTCTTTATCTTTATCGGTTAAAAGTGCACTTAAGTATGTTGGTCGCGGATCATCCAATGTGCCAAGATTTACTTCTTCTAACTCATCCACAGTGGATTGGATGCCCTCTTCAAGTTCTTCGGGTGCCTCTGCTATATCTCTTTCAACTTGTTCCTCGTCATCCATAAGAGTGATGTGGTAGGATTCCGCAATTTTCAATTTTTCTAGTTGCAAGATGTTATTCCCCTCTACAGACTTCACTGTTCTTTTACGGCGCATTTGAGCGAACCATGTTTTCCTTTCAGATGCCCCCAGGCGCTTAAAAACTGATTTTCTCTTTGTTAACCTTTGAAATACTGAAGCTCTTTTGGTCGCGCCTAAACGTTCGAATACCGACCTTCTTCTTCTCAGCAATATTTCGAGTGAAGGTTCTCTTTTGCTTGTCGACTCTATGAGCATTGGGCCTCCCCTTATGGTTAACCTTTCAAAACTTTGGGGTATAGTTCGAGATGAGTGAGGCCATTGGACAATGGGCTCTCCCACCCATAATTGCCGACGAGGTTCTAAATCATTTGAGCCACAAGATTCACACTTTGGTGTTGAGTCTTCTTCTTCGAACATGATATAACAGTTGCTTGATTTTCTTACGATTATTTTTGCTGGTTAAGGCGGCTTGTACCCAATCCCTGCACGAGATCCTTTTACTATGTAGCCTTTTCGTTTCAACATGCACTGAGTTTGGTTAAGGCCGTAACATTCTTTCCCCATTACTGTCGGAGTAAGTTTTCCAAGAGGGCTTGATTCCTTAGATGTATAGCCTGCATTTGCGAGCATTTTGTATGCTTTTGGGCTGAAAACTTCTTTTGATGAATCTCCATGCTCAATTAATGGGCCATGTGTTGGTCTAACAAATCCTTTAAGTACCCCAACTTTCTTGATTGATGTTATAGGAAAAGTTAAGTCGCCACCCTTGTGACTATCAGCACTTAACGACTTAATAGTTTGAGACGAGAGCTTAGTCCCTGTTTTGCCTTTTGTAACATCTACTCCAGTCTTCTTTCTTTTGTCGATCTTTTCATTTTCTTTTATAGGACCTAGAGAGGGAGCATACACAAATGGTTCTACTTCTTTTCCTTTATCCATGTAGAACTTAGCGTCTGCGAAATATGATTCCACTCCGTTGAATGGATTATCATCATCCATGACCCTCTTCACCACATTGTCCTTACAATATTTGAAACATTGATGAAGTGTAGACGGGACAACTCCATTTTCGTGAATCCATGGTCGTCCTAAAAGCATATTATAAGAAGTTTTCGCATTAAGGACGTGAAACAATGCGCTTGACACCATTTCATCTATCACAAGCTTTAAGTGGATTTTTCCAACGGCCCTTTGTCCTTCTTGATTAAAGCCCTGGATCATGAGACGACTTTGTGATAATTCGTTGGTTGGAATTCCAAGATCGTTTAACGTACGCAGTGGTAGAATATTGACAGCGGACCCCCCATCTAGTAAAATCCTATTTATCTTTTTCTCTTGCATGTATCCGGAAACAAAGAGTGGGCGATTATGAGGTTTTGTGTCAAGCACCAAATCGTCATCAGAGAAGTTAATAGTTGTCACGTCTGCCACTTGATTTACATCTTCTTTTTGAAATGATGTTTCCGAAATTTCATCCGAACCACATTCGCTTTCTTCTGTGTACTCCTCTATGCTTGCGACATTGCATGAATTAGAAAGATAGTAGTCTTCGTCCTCTTCATCTTCGAAGTAACCATCCTCCATGCAACCTTCACACTCGCAAACATCCCAGAAGCAATGACCGTTGTCTTCTTTAAACTTGTAGATCGGCTTGCCTCGATAGTAGTATGGAATAGGCACTCCCGTACTAATATCTGGATTTGATGTTTCTTCAACTACTCTCCCTTGGAGTCGTCGCTGCACATAGTAATCCCCCTCGGATTCTTTTAGCACCCCAATTTGCTTATCGTCGGCCTCATACATTTTCTTTAGAAATTGTTGACACTCCAAGCAGAAGTCTTTACACAACCCTAGCGCATGCGAAGGTTGGCCATTGCTTTCGAATTTGAGTGTTTCTAAGGAATCTTCAAGTGGATTGGTAAAGTTGAGAGATTGATTGACTTCTTTCGTCTTGTCCTCTCTATGAAAATCTTCCCATGTGGGTGGCGTTGATCCTCCCACTTCTTTCTTTTTGGCATATTGGACAAAATAGTCGAACTTTCCTGATGGCTCACCCAACAGGCCAACACTTGCGTCTCTAGCTTCGTATCTTTCCTGTAGTGATTGTTGGGTTGATTTCCTCTTAGTTTTATTTTTCTTACTCTTTTCCTTAGCTTCTGCATCGTCTTCAAAGAAGTCATCCCATTGGTCATCCAAACAATCTTCGCATTCACAAACATCAAAGAAGCAATGGCCGTCTTTCTTGAATTCATAAATAGGTTGTCCTTCATAAATGGAGTGAACTGGTATGTTTTGTAGTGGTTGTGGGTTATTCGAAGGGTACTCTTCTCCCTCTTCAAACTCACTCAATTCTTCGCTGGTGGATAATCTTGAACCTCTCGTATGGCTAACATAAGTCCATGAGGTATTGCCTTCAGTGCTCGAGTTTTGCATGATGATTGCAATTGGCGACAGAGATCCAAATTGAATCATGACTGTCCTTATCTCGTCCATTCTTTCAGACTCTGGATTTGTAATGATACATGTGTAATTGGCAGTAGTTATTTCTTCATCCTCCAAAGAGATTTTTCCTTGACCGGCCAATTGTACGATCTTTTCCTTCAAGACGAAACACTTGTGGGTTGGGTGACTGACGAGACGGTGGAATTTGCAATAATTTGCATCATCAACTTTGTCGGCCTCTTCGGGACGTTTCATTTGTGGAAGATCGATTAGCTTAAGTACGAGGAGTTCTTCTAGCATGCGAGGAACTTCGTTATCAGGAAACGGGTATTCCTTCTCTTGCATCTCCCTTAGCGTGAGTCTTCTTTTTTCGCTTCTTTGATTTACATTGGGCTTGTCATCTTCAACATTCTTCATGCTAGCTTTCACCTTGATGGGAGGAAGGCTTTGAGATGGAGTTGTCACGACAAACGATTCTCTTTTATCAGCTATTGCACGAGATTTGATCCATTTCCTTCCATCTTGTTTATTTGGAGTCTTTTGAGTTCCTGGAAGTAGGAGAGCTTGGTCACTGCTAGTCGAGATACTAACTTCCATGTCATGAGCTCTACTTTCCAAATCCTCAAATGTTTTTGGTTTTATTCCTTAGAGAATGTAGGACAATCCCCAATGGATGCCTTGAACACACATCTCTATTGCTGATGTTTCGGACAGTCTATCTTTGCAATTCAAGCTCAATCCCCTCCATCGATGAATGTAGTCCTCAACAGGCTCGTCTTTCCATTGGCGGGTATTTGTCAATTCCATCAAGCTCACAGTGCGCCTAGTGCTATAGAAACGATTAAGGAATCCTTGCTCCAATTGTTCCCAAGTGTCAATTGATCCCAGTTGCAAGTCGCAATACCATTCGAAGGCATTTCCTTTTAGTGTGCGAACAAATTGCTTCACCATGAGATCCCCATAAGTCCCTGCATTGTTGCAAGTCTCGATGAAATGTGCAATGTGTTGATTAGGATTTCCCTTGCCATCAAATTGTTGAAACTTGGGTGGCTGATATGCGTAAGGCATCCTTAATTGTTCGATTCTCTGTGTGTAAGGTTTGACATAGCCGAAGGAGGAATGTGCCGCTTCTTCATATTTCCCTTTTACGGTACCCAGTATGAACTCTTTCAGCTGCTCTAGAGAGATTGCGCCATTCGTTATTTCTAAAGGCCTTTCCTCATTTGAAGAACCTTCACCTCCTTCAGTTCTACGTCGATTTTCCCCTTGGCGTGGATCCGCTAATTGTTGAACTCTGTCCGTCAATATCTCCATCTGAGCGTCTCGTTCAATAAAAGCCTTCATTAAAGTTTCTAGGGTCCCAGCGATGGCATTAACTTGTTCTTCCACCGTAGGAGCGTTTATCACCATTACTTGCATATTTGTTGAGTTTGTTGAAGTAGCAACCACTGATCGGGGAGTGTTAGTTATGGAATCTGAGTTGTCCTCTAAGTGATGGTTTCCAATCAAGCCTTCTTCATCAGAAGAGTCACTTGCCCATGTACCATCTTTGAAATTTGCTTTCACTTCGGAGCTAGCCTCTACCTTTTTGCCCATGACAAGGAATGAGGGTGCTGATAGTTGGACAGTGGACTTGCTTCGAGTCATCATGATGTGACTGTTTTGCGTATTTTTATTTTGAGCCATGAATGGTTAATCGATTGACGAAGAGAAAAGATGAATGGCAGAAATTGTCCCACCGGGTGTGCCAAAATTTGTTTCCCACAAATTTCTCTATCTAATATACCAAGACAGATAATAAATGGAGAAAGCAAAATAATTTATTTATTTAATATTTAGCGGGTACAATCTCTGAATATTTTCTGAAATAAAGAAAATAGAAATCCTTTGATTAATCTCTTCACAAATGAGTTCTTATTGGCTCCAATAGTTTGGTGAGGATTGACTTGTTGATTTGCTTGACCTTTGAGGTTGATCTTGACTTGTACTTCTTTGTGAGTTTGATCTTGGAAAACGCTTGATTTGTGGTTTTGAAATGTTTTCGAGGATCGAAGGAGGATCTTGCTTGAATTTGTTGACGAGCTTGATTGAAGGTCTTCGGGCTTGATGAAGATCTTCGAATGCTTGGTCTTGAAAAACACTTAATTCGCAGCCTTTGGAGCTTCTTGCGGATCGAATGGTGGATTTGTCTTGGATTTGTTGATGAGCTTGCTTGAAGTTCTTCGGGTTTGATGAAGATCTTCGAATGCTTGGTCTTGAAAAACACTTAATTCGCGGCCTTTGGAGCTTCTTGCGGATCAAATGGTGGATTTGTCTTGAATTTGTTGATGAGCTTGCTTGAAGTTCTTCGGTCTTGATGAAGATCTTCGAATGCTTGGTCTTGAAAAACACCTAATTCGCGGCCTTTGGAGCTTCTTGCGGATCAAATGGTGGATTTGTCTTGGATTTGCTGATGAGCTTGCTTGAAGTTCTTCGGTCTTGATGAAGATCTTCGAATGCTTGGTCTTGAAAAACACTTAATTCGCGGCCTTTGGAGCTTCTTGCGGATCAAATGGTGGATTTGTCTTGGATTTGTTGATGAGCTTGCTTGAAGTTCTTCAGGTTTGATGAAGATCTTCGAGTGCTTCGGTGGTTGATGGCTTGACTTCGGTAGAGCTTCTCTCTCTTGGATTTGGCTTCACCTTTGGCTTTCAACTTGTGTGTTTCAAGTGAGGGTAACACCCTATTTATAGGCTCGAGGAGTACTTATTCGCAAGGATGCCTCCTATATTTTCGAGTTCTTCTCAAATTTCAAAATGATCAATGTGTTTACTAATAAATTGCCCAATAGTTTGTAGAAATTATAAATTAGTAGAAAAAATATAAAACTTACCATTTTCAAATAGAAATTAATCATTGGAACAAATCATCAATCTATTTGTTATTTCACCAAGATAAAAGAAAACAAAAAAAAACTTGTTTTCCATCATTTCCTTTAAGATACTATTTTTTTTATTTAATAAATGAATTAAAACTCATTTCTTTTAAAACATGTGACATATTTTTATTAGTCGAAAATTTTACGTGTCTACAGATCCATTAAAATTCAATCTTGTAAAAGAGTATTTTATAAACTCATTTGTGAGCGAGTGATCGGGTAGAGGCTTTTCAAGCAAGTGTAGCTTAAAAGCTCTAGACTTTTCATTTCGGGATACTCATAAAGTGAGGGGGAGCTTAATCGGTTGATTAAGTTCGTTAGGTTGTAACCTTGGAACGAGATTTTAGTGAAAATACTGAGGAGAGGACGTAGGCGCGTTTTGCCGAACCTCTATAAATCTTGCGTTATTTCTTTTCCCTTAACTTTTACATTTCGCAATTTATCTATCGCGTTTATTTATTGTTTGCATAGATTAAATTAGCTTTTATTTGTTAACGAAGTGTTTAAGTTATAAAATTTCCTAATTAGATTAGTTAATAACCCATAGTTTTTATTCCGCGAAAAACGTACGAAAACCTTATTCACCCCCCCTCTAAGGTTTAGACACCTACGGACCAACAATTGGTATCAGAGCCTAGCTCTTCTATTTTATAAAATCTAACGATTTGTAGTTTAAAGATCCGACATGTCTTCGTACGCCGACTCTAAATCCATAACTAGGCCCCCGTTCTTTGACGGCACTAACTATCCCTATTGGAGAGACCTAATGAAAAATTTTCTATGTGGGTATGAAATAGATCAATGGATTAGCATTAGTAAAGGCTATCAGACGCCTAGGAGAAATGGTCTAGATAAACTTGTAGAAGAACTAGACACGGATGAACGCCTTGCTTTCTCCTTAAATTGTAGGGCTATGACTTCTATCACTTGTGCGCTCTCGCCTAGTGAATATGATAAAATTTCCGGTTGTGACACCGCTAAGCAAATGTGGGATAAGCTAGCTATTATGCACGAAGGAACTAGTCAAGTTAAGGACTCTAAAATTAGCATGCTTATTCATGATTATGAATTATTTAAAGTTGATGAGGACGAGTCTATTGCTTCCATGTACACTCGTTTTACTAAGATAACTAATGATCTTAAAAGACTTGAAAAGGTATATTCTAGCAAGGAGATGGTGACGAAAATCCTACGAAGTCTTCCGAGGAAATGGGAATCGAAAGTGACGGCTATACAAGAAGCCAAGGACATGAACACACACTCTCTCGACAACCTCATAGGATCCTTGAGAACCCATGAGCTAGATATGTCGACTCGAAAACATGAGGATGACTCGAAAAAGAAGAAAGGCATCGCCTTCAAAAGCACAACAAATGACGATAGCGACAACGATTCCTCTAGTGAGGATGATGAAATGGCACTCTTCGCCAAACGCTACAACAAGTTCCTAATTTGGAAAAAGAAGGGTGGACAACGATTTCGGAAAAAGGAGCATAAGGGAGAGCATTCCGACAAATCCAACAAGAAGGACGAAATCATTTGTTATAAATGTCACAAGCCCGGACATATGCAAAACGAATGTCCCTTGAAGAAAAAGGACAAGTTCGGAAAGAAAAAGGAAGACAAGAAGGCATTTTTGGCCGCATGGGGGAGCGATGATGATAGCTCCAATAGCGACAATGAAGAAATCGCAAATCTATGTCTCATGGCTAGAGACGACGATACCGAGGATGTAAGTTTTCACTCCTCTAACTCTTCTATTTCTAGTAATGATGATTTTGATATAAATGATGTATTAGCCTCTTTAGAAAAAGCTAGAGGTAAAAACAAATCATTTAGAAAGATGCTAATTACTCTACAAGACGAACTCGAGAACTTAGCCATAAAAAATGACTCACTCATGTCTAAAAATGCCGAACTTACCATAGAAAATGATAAGTTAGTTAAAGACCTTAGTTCATGTAAACTCAAGGCGGATAGCGCCGAACTTACTCTCGCTAAGTTCACGAAGGGAAATAAAATGCTAAGTACTATATTAGCTTCTCAACAAAGTGCATATGATAAAACCGGTGTAGGGTACAACCCACTCTTAACGACTAAGCATAAAAATCTATTCACCAAACAAGTGGCAAAGAATGAAAATAGACAACCAAATTACTCTCATAAGAACAACTCGTATAAAAATAACTTAGTTTATAATCGTTTTGTCAAACCAACCATACATCTTAAATGTATTACTTGCAACCGTAGTGATCACTATGAAGATTATGTTTATTGCCCTTATAGGTATAAAGTAAATAGAAATGATTTGGTTTGGATTCCAAAGGGTCGAGACACTAACCCTCAAGAACCCAAAAGTGGATTAGGGTACCAATGATCGTTTTGTCTTGTAGGTATGCTTGAGGTCAAAAATTAACGAGGACAAGTGGTTCTTGGATAGTGGATGCTCAAGACATATGACGGGAGACAAAACAAAATTCACCACTCTTGCACCTAAAGACGGAGGCTTTGTGACCTTCGGGGATAATATCAAGGGAAAAATCATTGGTATTGGTAGTATCTCTAAACCATCAAATGTTGTTATTGATAATGTACTGCTTGTTGATGGTCTTAAACATAACTTGCTTAGTATAAGTCAACTTTGTGATTTGGGTCACAAAGTCATTTTTGAAAAATCGCATTGCATCATTCATTGTATTTCGGATAATAAAACTATTCTCATGGGTCAAAGACAAAATAATGTCT
Organism: Primula vulgaris; assembly: GCA_963920805.1. NCBI lineage: Eukaryota > Viridiplantae > Streptophyta > Magnoliopsida > Ericales > Primulaceae > Primula > Primula vulgaris. The sequence goes on along the minus strand of OY987222.1, from coordinate 1,341,929 downwards.
ATATGATTGATTTGAATAGTTCGGTGGATAATGAAGTTAAGTGTCTTGTTACTATCAACGACAATGGTTGGTTGTGGCATAGACGACTTGGTCATGCAAGTCTTGATTTACTTGCTAAACTTTCTAGTAAATATTTGGTAATAGGTTTACCAAAAGCTCCTTATATAAAGGACAAACTTTGTCACGCTTGCCAATTAGGAAAACAAACAAAGATTTTTTTTAAGTCTAAAAATATTATATCTACTACTCGTTGTTTGGAGCTCATTCATATGGACTTAGTTGGCCCCTTCCGAACACTTAGTCTTGGTGGGCATGCATATGCTTTCGTCATGGTTGACGATTTTAGTCGCTTTACTTGGGTATTGTTTTTAACTCATAAGCATGAAGCATTTAGAGAATTCTCTATTATTTGCAAAAAGCTCCAAACACGAAAGGGTTATATGATCAAAAGTATCCGAACCGATCATGGTAAGTAATTTGAGAACACTCCATTTCAAACTTATTGTGATGAAAATGGTATTGATCATAATTTTTTGGCCCCTCGTACGCCCCAACAAAATGGGGTAGTAGAGAGGAAGAATAGAACCCTAGAGGAAATGGCACGGACCATGCTTTGTGAAAATAATTTGCCAAAGTATTTTTGGGCCGAAGCCGTAAATTCCGCTTGTTATATTTTAAATAGAGCCTTAATTAGGCCCATATTGAAAAAGACACCTTACGAATTATGGAATGAGCGAAAGCCCAATATTTCTCATTTACGTGCATTTGGTTGTAAATGCTATGTTCATAATAATGGTAAGGATAATCTAGGAAAATTAGAGAGTATTAGTAATGGTATGACCCTTTTTACGACTTTTATCTATGCTTCTAATATTTAAAGCATTAGGTTTAATCTTTGGAAAGATATTGAAAATATAGCCCCCACTACTGCTAATATCCCTTGGGTATTAGGGGATTTTAATACTCTTATATTCCCCACAGACAACAAAGGGGGTTGAAAAAAACTGGCCCAATTATTACAATGATTTTCCTAATTGTATAAACAATGCTATGCCATATGATCTCAGATACAAAGGATTTTTCCACATTTGGTGTAATAATGGAAACACTATCCTTAATCAGAGACAAATAGATATAGTACTTGTTAATGATAGCTACATTACTAACTTTAATTATTCTGATGCTGAATTTCTCCCCTATGATATTTCAGACCATAACCCCTACATTATTACAACTGGTAGTAAATTAAACTCTAATCCTAAATCTTTTAGATTCTTTAACTACTGGACCAAGCTAGATAATTTTTATGAGACTATTTCTCAAGCTTGGAGCACTCCTTTCAAAGGTAGTAAAATGTTCAGGGTCTATAAAAATCTTCAAATTACTAAAAATGCTTTGAAAGAATTTGCTTCTAAACACGGTACCAATTTGAAAGCTAAAGTGAACCAAGCTAGAGAAGATCTTCATGCTGCTCATATTGCTTTTGATAAGGGTAACCCTTCATACCCTCTTCATCTAGTCAATACTGAAAAAACCAAACTTCTCACCCTCCTTAATTTAGAAGAAAGTGTGGTTAGGAAAAAAAGTAAAATTAGTTGGCTTAACGAGGGAGAGCAGAACACTTATTACTTTCACAAAGCTATAAATCAGAGAAATAATAGAAATAGAATTATATCCATAACTGATGATGTTGGTAGAAAACTTACTAAACACAAGGATATAGCCTCTAACTTTCTGAATTACTATGAGTAGGTTCTTGGTTCCGATAATAGTACTGACTACCCTCGAAAAGAGGAGCTAGCTATCTTTGTTAAAAAAGTTATCACCCCTGATATGCATTCAAACATGGATAGAATTTTTACTAAGGAGGAGATCATTGGTTGTTTTCTTAATTTAAATTCTAACAAAGTCTCTAGGCCTGATGAGTTTAATGACTTCTTTTTTCAAAAACCTTGGCACATTATTGGTAATGATATTGTTGAGGCAATTCAAGACTTTTTTCTTTCCAAATTGGTCGGACTTAAAACATGTTATAAAAATAAATCTTTTTTAACCTAGCAAGAGTACTAGGGTCAACCGTCGTATTTAATGTGATAAGTAAGATTCGTTCCACGGAGATAGTGTTAATCAATTTAATTATTATTTAAGATACACTTTTAATTCTAGGGTTTATAAAGATACAGCTCAAGCCTTTGTTTTTAATTAAAATAAAACTAAACTAACATGCAAGGATAAATTATAAACTGAAACAATGGATGTCAAGCCTTGTTAAACCATCGATCTAACAAACATGCAATTAATGACGATAAAATAAATAAAAATGCAATTAAGGGATAAGAGTGATATTACTTGTGAAATAAATCTCAATCAAGAAGGAAGATGAACAAGCTAAGTATAGATGATTTCAACTCCTTTCTCTAATTTGACCTATACTAACAGGGCAGATATTCCTTTAGTTTTTGCTGGTTTTCTAAACTCAGTAAATAATTATTTAAGTGTTAATAAAGTAATATTACATGGATTTTAGATAGTGGAGCTAGTTAACATACAGTAAATTCAAGTTCTTATTTTTCAGAATATAGGAAAAGTAGTTTACCTTTTGTTAATTTATCTAATGGAAATAGAGCTACTGTTACTCATGTAGGTACATTGTTTTTTAAATCTGGGTTGGTTTTGGAAAATATTTTATGTGTTCCATCTTTTATTTTTAATTTGATTTCTGTTAGCAAGTTGACTAGAGATGCTCCTTGTTGTTTAAGTTTTAATTCTAGCATATGTCTTATTCAAGACCAGAGCTCTTTAAAAATGATTGGTACGCAGCTGAGAGAAATGGTCTCTATATCTTTGAGAATCATTTTGTTGTTCTTTCTGATATTTCCAAGTTTTATTCTCATAAGTTTCATTATGTTTTTAGTAGTTCCTCCTCAAATAAGTCTTCTATTTGGCATATTAGGTTAGGTCATGCTAGTAAAACAATGTTAAATCTTGCTATTCATGATGTAAATGTTAGTTCTCATACTGTGTGTGATACTTGTCATCTTGCTAAACATCATAAATCTCCTTTTACAATGAGTACTTCTTATACTTCTTATGCTTTTGAATTGATTCATTCTGATTTATGGGGTCCCTATGCTACATCTACTCAAAATGATCATAAGTTTTTTCTAACTACAGTAGATGATTATATTAGGTGTACATGGATTTTTCTCCTTAAAAATAAGTCTAATACTGCTAGTGTTGTTTCACATTTTCATAAAATGGTAAAAACTTAGTTTAGTTGTAATATTAAAATATTAAGGTCTGATAATGGTACTTAGTTTAATTTGGATAATTTCTATTTAGATAATGGTATTATACATCAAACTAGTTGTGTTGATACACCACAATAGAATGGAATATTAGAAAGGAAGCATCAACACCTTCTAAATGTAGTTAGCGCATTGAGAATTGGTTCTTTATTACCTTTAGTTTTCTGGGGAGATTGTGTTCTTACAGCATCTTATTTAATTAATAGATTGCCTACAACTCTTTTACACAATAAGTCACCTTTTGAAATGTTATATAAAAATAAGCCTTCCAATAATCATCGTACGGTTTATGATTACTTGTGCTATGACAGTACATTATCTAGAAACATGACTAGATTTGATGCAAGAGGGAGAAAGCGTACTTTAATAGGATATGGTAATAGTAACAAAGGTTATAAATTGTATGATCTAGATACTCATGAGATTTTTCTTTCTAGAGATGTAATTTTTTATGAGAGTATAATGCCATTTCATGAGAATGTTGTTGAGTTAGAGACTACAACTGGTAATTTTGATCATGTTTTGTCTGATAATATTGCTAGTGTGGATAAACTAAATATTAATAAGTTTAATAAACCTGATCATGTTGTTTCTAATGTTACTGATAATGCTAAAAGGCCTTCTAGGGTTCATAATTCACCTGCTTATTTAAAAGATTATCATGTTGCTTCTAATGAAGTTTCTTCATCACCTAATGGTGTTTTATATCCTTTGTCATCTTCTGTTACTTATAATAAGTTTCTTCTAAGTTTAAAACTTTCTTTTTGGCTATTTCTTCTAACATAGAACCTAAAAGTTACAAACACGCACACATATTAATCCTATATGGCAGGATGCGATGAAAAATGAAATAAAAGATTTAGAAGAAAATAAGACTTGGATTTTAACTGAATTACCATCTGAAAAACAGGCTACATGTTGTAAATGGGTATATAGAATTTAGTATAAGTCTGATGGTAGTATAGAAATATATAAAACTAGACTTATAGCTAAAAGATATACACAATTAGAGTGAATTGATTATGAACCTACTTGTTGGCCCGTGTGGCTAAACCTTAGAGGGGGGGTGAATAAGGTTTTAGGCGTTTTTCGCAAAATTAAAATTCTAAGCATGATTAACAACATAACTAGCTCAATATAAATTTGTGACAATAAATATGCGATGATAATATATGAATGAATTAATATATGCGCATAATCACAAAAATATAAGTTGCGGAAAGTAAAAGTTAAGGAAAGAAATTGACACCGTGATTTATAGAGGTTCGGCAAATCGGCCTACGTCCTCTCCTCGGTATTCAAGCTACCTAGTATTTCACTAAAATTCTTCTTTCCGATTTTACAAATCCTATCGAGCTAATCAATCGATTTGCTCACCCTTTACCCGAGTTTCCTACTCTTGATACAAGTGCAAGCGAACACGTTTACGAGTCAACGACTCCCTCTCACTCTATGAATACCCAAGTGTTTAACCTAGAGCTTTTAACCAACACTTTGGCTTAAAAGCTTCTACCCAAACACTCACTCACAAATGAGCTTATAATTTGCTCTTTACAAATTTATCGAATAATAAAACAACACTCACAATTTGATTGCTTCTAAATAAGCTAATTTGTGATATTTGATGTTGTTCGATCTTGGTTTGAGCTTGTATCCCTTTCTCTTCAATTTCCCTCTTTTTAGAGCTTTTTCTCAATCAATGGAGAATTTAGGGTTTTAAGATTGAGAGAGGTTGAAGGATTGATTGTGTATTTTTAGAGAGTGAAAGGGGTGTGTTTATAAGACTATAAAAGTATGTTTTCTGAATTATGACCGTTGGGTATGGGTTGAGGGTTTTATCCAATGGTTAAAGCTGCTTATTCAAGAAAAGCTAAAAAGTTGTTTCTGAAATCTGCAGAAAACGATCGGTCGTTTTCTGCATTCGATCGGTCGTTTTCAGAAAACGATCGGTCATTTTCTACACATGACCGATCGTTTTTATAACGACCTCACTGGAAGAAATTTGACCAAAAACGATCGGTCATTTTTGTCCAGACGATCGGTCGTTTTCTGGCAATCTTCAGTATTCCCACTTTACTTCGAATGCTTGTAATTTCTTCGTTTTAGTTCCGATTCTGGTTCCGCTTGAACCTTTGGCTTCGTTATCAAATGCTCTATCTTTCTGATGTCCTGAAATATACATTTTGTCTTTTGGAAAATACAAAGCATTATATCATCGAAATAGAGAAATCGTAAAATCATTAAAAAATAATCAAACTTATAATCAAAATCAATTATTGAACCTATGGTTCAACACTACTTTTTCACCAGTAGCAAAAATGACTATAGTTAGATGTTTCTTGTCTATAGCTGCTTGTCAAAATTGGGTTTTGTCTCAAATAGATGTTAATCATGATTTTTTACATGGGGATTTAGATGAAAAAGTTTACATGTTAGTACCACCTGGGAAATCAAATATAGTTTGCAAATTACAGAAGTATTTATATGGGTTAAAATAAGCTTCTAGACAGTGGTTTTAAAAACTAAGCACTGCACTTCTTTTATTTGGTTTTGTTCAATTTTCTGCTGATCATTCCTTGCTTACTTTCAATAAAAATGGTGTCTTCTTAGCATTTTTAATATATGTAGATGATATTTTAATTGGTAGCACTTCTTCTGATTTAGTTACTCAGGTTAAATATTTCTTAGATACTCAGTTTAAACTTAAGGATTTACGTCCCATTAATTTTGTTTTAGGAATTGAAATTGCCAGAAATAAAGATGGTATTCATGTTTGTCAATGAAAATATAAGTTAAAACTACTAGCTTAAGCTGGTCAATTAGCTGCTAAACCGTCTAGTTTTTCCATGGATACTAAGTCTAAATACACCATTGATGATAATAATTTGTATGAGGATGTTACTGAATATAGGAGATTAATAGGTAAATTGTTGTATCTAACTATTACCAGGCCTGACATTAGCTTTGCAGTACATTCTTTGAATCAATTTTTATCTTGTCCAATTAAAAAGCATTTTGCAGCACTTTTGAGAATTGTAAGCTACATAAAATGTGATCCTTCTCAAGGTATATTCTATCCTTCTTCTTCTAATTTATGTTTAAAAGTCTTAATGATTCAGATTGGCCAGCATGTGTAGATAATTGAAAATCTGTCACTGGTTTTTGCATTTAGTTAGGTGAATTTTTTATTTCATGGAAAAGTAACAAACAACACATCATTTCTAGGAGTTTTGCAGAAGCAGAATATAAAGCTTTAGCTTCCACTTCATGCGAAATAATTTGGTTATTACGGCTGCTAAAAGATTTTAACATTGTTAATGAAAATCCTGTGACATTATATACTGATAGTAGGTCAGCTTTAGCCTTAGCAAACAATGTTGTGTATCATGAACGTACCAAACACATTGATGTGGACTGTCATTTTACAAGAGAAAATATACAGCAGAAAATTATACATCCATTACATGTTTATACTTCAAATAACCTAGTTGACATTTTTACAAAAACTTTAGGTTCACTATTTTCACCAATTTATTGTCCAAGTTGGGTGTTTTATCTTTACACAACCCAACTTGAGGAGTATATTAAATATATATGGTTTATTTGCTATTTTGGACTAAATTGTCACTTGCATGTACATAGGGACTCAATTGAATAAACATCGATACTTGTTTTGTTAATACATTTTGGACAATTTATATTTATCATTTTTTGTAATCAAATGACTGATTTGTAATACTTTTGATACTATCGGGGACTATATAAGGAACCGAGATTATCTGTAATTAATTAATTCTTTTTAATAAAAGTTCTTTTCACCGTCTCTCTCTATATACTTACTATACTTATATATATATATATATATATGGCGATCAACATATTTTGATCGCATTTTTTCACCTTCGATTACTATCTGGTCACCAGAACGTGACATTCTACATGTAGCATTAATAAATAAATAAATAAATAATGGGACCCCACCAATGATATAAAAAACTATGAATTTTCTTAAATTGACATTATTGCCAAAAACCCCCCTTTTACCATCCAGTAAGATCTCTATAAATTTAGAGAGATACTAATTCGAAAATTTATAATTTATTATTTTAAAGGAGTCTTTATCGATTCAATAAATATATACTCAAGAATGACATGGAACTTATTATATATTAATAAGATTACTCGTTAAAATCGTTAGTAACATCAAATATCACATACTAATGTGTAATTTTTGTTACATCTTAAATCGTTTAACAAACTAATAATAGACATTATATGCACTAAATCGTCATGGTAATGTTTTGTCATTTTAAAAATTTTTATTTTATAATTTTGTCTGGACCAAATATTTATATAAGGATATTTCTAAAATTTATTATTTTTAATGATTTATCAAAATTTGTGAATTTTTTTACATTGGCCCACGTCAGAACTGAAAATATATATTATTTTAGTGAGTTTATTAATTTAAAGAGGTTCTACTATAGTTTAATCTTACCCTATGAGTACGCTTTTGTCTTAGATCAATCTCTCGACACAAATACGGGCTAGTCCACGTCTAGTGAGTTTAGCCAAAAATAGAGGCAATTCCAAAAATACCAGTTTTGTCATGAATAGGTAACTTAGGTAACGATATCCACACTAGAGCAATCGGGGATTCATAATCGGGGTTAAATTCATAAGTTCCTTTAAAGGTTCTCATAGGGAAACTATCAATGAACAGTGGCCACACCGGCGGCGATTTTTAATTTTTTTTATATGTGTAATTTAAAATTTTCTAAAATATATACATTGATGGTCTCACTAATTAAACAAAAGAGCTTTGCTGTAGTGGTAAAATTGGATTTAAGTTAGTGTAACCTTAGTAGTTCAAATCATGTTAACTATTTTTTTCTAAATTTTTATGTTTTTTATTTTGAAATTACCAAATTTCGTAAATGACCATTGTATTTTTCCAAACAAAATTACTAAAAAAATTATTTTATTATCCAATACAGTTTGTCCTAAATTCATATTTATTTTATTCTATGTTAAAAATAGAAAAAAAATTTTATTTTTATATTAGACTCTATTTATTTTATGTTTTATTCGATATATTTTTTAAACTACGGCCCCCAAAAAAATCATCCTTTTTCCACCACTATCAATAAACCAAATTTTCACTAACCAAATACCTAAAAATCATATTCTTGGAAGCAACGAATAAGAATGTGCTTAGCGTCTATAACTCCCATATGGTAGTGAGCATTTAAATCCATATAGCAAAAACTTTTATGATAATATTAATGTGAGGCTTACCAAGAGAAAATTTATCAACAATCGTCTACGTAAAAGGTCCAGATAAAACACGTAGATCTTCGGTAGAATAAAGTATCATAGGTTCTCCTTTATAAACTCCAATTTCTTTAATCAGAATTTTGGCTTTAATAGTTTGCGATTGTAATATTAAAGCTAGATAGCTGAGGGTCTGGGGCAATAAGTTGGTCACTAATATTAGGATCGGATTTTTCTATTTCTGGCGATTTTGATGCATGGATATCCATGTTGGCGGCGGCTATGGACATTCGCCCTAGCTAGTCGTCTCTCTCTTTATGTCTCTAAAATATTACCGCTCTATTCTCTTAAATTTGTCATATTTGTTTGTGTCTCTTGTTGGTTTTAGTGATCTAGTTTATCAATGGGCATTTGTGCTATAGGGTGTGAATTTTTCAGAAGATAAGCAAAAAATTCATCTTGTTTATTGAATAGAAATAAAAATGCCTTCTTAACACATCCTTATCATGCATTGATATAGAAGTATAACCAAAAACTGGTATAGCTCCGAAAGTTAATACTAGCGGTGGCATCGGTACGATACCGATCTTTTTTAACTCATACCAATACTATACCGAACTAGTTTGGTTTTCAAAAATTAATACCATTACCGAACCAAACAAATCGGTATACCGACTTTCGGTATTCCGACAATGTCGGTCGGTATCGGTTTTATACCAAACATGTAATAACTACAAAAAAATATAAACTCAACTAGTCAATGACTCATAAAGAAAAAGAACATTAACTTTCAAAATCAAAATCAAAATCAATATCTTATAAAACCAACAATGAAGTATTCTCAAGAGCAAAATAAATCCCAAAAACAATAAAATGAATTTGGTAAAAGATCACATCTTTTTTTTTAAATAGAGAGATTGTCTGAATAATTTGTAAAATAGATGGCAATGTTTTTATTTTGTGAAAGATATGATTCCTAATTTACTAAGTTTGAAATATATGTGATTGACTGATTGGAAGGTAATTGAGAGAATTGGGGAAGATGGTATTACTCATTTATATTTTATCCGCATGTTTATATACAGAGTATAAATTCGGTTCGGTACGGTACAGTATCGGTACAATTAAATTTGTACCGGAACCGAACCGGTTTATACAAAACGGTACGGTACAGCCAAACCGAAATTTCGGTATACCGAAATTTCGGTACCGACTGATTCGGTTCGGTTCGAAAATCGATCGGTTGGTACGGATCGGTACAAAATGGCCACCCCTAGTTAATACAATGGAGGAGTTTCGGGATATGAGTTAACTCACAAATCTTATAAGAAAATTTGGAAAAAAAAAAAAACAATTTGATTGATCAGTTGCATATTATTAAGGAAACAATTATCTTGTCTTAAAAAGTGAAGAAAACAATGCACCATCACTAACAATGCAATGCCACAAAGACGGAAAAGGAAATGATGAGGACATCTATTACAATGTTGCAAATGAACTGACATCAACGAAGACAAATAAGAGATAATATAATATAGAAAATGAGCCAGGTGACTCGAATATAAATAATGAAACTTTAGATATGTTATTTATGTCTTCAATACCTGAGACTTACACTCACAAAAAGAGAGAGAGAGAATTTATAACGAATCAAAGATCAGTATGATGGTGATAAATATGATGATGGTCTCCACAGTTGTTCCGCTCTTGATAGTTTTGGCAACTTTTTTGTTTCATAAATGGACATCTCCGAAAGCAATGGAGGTGATCCCTGGTAACCTAGGTTGGCCTGTTGTAGGAGAAAGTTTTTCTTTTCTCTCTTCATTTTCGGACCCTTTGGGTATTTATAGCTTCATGAAAGCCAGGCAGCAGAGGTAACATAGCTAGTCTCCACGCTCCTGTTTTCAATTTCTAAGAAATAAAAGAAAGTACAAAGATCTCAGCCATTTTCTAACATGCTGTTGTATTTATAAAAGTGGATTCGTTTCCGGAGATTGAGAACAAAATTTGAAATACTTGGTAATGCACCACTTCCAATCTCCATCTCTGTTTAGTGTTTCCACAGTTGTCCGCTTGACGGAAAAGAAATATATGACGGTGCCCTTCCGGTTGATAAATGAGTTTTGTTAAACATGTCATTGTTTGTATGTACGTAGTGGAGAACCATGTGGATTTCAACGACCAAGTTAACTTTCAATAAATGGGAAACTAGATTGCTATGTTGTGGCACCAGATATTTTTTACTAATACATTAATTTTGTTGGTGAGGACCAAAAGCATATAATGTCTGTATGTAGCACACTCGCTTAGTCGTATCTTCGTAAGTATAAAAGTACACTTTTCTTTATAGATGTTAAAACTTAAAAGTATATATTTTTCCAAGATATTAATGTGTGTTTGGTAAGAAATGAAAAAAAAACTATATTTTTTTTGCATTGAGAAAAAGAAAAGTAGATGAAAATAATGTAATATTCTTACAAGTATACATATTATAACAAATAAGTAGCAACTTCTATACTTGCGAACGGATACTTTCATGACAAAAAAGTATACATACATTTGTCCTACCAAACAGATAGTATGTTTTTATGCCATCAAGTAAATAAAAGTAAAAGTATGGTTCAACCAAACAAGGCCAATTTCTAATCCAGTTTCAGCCTTACTAAATAGTAAATAGCAATACTTTTGACAAACACTTGATAGCAGTTTACTAAACCAATCGTGTCACTTTTGACAAATAGCTTAAACAATTTGTTTTAGCAGTTATCCCTAAAGGGAAAGACTAAATATTTAGAACCTACGTGTTCAATATTAATTATTTTGCCTTTTTTTTACAAACTAGGTATGGGAAGGTGTTCAAGAGCTTTGTTCTTGGGAGATTCACTGTATTCCTGACAGGACGAGAAGCAGGCAAGATTTTGTTAACAGGCAAAGATGGTATGGTGAGCTTAAATCTTTTCTATACAGGAAAACAAGTGCTAGGCCCGACAAGCTTGCTCACACAGAGCGGAGAAGCACATAAGCGCCTTCGTAGGCTTATAGCTGAGCCTCTATCACATGATGCTCTAAAAAAGTATTTCCACTTCATGAATAATCTGGCAATCGAAACCTTGGATAGCTGGCCAGGAAGAACAGTCTTGGTTCTCGAGGAGGCTTCCACAGTTACGCAAAGAAGAAATTTTCATTCTAGTTATTGCTATGCTATATACTAAGTTTCTTGTTCAACTTCCTAACAGAACTTGACTTTCAATAATGAAAATTAGTCAACAAATTTAACTAGTTTTCATTCAAAGTCTAGAAATGTGATGGGAAGTAGAACTAAGTGCTTCAGTAGTCATAGCTTCGTGTTGTTTTTAAATATTTATCAAATTGGTCTTGAAATGATGCAGTTCACTCTCAAAGTCATAGGAAACATGATCATGAGCTTAGAACCTCAAGGTGATGAGCAAGAAAAGTTCCGAACTAATTTCAAAATCATTTCCTCTTGTTTTGCGTCTTTACCGTTCAAGATTCCAGGGACTGCTTTTCACAAGGGTATTAAGGTACATCCCTGCTATAATTTTCCAGAAATTTTATTTTCATGAAATTAATTATATTTTGTACAATAGCGGAGCACCAAATTCTGATCATGTATGTACACCATCCCATAACAAGTTGAGGTAAGTTATCCAATAAAAAAAAATGTCTTCTATCATCTGTTTCAAAAGTCCCCGTCTTACTCCTATTAATCCTACCTCTGTTATGATACCCCGATTAATGCAGACGCTTTGATATGATCAAACCCGAGTCCGTCAATCTAGTCGGAATTAGTGCATTTTTTTATTAAATATTTTTATACATTTCTAGTCCAAAAATCAGGTTTATAATTAACCAAGTTTTACGTTTACAATTTCTTTGGTTTATCCTTGACTGTACATATATACTATTACATACATTTTGTTGAATTCTTGATACTACCCATAAACTAATGATATATCAATGTTAAATTTAGTTTGTTAATTGAATTACAACAAACATGTCAAATGAAAATGCAAAAATGCCTACTAAAATGTTAAAATATGGCTTCCCCGCCTAGGCCTCGCTTATTTGCCTAATCTCTCATGCCCCATCTCCCGCTTTTAGTCTGCCTAACGACTATTAAAACCATGCTTCTATCTCTGAGTAGGATATTTATCGGTTGGTTTTGACTGACTAGGATTTCTTCAAATAATGTATGTTTTATTTTCTCAAAACATTTTATTTATAATTGAAGTCATTTATTCTTTTTTAAATGGACTTTATTGTCTATGAGTAGTTTGTGTTTATTGACTTTATTTTTGTATATTTTTCATAAGAACATAGTTAAAATTAAACGCACTAATTTAAAAGACTTAATTTATGTTTAATATATTCAACTATCAACATATTTCGTTTTAATAGGCAGTACTGTCACTTTTTTTAATTAGTATACTGAATTTAAGTTTCATCCAGATTAGTACATGCTTTTGTCCAACTCAATCATTACAATACCAAAATAACCCTGTCCAACATTGCAATGTTGAGCTGCTTCCTTGAAAGCACTTTTCTTTCCGTGGACTTCACTTTGCCCAAGAGCTGGCATGGCAGGCTTCTAGCTCTGATCCGCTAGCTTAGCGTAGGGAAAGGAAAGAAGGCTAGCTCAGTGAGGACAAGTCATAAAAGGAAGAAGGTAAGACTGATTCGATACTAAGAAGAGTGGCACCGGAATTAAGAAAGTGGTAAGACTCTTGCAGAATTCCCCAACAACATAGAGCTTGGGAACCCGGTCAATATCCCAACAACAAGGAGCACTCAACTACTAGTCTAGTCTAGTAGTTTTTTTCCCCTTCTATTAGTTGCGATGCGAACACGGCTTGAAATTTGTTGAGTAGGCTTGCGTTAGTTGTCTACTATAAGATAGCTAGTTTTGGGACTTACGACATAAAAAAGCATTTATATTAATTTCATCAGTTTAGTATACTATATTTTCATATATTTTTCTTTTTTTTATACTGCTTTTAAATACTTTATATATTATTACATAAATAGACTTAATAGTTTTAAAACAAAATCAAATTTGTACTAGTGATTTTAACTGTACCAAAAAGTAAAATGAAAACAAGAATATAAGAGCGACCAAAATTTTAAAAATCTTAGAAGTTAAAAAGGAATTACATAACTAAACATATAAAAAAAGTCAATATCATAAGATTAATTTTCAAAAACATTAGTACATGTCCATTATTATTTATTTAATTTTTTTATCTAACAAAAAATGGTATAATATGTAAAAACTAATAGATTGCATAGTAAAATTGGAATACAAACACCATTAATGATAAGTAGAAAAAATAGTAATATTTAGTCCCTACTCTTCCAAACTAATGATCTCAAACTACTATTTGGCGCAAATTCTCATAGTTTTTAACGATTTGATGTCTATAGTAGAAAATAGGGATATTTAGTCCATACTCTTTCAACTCAAACAATTTCAGTCTCATCGTTCGACCGCTACAATAATTGAATATGTAAGTTTTAGATAAAAACAATTGATTAAATAAAAATAATTGATATGTGATTATGTATTATGAAAGTATAGTATACTAAACTGAAATTGACATAAGTTGATTGAGGTTATTTTTGTACTTTAATGATTAAATTGGAAGAACGTATATTGATCAAGACAGAAACTTAAATTCAATAAACTTATTAAAAAATGTAATAGTACAATATACTAAAACGAAATGTGTTGATAGTTGAATATAGTACACATAAATTAACTTAATTTAAAAGCTAACGGTTTAAATATATTAGAGATGTCGAACTTAATTATTAATATGTTGAAAATGAAACATTGAGACTTGGAACATTTTTTTTTAAATAATATATTTACAAACCACACACATTAATTATTCCATTATATAAGACCATACACAAATATAAAAAAATACAGATCCTCTAGAATGGAATATATATTTTAAAAAATATATTATAAATATTATATGTTTCGGGTTTTGGCGATTAGGTTTACACTTGGGCTTTCTATCCGGTACACGGTTATAAATATTACAAACCAAACCTTAATCATTTGGTTCGGTGTACAACTGAATTTGGTTATAGCTCCGTTTTTGGTTTTCGGTTTGGTTTAGGGACTCGGTCTTTTTGCCGGCCTTCAGAGTAAGTTATGTGACCAATTCAAACAATTTTTTCCCTTTGTTACATTACACGTAACTACATAACAACAAAACCACAAGTTGGACTATGACATGAAAAATCCGATGAGATAGCGTAAGATAAAATGCTAAAATATTGCAGAATATTTTTTTCTCTTATCTAAGAAGTAACCGATATATGATATTTTCTGTTGGTGCAAGGTCATGTTTAACCTTAGATTATTAAAATCGTGCAAATCTTACACTAAATTATTGTAAATTCCACAATATACACCGTTCTACCTTTGATTCACTTAAACTAAACAACAAACATTAAACCAAATTTATTTTATTTCAGAAATTTCTGTTTTTATTTTTAATAAAAATTCTATTAGTTATTTTTTAATATATGTTAAACAGATATTAACATTTGAACAATTATACATATCTTTAGAAACAATTGTATACTTTACTAATAATACTTTAAGATACTAGTCAATTGCAATAAAGGAATTAGTTTTATAAATGAAAAAGCAGTATAATTTTTCAAAATATTGTCATACACATGTAAAATAGTTTATTGCAGATGAAAGATAGTATATTGCAATTTTAAACATTAAAATATATGTAAACAATGTTTAATATGGATAAATAGTGTTACACAACATGTAGTGAAACTATTTATTTCCACCAAATTAGTTTTTAAATCATACCATTTCAGTGAGAGACTTTAGTGTGCAAAAACCGCACTATTTTAGTACAATGGTGGAATGCAATCGACCAGTTTGAGATGGTGTAAAGTGAACTGCTTCGCCAAAAAACACGACATTTCTCTACTAATAGAATTTTTTTAAACTACGGTGCAAAAGTCGAGACTGGAGGATAAGTTAGTGTCCAAGATTGTAATTATCCCTAAATTTGTGTAGAAAAACTGTGATAACTGTAATAATTAACCAGAAAATGATTTAATTAAATCACTGGCTTTATACTCAGGCTAGGGATAATATGTATGAGATGTTAGATTCAATAATATTCAAGAGGAGGAATGGGGAGAGCTTTCAAGAAGACTTTCTAGAATCCTTGATAAAGAAACACAGTAAAGATGAAAGAGAAGAAGATGATAATAAGCTTACAGATAAACAGATGAAAGACAACATATTAACTCTTTTGGTTGCTGGTCATGATACCACCACGGCTGTTCTGACGTGGCTGATCAAATTCCTAGAAGAAAATCCTCCGGTTTTGGAACGGCTCAGGGTAACATTCAGCTTTAAACTGTGTAAAACAAAATTGGCTTTTCTCTTGTGTTCTTTTTCTTTTTGCACTATTGTATAAAGGTTCTTGTGAAATGCAGGGGGAACACATGGAAATTGAAAATAATAGAAAAGATGGATCAACTCTCACCTGGTCGGAAGTCAGCAACATGCCTTACACTGCCAAAGTATGCAGATTACTACATTTCATTTCCCAAAAAATAGGATAAAGGAAATTATAACCCCATTGCATGAATTATATGCAAGTGAACTTCGTGATTAGTGATTACATATTCAATCCTCCCAATCATTCGTAATAACTTAATATTTCCCCTCAACGGTATGTAATAAAGGATGAACTTGACCAAGGGATCAAACAAATTCAATCAAGATTTAGTATATTGGAATTTCCATAAAATATTGCATATGTAAATTTTGAATTTGCATTTCCCTATCTAAGTCTGATAAATATTCTCCAGGTTCTTAGTGAAACCCTTCGTAGAGCTACTATCCTACCATGGTACTCCCGAAAAGCTGCCCAGGACTTTGAGATTGATGGTAAAAAGGAAAAACAAAAATAGAACTCAATGTGAATTAATTTTATTATAAGGATTGAAGCATAAAAACAATGAATACTTGCAGGATACAAAATCAAGCAAGGATGGTCCTTGAACTTGGATGTAGTTTCTATTCACCATGACCCAGCAATTTACTCAAATCCATACGAGTTTAATCCGTCCAGATTTGACGTAAGGGTAACCACATCATAAAATAGATTATTCTGTCTTTCTCTGCATTTCCAGTAGATAATTATCCGTGTCGATTGCAGGAACCTGTAAAACCATTCAGTTTTCTTGGTTTTGGTAGTGGACCGAGGATGTGCCCAGGGATCAACCTTGCCAAACTCGAAATTTCGATTTTTATTCATCACCTTGTCTGCAGATACAAGTAAGATACCAGAAAAGAACACAAAAAAAGAGAAGCAATTTAAGGGAATAAATGATCAATCAAAGAAAAGGATGAAAAATCAAGGGCATAGTCTCTTTAGTAAAAGACTGTTTCAATTAATAGCATAAAAGAGAGATCATTTCAAATAATTAAACTTGATTGCAGGTGGAAACCTCTCGATAGAGATAACTCTGTCCAGCCGACACTTGTCAGGATGCCGAGAAGCAAGTATCCCATATCAGTAGTGAATTTGTGAAACATGTCTTTGGTAGGCACTCTGCCAGCAAACAGACTATTACCAGAAAGGAAACTAAATAAAACAGGAGGAAAAGGCAACGACTCTTAGATAAATGACAGTAACAATAAATCGTGAATGTCATGCTTGGATGCATTACATATTGGCATACCTTTATTGTAAAGCTCTTCCTCATTCAATGAAATAAAAAATCGTGATGGAGACCAATTTTCTCATAGGTGAAATACTAATTTAATGAACAAATAGACTGTCAAAAACAAAATATTTGCAGGAAATATTAGAAAGAGTGGTTGAGAAAAAGAATATATAACTACTAATACTAAAACCCATAGCTTCTCATTAATACTAAATAATGGATAAGAATACGGTTTAAATAGCAAATTAATGGGCCATATTGGCCGTGGTTTTCTAACAATAACTTAAGCCCATCTCTTCTTTAATGGAAATAACGACGAAACTACTAATAAAATAATGATATAACTTGGTCTTCATCACCAAGCCAATACGTCTGGCACCACTTTTCAGAACGAAAAAATAATTCAATCACAAGCCATTCAGGAGAGTAATTCTTGCCTGGCTTAAATGAACACACACTTGGAATGAAATTATAGCCTTTGCTTTTACCAATAACTAGGAAATGAGCAAGAGAACGGAAACAAATTATTTCTTTAAATTTAGGTAATAAGACCACCATTTTTTGGGGTCTGGGGAAAATGAGCATTTGAAAATCCATTAAGAAACATTTGGTACTCGATAACAGGGTGTGGGCCCGGGGCGGATTGGTCGCAATCCTAACCCGTTTCGTAAAATAAATGGCGGGACGGATTAGGGCGGATTAGTGAAATTCAAATCTCAACCCAACCCAACCCAACCCATTATAATTAAAACTCCAACCCAACCCAACCCATTATCAAGCGGGGCGGATTGGGTGCGGTTTGTTTCTTGAATTTTCATTTTAGTCATTAATTTTTCATTATTTCGCATAATTTACCTAAATATTTTTAAAAAAAAAAAATCTTTCAAATAGAAATATAAACTAAAAGTCAACCAAAATACGTTTAGAATGTTCGGAACAAGTAACAAAGCTAAAACAAAGCAAAACAAAACAAATTATTCTTCATCAACATAATCAAAATAAAGTTCAATAGCTAATTGAATGCACAAGTTCAATAGCTACAGATTTCGTAATAACTTTATATAACTTCATATTTGGCTATACTTCAATTACAAATAAAGTTTTTAAAAATAAATTAACCATCCATAATACCTAGACCCAGATTAAAAATCCTTCTTTTTGTAAGTACGATATAATACATTGAATTTATAAGACAATAAATCAATCAAATCATTAAGCTTAAGTTTGGACAATCCAAAGATTTTTTGTCTATATATATAATTTTTCTTAAATCAATACTATTATAATATAGAAACTCTTATTAAAAAAATCTTGAGAAAATTTATATTTATATATATATGCGGATTGAAACGGGTTAGGGTGGATTAACCCGCGGTATGGAAACCCCAACCCTAACCCAACCCACGAATTTTTTTACGGATCGGGACGGGACGGATTTAACTTTTTTTGACACCCAACCCGCCCCAATCCGCACGGATTGGGTTACGGGACGGGTTTGCGGATTTTTTGCCCACCCTGCTCGATAATATTTCCAGGAGACGAACCTGAAAACAGAGTACTCACACTGAACGTAACTAATTTCATACAACTCTAAAAATAAAAGATGTAACTAGATATCTCATCATAACTCCTTTATCAGTTCATTACAAATAAAGGGTCCTCAATATCCGGACCAATCAATTCAACATGAAATAAATCATGGAATTTGGAAAATAGCAAGTCAATAGTGAAAAAAAATAAAATACTACACTTAACCAGGTGAATTGCACATAAACTAAAAGACCTGCCTCTTAAACTAGGCCCGAGTGTTTTAGAACATAAAAATGAAAGAAAAAAAGTTCCAATAAAACTGAAAATCAATTATGAAGTGGGCATAGGCAGTTTACACTCCCTATATCTTCTTCAAGACAAGGAGGTTTAACTTCTTCATCTTTATACCACAAAGAACGTTTCTCAATTAACTCATCTAAGAAATCATTCAGCTTATCAATGGTGACATTGGGCATCACAATGACATGGGCCATGTTTCTCTCACAAGCAAGCTGCCATTTACGAACAAATTCTTCATCTCTTGGACGCTCAAACACAACAGTGCTACTGAGCTCATTAAGCATAGCACTGATACCAGCTTCTCTGAGACGGTCTTTCAGATAGTGAGCATTTCTAAGGCATTTTTGTACATCTTTTTGGAACCCTTTGTAACCTTTTCTGTTTAGTGTGTACCATAAGAAGATTGGGGCGTGGCCGTTTCGGCTACCCATGATTGTAGCATCTCGTGAAGCAAGATATTCAACGTTTCTGGAGAGTGCGTTTATGTGTTCAATTCTAGTTAGCTGAACTCCGCAAGGCATTGGGCAACCAACGAACTTATGGCCGGAGACACTCACACTTCCAATAGGCTTTTTGAAGGACACCTTTGGAGCCTGTTATAAGAACAAGGCAGATATAAGAAGGTGAATTTAGGATTGGAATTTCAGATTTCACTTAACAGTAAGCTATATCAAGATAATTTCCTTTACGATCAGACATTAAATTTCTGCTGCAAAGCAACCAAGTTGATTTTGGGACTTGCAAGCCTACCCAAAGAGTATTCAAAATATGAAAAGGCTACATAAAATATCAAAATCTAAAAGCAGCACTGTATTTAAAAAAAATGGGCTCTTATATAAGCTGAAAGAAAATTTAGATTTGGTCTAAATTGACAGCCCACTAAGCAAACATTATATACATCCAAATGCAAAATTCTGTTGCAGAGCAACCAAGTTTCTTTTGCTACTTGCAAGTTTGTAAATTATACATAAAAAAGGAAATGGCAGCATGAAGTTTTGAATTTTGAATGCGGTAACTGGAAAGGACAATAAGTTGTTAACGAATTTGTGTTTCTCTTTAGTTCGAAAATGACTAAAGGAACATTCTAGGTCCAGAAATAGTTGGCTGCTGTCAAACATTCTAAATCCATCCATTTTTCGGGATTCCAGTCTCACAACTTAAATGTTCGGCTATTTACTTCTGTGCCAAGAATAACTCAATTGCAATTGAGGGAATAAGATTGCACTTCTTGAGTAACTTTCAGTCCTACATGCTTATCAAAAAAAAGGAGTTTGTAGACCGTAAAAAAAATATGGTCACAAGTTCTATACTTCAGCAACTTGATGTAGTTTTTCATTGAGTATTGACAGCGAAAAAACAGCAACTGTATGACAAGCATTTGCAGGTTCACAACTTTTCAATAAAAAAAAACTGGATAGCGTAACCAACATTCATCAATGGTTTCGATGAGCAGTACCATAAACATTAACAAGATTAACAAAACATAACATAGGCCCCAAACATACAACTACAGGCACGAGTAAGGCACTTATATAGAAGTAAAGACGGGTAAAGGGGAGAAACAGCTAACCCTTTTGACAAATGGCATCATGAGGCCAAATAGAGCCCCATCGCAATGGATATAAAATCGGTCATGGGAAAATCCACTCTCTTCAAGGGTTTGTATTACAAGGTCAAGATCATCAACAGCTCCTTTGACAGTGGTTCCTGCACCAAAAACCAAAAATCACAAACAACTAATTTTCACCCAATAAGGTAGTATAGAAGACTGTATATATAGGTGATTTTCCTCTTCCAACAGAAAGGCTGAGAAAAACAAAGGAGAGATAGACTACGCACCAATGTTCACGTTGATGATAGCTGGTTTGTCTTTGTTAAGAAGCAGTTTTTCTTTAAAATCTGAGCAATCAATCTCACCAGTCAACAAAGTGCCAACCTTAACAGAATCCATTCTGTACATACGTGCAGCTTTGAAAACAGAATAATGAGACTCCCTTGACGCATACAGAATCCCATCAGGAAACACTTCTCTCCTGTAAACGTGTGTATAACCGTATCTATATTAGAACAGATTGTTGTATACATAATAAAGTGTGGCTAAATGATGTGGAACAGTTAGCTGAGAAGTACATTTCTCAGTTAGAAAAGAAGCAAGCAAAGAGTCTCAAGAAAACCAAGGGTCTTTTTTAATAAGTTTTAAAAAATTATTAAGTCTAGATTCAAAACTTTAATAAAGAGGAAAATCAAAGGTTGTTCATGAATGTGTGTATTCATGTATGACTAATAAAGATAGACTTTTCATTTTCTAGTTTTGGCCTATATAAAGGTACATATCCCATGTAATTTCTCATTCACCAAATATTTGAAATAAAATAAATTTTGAGAGTTTCTCTATCTAGAGATTAGCTCCTATTCTGGTGGATTCCAGAGTTTATTTTCCGCCCGTTTGAGCGAAATTCAAACAACACCCGTTCGTGTGTTTACGAACAAGATTTTTCTGTTTTTGTTTAGCTTCCGTTCTGCGTCACTAAATAAAGATGAAATTAACTAACCCAACAAGAATTCCATGAAGATTTCCTTCTGTGCCACAATTTGTGATGTAACCCCAGTATTCGGTTTTCTCTATTTCCCATAAGCGAGCAAACCAATCCAGTACACCCACTTCAAACTGTCGTGAATGAACACCATAGTTGCTTTCAATGAAAGGATCGCCCAAGTTGTTAATAGAGAAATGTTGCAATTGTGTAAGAGCACCATAATCGAAGTCCAGATTGTAAGGGTAACCTGTTATGTGATTATAAAACAAGAGCTTTAATTTATAAACAGGCCAGCTGTAGGAGATAAACTGACATACTTCTGATTTCTGACTAATTTGATGCAACTAGATTTAGGCAATGCTTAAAAGAAGCACTCCTAAAAGGCTAAAACACTTTTGCACGTAAGTGACATAGAGAAACTGCTACTTACTAACAGACAAATCCTCTAAACCATTACAATGTTGAGGGCCCCAGGATTAAACTAACAAGTATTTGGGTATCTACCTGAATATTAACAAACTCAAAACGTGTGGGCTTTGGAAGTGGGAATCTAATCACCTTTCCTATGATGATGCTCTATAACATTGAGTCATCAGGTTGAGTTATGTGAGCCAATTCGAGAGAACCACTACCATTGGGGAAAAAAGCAATTCAACTTGCAACAGAATCGAAAACGAAAGTTAGAACTCAGATAGAGGTAACTACCAACATGAGCCTGTGCCTACGGAGATTGATAAAATTTTCTATTAAATGGATAATAGGGCAAACAATTCTCTGCACAATTGATGGGGAATTAACTCTTTCAGTCTCACAGAGCACTCATAAGAGTGGTACTTCTCCCATAAGTTCCACCTCTAATATCATTCCATATCTCAATAGAAAATAGAAGCAGTTTCAGTCTGCTATTTTTAAAGTCTTTAATTTACTCTCTCTGATGGGAGGAACATTTATCAAAAACCCTTTTTTGTTTGGAGGATTCACCATCCGTCCACATGGAAAACCTAAGGATCTTTGTATTTTTCAGTAGGTACATATTATGGAAAACCTAAGGCTTTTGTATTCTGAAATTCCTGAAAATGTTCAAAATTAATAGTACTTCTACAATCCCCAAACTACTACTATTTTGGCTGCCCCGTTGAAATGTGTGGACTCCACTCCGCACCACAGATGCATCTTGATCTATACTACAATGTAAATGTATCTCCTCATAGGGTGGCAGCTTTTCGGTGGTATTAGTTGATTGACTTTGAAGAGGTCCTTTCTTCGACGATTGATTCACAAATTCTGGGAACATTTGTTTTAAAAAAAAAACACATACAGAACATTGATTCACATATTTTTAAAGAAACACATTCGGTGGTATTCAAGCAATGTCACTCTTCTAGCTATGCTAACTTTCCCTTGCGGATATTTAAAGAGCGTAAGTGCTGTTTAAGAACTTTCTTTTTTCATGGCAATATGAAGATAGATCTCAATGTTCTTTTAAGAAATGCATCGGTTCCACATGCTGGAATGAACACCAAGTGACTGCACTGGCAGTCTGGCATGTTCTCTCCTCCCTTTGGTGTGACGGGCAAGATTGCTGAGTTGTTCTAGGCCCACTTAATTTCACATTTGAATTAGAGAAATTTTGATAGGACAAATTGACCACTGGCAAGTTGCAACAAATACAAAGACCCCAACATCTCTAACATATCATAAAGATGATCCAACATTTGTTATCTTATAACCATCAAATCACTTTCGACTACTTTGCACCCATTACAAAATATCTAGACCAAGTTGTAGCTAGTAATTATGGAAGCATCTGAAGACTCTAGACCCCGCCCCATTGCCCCCATCAAAGCGCAAGCTGAAAACAGACCCCTCACTTTCGTCTTATGCGCCAGAGTCTTATGACAGAAGTGCTATAATTTAGAAAAGACAGTTATCCATCCAGGCTACCTCCTCCGGGTATCTGATTCATATACTTAATACATACAAAGTAACGAAGATGATAAAGATTTAAGGGTACCAATAAACATATTTTTAACAGCTAAACTTTTCGGAACAATTCTATGGATTGAAAATCGCTGGAATTACCGATGATAGTATAAGAAAATCAGCATAAAGTTCAAATATGTGGTTTAGATTTTCCGAAAACGAGAAACTAAAAAGAAAACAAAATCTCGATAATATCCATTCCTTTACTTCATTATATCATAGGGAATGAATGATAAGCATTATTTTTCAATCAATAAAGTTTCACATTTCTAACAATAATTCACAGACAGAACTACACATAAATGCTTATTTTATGTCTATTAATCTATCATGAATCTGCTCATCTACTCGTAAGAATATAGTACAGATCTATGGGTGTCACATAGGATAAAGAATTTTGTCTAAAAGCCCCAAAAAAATTATAGTACTCCCTCCATTCCCTTTTAATCGTCATGTACGAAACTACGTGCATAAATACCTCTTACCTAAATTTTCCAAAAGCAAAATTTCAAAAGTTAAGCATAATGTTAAACTATATGATTTGACTTTTTAAAAAATCTATTTCGGTAATTTTGATAAAGTTCACGGCCAGTAAAAATCTACGTTTAAGAAATTTAATAGGAACGGAGGAAGTATCTTGATAACGTTTGCTCATAGAAAGTACATTTTCCGCATTGTAAGAAAATATCTCTTTTTTACCTATTAAGATAAATAAACCAATTTTAAATTTTCAGATAACACTTTTCTCATAAAAAGCAAATTTCTCCACCTACTTACACTACAAATATTTTTAACATCTCCAAAATAAAATTGACTTTGTACCCGACATACCTACGATAATCACACTACCTACTCCTCTCAAAAATTCATTCAATAACTAAACATCCTAACTTTTCCCTCATTAAATCAGCTTCCTCTAATTTCCGTATGTTCCTATATTTCATTATTTCTAGATTAAGGATATTGGGAGAGACCTAAATAAAATAAAAAAAACTCTCATTTAGTCTCTGCAATAATTATGCGTGTAAGATAAGACTCGCTCATATTTGTATCATAGTAAATCGGCCACAAAACAAAGGAAATGGAAAATTGTTAAATTGATACTCAACCTATCAGATTTTAACAATTTAGGGTCAAACCTAGCCACTTTTCTAAATTGGTAACCAAACTTAGTGGTTTATCTTCAATCAACACACCCTTGCTTATTTCCGCTCTATTTTCTAATTAGAAAAAGACTATTTAATACCCTACACTACCATCTTTTACTAATCCGGTACCCAACCTACAACACGTGACAAAACTAGTACCATGTCTTACCAAATTTTCCCAATCTGGTACCTTATGGCCTCGTTTGGTTGCAGTATTAGTAGTACTGAGACTATCAATACCTTCGAACTATGGCGGGATAACAAATAAAGGCAGGATTGATAGTACATACATGAAATACCAATGAAGTGTTTGTTTGCTTTTTATTCGGGTTGGACTATTTTACAAATTTACCTTTTTACCCTTATGTCTCGTTTGGCTGCGGATTAATAGTCCCAGGCCTAATTCTTAATAAATTAAAATTGTATCCTCTTTACGTTTTCTAATTATCGGCTCATATAATCTAATTAATGAAACAAACTAATTTTTTAACAACCAAATTATAGATTATACAACAGCCTTTGTGTATGTAAAGATCCCAGATTTTTTCATGAAACTCGAAGAATTAAGCTTATTTTTATTAGTTGCAACAATAAATTGAAACACCCTTAAATTGCTTATAATTTTCTTATTGTTGCAACCTAAAATATGAAAGGCATGAAGTTTCTGGTGAGTAAAGGAAAGGATGTGTATGTAACAATGCATATACGTATGTATAATAAGTAAATGAAGATAATAGAGAGGGTGTTTTGGTCTTTTTTATTGGTGGGGTATGGACTATTTTTCCAATACCACACCCTCCCCAGTACAAGAAATACTGCACTGTAGCATCATTTAGAATCCCATTTCATTTGTAGTACAAGTCTCATTTTGAATACCAAACGGTGTATATGTGGGGTCAAGTGGACTAATAGTCCAATCCCATCTAAGTAACACCCTTAACAAATGAGGCCTGTCTATAATGGTTACTTGACATGGATGACTCGATTAGATGTTAAACATAAATATTGGGTACCCAATTAGAAAAGCAAATAGGCTGGGTACTAAATTACTAAAATCTAATAGGCCGAATACCAATTTAACTTTTTCCCCAAACACACAAAACAAGCTTAGTAACGCCATTCAATGTTACAAAAGAGTAATTATGAAAGAAGAAAGAAATACCTAAATGGTTACTGGTATCCTAATTTCTCAAAGTTCGGGTACCAAAATAGAATGAAAATTTCCTTAATAGACTAAAAACAAATGCTCAGGGACCAGATTGTAAACATTGAGGGACCAGAAATGTCCCTGTAATAAAATACAGGGACCATTTTGTAACATAAAAGTCGCTCGGAACCGTGCCCGTTAATGATGCTCTTAGTAACTACGATTTAAATATAAGAAAAGCGTTACTATAATGTGCATTTGGTACAAGCTTTTTAGATTTTCTACTACCAAAAAATGGTGGGTGTTTGGTATGTCAGCTTTTATGACTTTTAAAAAGCTAGATTCCACCTATAAAAGCAGAAAAAACTTGAAAATAAAAAATCTATGTTTTTGGTGGGTTTTTTTAGCTTTCTCGGCACCGATTTCGGAGTTTAAAAAAAACAATTTATCTCTTCATTAGTTTGGTTTTTTTTTATTTTTATATTTATTATAAATCTAGTGGGTATAAAAAAACGCCAGATTGAGCTTTTAGGCACCGGTTCGTGTCTAAAACCAAACGCAAATTTTAGTACATCTAGCTTATAAAAATCTGTTACCAAACACACTAACCAACTTCTTATAATCAAACTTTTTTACCGTTCCTTCTAAAAGCAGCTTTTTGACCAAAAAAGGTGATGCCAACGATATCCAATATTAGAAAAGTGTTAGTAATAAAAGGAAGAAGAAGAAGAAAGTAGTTTTTGGAGTCACATGGTTTAAAATGGGGCCCACATAATGTTGCTTTTTAGTGTATGAGGAGAACCATTTCTTCTCCGTTTATAAAGATACATCATACTCATCGTCAATGATGCTCTTAGTAACTACTATTATAAAAGAACAAGAAGGTACCTAACCTAAATGGTTACTAGTCATTTCGACAAGGGTTTTCCGGTATCTCGCAAGAACACCAGCCATAATCAAGGTTTTTTACAGTTGCTTTCTAAAAGTAGCTTCTTGACCAAAAAAAAGTGATGCCAAACAGACCCTTATAACGATATTCAATATTAGAAAAGTGTTAGTAATAAATATAAAGTCGTTGGGGGTTATTGCAGTAATTTCATGATTTCGTATACCAAATAGAATGAAAATTTCCTTAATAGAATAAAAACAAAAGCTCAGGGACCAAAAATGTCCCAGGGACCATTCTGTAACATAAAAGGGGAAGAGCTCAATTCCTTTTTTTCTCCTCCCCACACCCGCCCTTAGTAACAGAGCCCAAATCTTCTATCCCATATTATCTTCCCCATTTCATGTCCCGTTAAATATTTGTTTAACAAATTCTACAATTGCAATTAGACATGTATCAATACATTCCAACAATTATGTTTAAGAGTAAAAAAGTCACAAACAGTTTATTTTTGAAAAAAATTGTAGAAGATAGTGTAACTAAATATTAAATCTTGAAAAAAAACATCGAAACCAATATTATGTCCAAATGATAATATATTATAAAAGTTCATAACATGTGAAAGAAGTAGCGAAAATGGTAGGCAGATTTGGACTCTTAAGTAACTACGATATCATACTATTAATATTATAAGGGAACTTTAATATTATAAGGGAACTCAAGAAATCTTGAGGCTGCTCAATTTTACTCATTTTTTCCAAAATTGCCCCTGTTCTAATTTACTAATTACTAAAATAACTTAATGCAATTTAAATAAATAAATAAATATTCTTTTTTTTCACATATCAAATCATCTCCCAAACAAATCATCATACATGTATTTTTATATTACTATAACAATAAAACATAATATTTTTACAATATTTATCCAATTATTTTTGTAAAATTTTTGAAAATGTTAAATTTATTTGTGTCGGATGATATTTATATTTATGCAACTACGTGTCACACACACGCAACGCATGGGCTACGATTACTAGTATTATTATAAAATAAATAAAAAAAGGGATACCTAAATGGTAACTTGTGCGTTCGATGAGGGTTTTCCGGTATCTGGCAAGAACACCAGCCATAAAAGCCTCTTTATCACCTGTATCATCGTCATCAAACTCCGGCTCAGTCACCTCTAAACATGTGCTGTGCACGTTCCTTCCCATCACTATCTCTCTCTTCCCTCCCTTTCCATTACTTATCACTTCCGGTACCGGTTCCTTAACCACAGCCGTTGGATCAAAAACGATCGATGATTGTTCTTTCGACATAGCTTATCAGATCTGTAATATTAATATTTATTTATACGTTATAAAGGAGTATTTATTTATTATATATATATATATATATATATATATATAGATAGAGAGAGCTGGTTTTGAGGGGAGCTCGTGGTGGGGAGGGTTTATTACCAAAATAATAACTCAAGTATTCTGCGACATACCCCGTTAATATTTTGATAAATATTACTAAACACTTATTTAATTGCACGTGATGGAGGGAATATTAGTACCCTTTCATACCAAATTTTCTCAAAAATACTTTCTTTTTATTTGAATTACTATTTATATACGTAATTTAATTAATAAATAATTTGTTTTTATTATATTTTTTTAATTACATATGTAAACTAAATTAATTAGAAATTCGTTTTAAGTTGGATAAATAAAATAAATAATATCAAATCTGAATATTATGTTCAAAATAAAATATATTACGAGATTTATGTCATTACGTCTCTTACACGCAAGGCGTGTGTAATTTTTATTAGTATATACAGAGAAACATAACAAGATGGGTATTTTCATCGATAAGTGTATTAGAAACGGCCTACACAAACGGCTCTAAAACCAAATTTTAGAAGCATAAAACTGGGGCCACCAAAATTATAGGAGCCCATTTTTTCCTTTATATATGAAATTACTAATATACCCTTAATAAATAATAACATTTTATTTTATTATTAATATACAACTTACCACAAAAAAAAAAATCCAACTTTTATTTCCAAATAAAAAAACACACATAACATCTCTATATCACAAAACGTAACAAATGTAATTGATTTTCTACTTCTCTATGTAAATAAAGTCTTTAAATCACTACTTATAAGTTAATTTTGATTTGATAAACTCAAAATAGGTTAAACAAAATTACTCTCCTCTGAAATTTTAATAGATTTTGGGGTTTATTCGGATTCATTTTTGTTTTCCTAATTTTTTTAGGATAGGTTACCCGAGTTTTTTATGAATTATATTTAAATAAAAAACAATCCAATCTAATGCTCAACAAAAAAATATGAAAAAAAAGAATATGTAAGAAAAAGGTTAACACGTACATATATTTGATATTTTTCGGTACGATTGATAAATTTGATTTTTATTTTTTACGTAATGTATCTGAAATGTATCCGATACTTTTTCGATACGGTTGATAATTTTCTTTTCATACGGTGCGCTATAATTTATTATGTGTCAACCAATAGAATATTTTAATTTTAATTTTAATTTTAAATTAATTTTAGGTTAGTAGTTATTTTGGGCTCATTAATAGGTGTTGAGTTTTTTATGGCCGACACACATTTACCACGTTTATGACCTACCGTAATCGCATTGAGAACTTCTTATTTTTTTAACTGTTCGTGTTACCGAGTAGTGTATGTAGACAATGTTACGTAGTAATATTTCCATAATTTTTGTTCAACCTTGGATGAGATTGCTTTTGATCGAATAGCCCCAAAAAAATTAGGGTAGACTAACCTAAAAAAAAGTAGTCTAGTAAAAATAAATCCGCTTTATTCATATGAACCTATGACTCATGAGCTTTTTGTGATGATTTAGACAGCTAAATTTGAAAGTTTTAAATTAATATTTTAATTGGATATATTTATTCTCAATTTTGTGTATATGATTGATTTAGTAATTTATTCTGATAATTTATCAGGTGTGCTTGTGCCCAATTATTTACTTAAAACATGATGGGAAAAAGAATAAATTATTAATTCGAGTGTTTTTTTAAATATTTTAATGGTTAAAGTAATATTTGTATTTAGGGCCCATTTTTTTTTATCGACTTTGGGTCTCTAAAATACTGGAGATGGTACTGACGAACTACTAACCTCTTTGTATACTAGACATTACAATTATATATCAAACCCAACTTATGTCCCCAAATAAATGACCATGGAAAAGACTCTACTAATGTATTACACCACTCTTCCTTCTATGTATAGAATTCTTGTTTTCAAGACATCTAAATGTTGATTGTTGTATATATACATGTAATAAATAAATACTTCTTAATTAGCATCCTGGCGTATGATTGGTATCTTGTTGCGTACAAGTAACAAAGACCATCCTAACGAATGCTTAGTTTTTACCACTCCCTCAGTCCCAAAATATTGGGGCTAAATATGAGTTATTTACCGGTCAAAATTGCACGTAGATACATAGAGCCCCAATATTTTTGGATGGAGGGAGTAGTTATTATGGCTTCAACTTGTCGTGTGCAAATGAGTGGAGCATCATGTTTTATGTTTGTTTACTCTTTTTGTCATTATTCCAAGCTTTTTTACCATTAGGTTTTCCTTAATAGGTTTTTTAACGAGACACGTTACCTGTTATTCCTCACTTAGAATTGCCGAAATTGAGAGTATCATGTCGTATAATTCTTATCACTGTGTACTCTTTTCTTCTCCGACCAGAAGTTTTTCCCACTGAGTTTACTCTATGAAGGTTTTGATGAGTCATCTGTTTTGTGTATGATCATCCTCTACTGAGGGTGATTTTTTAAACTTCAAAAAGTCTGAAAAACACACAGACCGTAGATTTAATCTACGATCTACAGTGTTGCACTGTAAACCGTAGATTAAATCTACGGTTTACAGTATTGACTACGTAACACTGTCAGGATTTCAGTGTTGCACTGTAAATCGTAGATTAAATCTACAGTGTTGCACTGTAAATCGTAGATTAAATTTCAGTCCAGCCAAAAAATTATGTATCGTTTTTGTGTTTGATACATTGTCAGGATTTCGATTTTTTATGGCCTCTAATATTGCACAACTTTAAAACTACTTTGTCTTAAAGTTTTAACAATTTCTTTTTCATCTTGGGTTAAACGAGCACGTCGCGCTTGCCCTTGGAGGTAAGTTGGAGGTGGGTGGTTATGTTGTCCATTTTCTACGTGACACATCCATTCACCATTAACTATGTAACCTTTAATGAAAAATGGACAACCTTTTTTCTTTGTACCTGAATTTACGGAAGATGGTTTCTTTTTTTCGTAAACCCCGGATTTATCACACACAATATCAACATACGGTGTTCTGCTCCCATCACCCCCTCCAGACCTACGAATCGCAAGAATGAAACCCCAATTTCCAGCCACATCAGCAAGATCAGCAAGCATTTCATCCCTTGTTTTCCAAGTCAATTCATCAACTTCAAAGTGCTCTGAATAATCAGTTAGCTCATCGTTTGATCCACCGGATGAATTCGCATTGTTGTTATTCCATTGGTTGTTGTCATAACCATAGTTGTAATTCATTTTCGGAAAGTGTTTGTTTATATATTTTTTTGGGGAGAAATGAGTATTTTTTTAGAGATTTCTGAAATGTGTTTGTGTTTGTGTTTGATTTTAGGGTTTGTTAGAATAGGCAAAATTGACCCATATTTATAGTGTTAATTTATACTACAAACCGTAGATTACTTTTACGGTTTGTAGTGTTTTTTTTGGTGTAGTCATTTCCAAACTTTAATAATGCATTGAATAGTCATTTTCGGATAGGGTTGTCAAATCATAATAATTCAAAAGTGATAAGGTGTTGTCGGATTTATTTTGATAGATATGATATCCAATCTCATTTACACTACAAACCGTAGATTACTTTTACGGTTTGTAGTGTTTTTTTTGGTATAGTCATTTCCAAACTTTAATAATACATTGAATATTCATTTTCGGCTAGGGTTGTCAAATCATAATAATTCAAAAGTGATAAGGTGTTGCCGGATTTATTTTGATAGATATGGTATCCAATGTCATTTACACTACAAACCGTAGATTACTTTTACGGTTTGTAGTGTTTTTTTTTACGTGTTTGTAGTGCAAAAAGTACACTCGTAAAATGACGCTGCTTAAATCAGGGGTACAAACCGTACATTTAATGTACGGTTTGTATGTATATTTCAGAATATTTAGGGTTTAGGGGTTTAGGGTTTAGGATTTAGGGTTTAGGGTTTGTAATTTAGGGTTTGTAATTTAGGGTTTAGGGTTTGTAATTTAGGGTTTAGGGTCTAGGATTTGTAATTTAGGGTTTGTAATTTAGGGTTTAGGGTTTAGGGTTTGTAATTTAGGGTTTAGGGTTTAGGATTTGTAGATTTGTAATTTAGGGTTTGTAATTTAGGGTTTAGGGTTTAGGGTTTGTAATTTAGGGTTTTAGGTTTAGGATTTGTAATTTAGGGTTTGTAATTTAGGGTTTAGGGTTTTTAGGGTTTGTAATTTAAGGGTTTGTAATTTAGGGTTTAGGGTTTGTAATTTAGGGTTTAGGGTTTAGGATTTGTAATTTAGGGTTTGTAATTTAGGGTTTAGGGTTTAGGATTTGAAATTTAGTGTTTGTAATTTAGGGTTTGTAATTTAGGGTTTAAGGTTTAGGATTTAGGGGTTTAGGGTTTGTAAAAACTCAATATTGGTCCTATCAATTAAAATACAGAATATTTTTTACAAACATACAAATCAAACATACGAATCAAATTAAACTTACGAAATTATAACGTACAAATCAAACATAGAAATCAAATTAAACTTACGAATTTGTAATATTCCAACGCAGCTAAGAATAAAACTAACAAATCAAACATAGAAATCAAATACAAAAATAGTGCATTTATTTTTTTTTGTAACGACTAAATGATTTAAAGTTGGACAAAGGGAGCATCTTTCCCGCCGATGTTAATCTATCCGATGACGGCTCAGCAGACTCTTTGATTTCGTTTAGCTCCGTACGCCATCTTTGTCGTTGCTGCGATTCTGGATGCGGCGCACGCTCGTGGGATGTAAGTGTCAACCCTCGACTCCAACTGTCGGTTGACTGTTGACTAGGATGATGCTCGTACGACCCAAATGATTGTCTATGATGATCGAACGGAACATCGGCCTGAACGTAGTCCGACCCAGCAAAAGAAGCACGACGACGATGACCGCTTGAACTCGGACCCGGACCCTGATCTGTAGTCGGGGGTCGACCTCCAGTCGATCTTCTACCCCCGCTACGCCCGCCGCTACTAGATTCGCCTTCCCCTCTGCCTCTTTCGTCGGGACGCCGACAACTTGAAGCCCTAGTGTAAGTTCTTGGGTCGT
Organism: Primula vulgaris; assembly: GCA_963920805.1. NCBI lineage: Eukaryota > Viridiplantae > Streptophyta > Magnoliopsida > Ericales > Primulaceae > Primula > Primula vulgaris. The sequence goes on along the minus strand of OY987222.1, from coordinate 1,308,666 downwards.
AACGTAGGTCGTCATCACCATCGTCGTCGTCGTCGTCATCGTCATCCTCCTCATCCGACCGTTCATCAGCTGACCCATACGGATTCATTCCCATTTCAGCGAAGTCCTTTCGTAGTAAGTCCACTTCCGTTTTCATTTTCGCCCATTTGAACGATTTGAAATTGCGGAGCAATACCGCTTTCTGAAAAAAAAAACCCAATAAAAAACGATTTATAAGTATTCAAATATACAAACAGAAAAATAACAATCAAATATTAATGAACTTTAATTAGTTGTTACCATTTTATTGAACAACCCCGTATGCTCCCGGAAACCGTGAGATGGCGGGGCAAGTTCAGGTGGGTTTATGAAGATGCGGGTCCTCTCTCTATACCATCTCATGTAATCCGGTGACGTCCCCGTACCAAATTCGCCGTTAACAAGCCGGTTGTGGCGGTCATTCCACACGGTTATAAACTCTGCAAAAAGTGCAGGCCAATCGTGTTTTTTCCCAATCCCAAATCTTCTATCCTTGCCGTGACCCTTTCTGGGTTTCCAAATATATGTAGGGACCCCCTGAACAAAACCGAACTGTCTCATGAACCTGTCCGCGGGGTGGAACTCAATCTTCTCATTACAAATGAGAGGCACAGAACAATGCCACATATAACGGCCCCGCGTGCAGTATTCCGGATACTGATTGAGATTCCCGTAAGGTTGCCACACTATCTGTAATCAGCAAAATTAGAATATATAAACAATGGTTTAAAAATACTAGTAATAAATTCTGCGAACATAAGACCGATGCAAACATATGCAACATATAATACGTAAGTTACATATAATACGAAAGTTAAAATTTACCTGTTCAGGCGACATATTGTCAAACTGGTCACGTATGTGGACCACATTATGTCCATAGACATATGGCGTAAGGTTAGTTTGCCTCCAAATCTTCCATCTGTAATATACAAACAAAACCCGATAAACAATAAATATAACCGACAGCTAAGTAAATGATAGATGACACAATAAAAAAAAAACACAAATCCAATACAAAAACTAAATAATATCATACCTGTAACCGAGGGGGAACCTAGGCCAGCCCTCAGGTGGCTCGATATCTTCCGGCAGCTCTTCACATGGTCTAACCGGCAGTAGTCTGGTAATCGCCCACATATCCAGAAACATCACCGCCCCGCTTACTCCGCTTTCCTTACAACGTACCAACCTGCATAGATTAGCCTCTAACCAAGCCAGAAGAGCTGATCCCCAACTATACTCAGCACATGTGTCAAAATCCTCCAGAAATGGCAGAGGCCAGAGTGGAATCTGATCACTGCTCTTATCCGAAAACACATGTGCCCCCAGTAATAATAGCATGGCAGCCCTAGACTGATATAGCAAACGCTCCTTACTACGGTTGGGGGGTAATTCACCGAATGTGTGTAACATCCAATCAAGTCGAACTGTCAAACAGTTTGTATCCACTTGATTGTCAGCCGGTCTAACACCCAACAAACTCTCCATCATATCCAACCTGCTCGCCCTGTTATCATTCCGCTCCGATCGGGGAACAGCAAGACCATCCACCCTGAGACCAAGCATAATCTCTACATCCTGTAAAGATATCCCCAACTCTCCACCGACAAAATGGAACGTGTGCGACTCATCACGCCACCTATCAACTAAGGCTGTAAGCAAGCCCCGGTCTATGGTATAATTACATATAGTGTAAATACCGTAAAAACCAGCCCTAATCATATTTTGAACTACCCTTTCAGGCGTCGGTATCTGCCAACTATAATTATAAACCCTAATCTTATTGGCATCTCCTCTACCCGCTTCTCTTCCAGCATCCCAAGTCTGATTAGAAATGTGACCGGTCTGTCGTAAAATACCCAACCTGCCTTTAATATGTGGACCTGGGTCTGCCATCCTAACTATGATAACCAAATATAACTCAATTAATAATAACCAAACAATGATAAAATAGCCAATTAATAACCAATTAATGATAACATAACCAATTAATAACCAATTATAACCAAACAATGATAACTCAATGATAACCAATTAATGATAACCAAAAGAATGATAACTCAATTATAACCAAACAATGATAACTCAATTTTTTAATCATAACCAAACAATAATAACTCAATTTTTTAATCATAACCAAACACATTTAATGATCACCAAACAATGATAACTCAATTTTTAGTACGTGTTTGGGCAAACAACCTAATTAAAAAACATAATTTTATAAAAACCCCTAATTTTCAAAACGGGTAAATATTAATAAAGCGTAACAATTTTTATTTTTCTCAATCAAAACAAATAACCATCATAAACATGTAACATCATAACCAAACCATTAGTAATAAATATCTAAATAAACAAATTTCAATAAAAACCATAATTTTTTTATTAAATGGGACAAATATCAACAATTATTATAATTAATATAATTAATATAAACAAACAACAAACAACTATATATAGCTAAGTGAATTATCCATTTGCATATTTTATATATTTTTTCCTATTTTACAAATTGAAATTACAAAAAAAAAAAAAATTAATGCAAAAATGGGACAAATATCAACAATTATTATAATTTCTATAATTAATATAAACAAACAACAAACAATTATATATAGCTAAGTGAATTATGGATTTGCATATTTTATATATTTTTTCCTATTTTACAAATTAAAATTACACAAAAAAAAAATTAATGCAAAAATGGGACAAATATCAACAATTATTATAATTTCTATAATTAATATAAACAAACAACAAACAATTATATATAGCTAAGTGAATAATCAATTTGCATATTTTATATATTTTTTTCTATTTTACAAATTGAAATTACACAAAATAAATAATAAATTAGAGAATAAAAGATATACCTTCAATTATGGATAAATTTGATTGATGATTTGGGTTTTTTTGTTAATAAATTTGATAGTTATTGTGGTTGATTGATTTGGGTGGTTTTTTTGGATGAAAATTGGGGGGTTTTGAGAGAAAGAGAGAGAATGTAGTATAAAAATTGTTTTTTTTTAATAAAAACGTAAGTTTCTGTTTTTCAGGGACCTACTGTGTAATTTTTGCGCAGGGACTGACTGTGTAATTCTGAAAAGCAGGGACTGACTGTGTAATTTACACAGAAAACACAGATACCGTAGATTTAATCTACGGTTTACAGTGAACCACTGTAGACCGTAGATTAAATCTACGGTATCAGCGTTTTTCAAGAATTTTTGCAGTTTATTAAGTCACTCTCTCCTCTACTACTTGCACTCTTTATTTATTATATGTATATATATATAAAAAGAGAGAGGTGGTTTTGAGGGGAGCTCGTGAGGAGGGTTTATTGCCAAAATAATAACTAAACACTTATGTAATTGCACGTGATGGAGGGAATAAATACTTTCATTTTATTTTAATAAATATCAATATACTTAATCTAATTAACCACGAATTTCTCTTTTACTATATTTTTCTAACTACGAATATATGCTAAATTAATTAACAATTCGTTTTAACTTAGATAAATAGAATAAATGATATCAAATCTGAATATTATGTTCAAAATAAAATATATTACGAGATTTATGTCATTACGTGTCTTACATCCAACGCGTGTGTAACTTTTATTATTATGATATATACAGAGAAACATAACAATATGTGTATTTTCATGGATAAGTGTATTAGAAACGGAATACACAAACGGCTCTAGAGCCAAATTTTAGAAGAATAAAACTGGGGCCACCAAAATTACAGGGACCCATTTTTTCTATTATATATGAAATTACTAATATACCCTTAAGAAATAATAGCATTTTATTTTATTATTAATATACAACTTACCACAAAAAAAAATCCAACTTTTATTCCCAAATAAAAAAAAACACATAACAGTCTCTGCATCACAAAGGGTAACAAAGCTAATTGATTTTCTACCTCTCTATGTAAATAAAGTCTTTAAATCACTACTTTAAGCCAATTTTGATTTGATAAACTCAAAATAGGTTAAACAAAATTACTCTCCTCTGAAATTTTAATAGATTTTGGGGTTTATTCGGATTCATTTTTGTTTTCCTAATTTTTTTAGGATAGGTTACCCTACTTTTTGATGGATTAAAATTAAATAAAAAACAATCCAATCTAATGGTCAACAAAAAATATGAAAAAAAAATATATGTAAGAAAAAGGTTAACACGTACATATATTCGATATTTTTTCGGTACGATTGATAAATTTGATTTTTATTTTTTGCGTAATGTATCTGAAATGCATCCGATACTTTTTCGGTACGGTTGATAATTTTTTTTCATACGGTGCGCTATAATTTATTATGTGTCAACCAATAGAATATTTTAATTTTAATTTTAAATTAATTTTAGGGTAGTAGTTATTTTGAGTTCATTAATAGGTGTTGTGTTTTTAATGGCCGACACACATTTACCAGGTTTATGGTAGTATTACTCTAAAATAACGTACCGTAATCGTATTGAGAACTTCTTATTTTTTTAAATGCTCGTGTTACCGAGTAGTGTATGTAGGCAATGTTAAGTAATAATATTTCTATAATTTTTGTTCAACCTTGGATGGGATTACTTTTGATCGAATAGCCCAAAAAAATTAGGGTAGACTAACCTAAAAAAAAAGTAGTCTAGTAAAAATGAATCCGCTTTATTCATATGAACATATGACTATGAGGTTTTTGTGATGATTTAAACAGCTAAATTTGAAAGTTTTAAATTAATATTTTAATTGGATATATTTATTCTCAATTTTGTGTATATGATTGATTTAGTAATTTATTCTAATAATTTACCTGGTGTGCTTGTGCCCAATTATTTACTTAAAACATGGTGGGAAAATAAATAAATTATCAATTCGAGTATTTTTTAAAATATTTTAATGGTTAAAGTAATGCTTTTATTTAGGGCCCATTTTTTTTATCGAATTTGGATTTCTAAAATGCTGGAGACGGTACTGACGGACTACTAACCTCTTAATATACTAGACATTACAGTTATATATCAAACCCAACTTATGTCCCCCAAATAAATGACTATGGAATAAGGCCAAGACTCTACTAATGTATTACACCACTCTTACTTCTATGTATAGAATTCTTGTTTTCAACACATCCAAATGGTATATATACATATAATAAATAAATACTTCTTTATAACGTATACTTAACACTCTATTGTGTATATAGCATCCTTATGTATTCTTAATTAGCATCCTGGCGTATGATTGGTATCTTGTTGCGTACAAGTAACAAAGACCATCCTAACGAATGCTTAGTTTTTACTACTCCCTCCGTCCCAAAATACTAGGGCTATATATATCTACGTGCAACTTTGACCGGCAATTATCTCGTGTTTAAATTGTTGAAATATAAACTTTTAAAATTTGTTCATATAGTTTAACATTTGAACTATGTGATTAAGTTTTGAAAAATTCGATTTCGACAACTTAAATATGAGTTATTTGCCGGTCAAAATTGCACATAGATTCATAGAGCCCCAATATTTTCGGATGGAGGGAGTAGTTATTATGCCTTCAACTTGTCGTGTGCAAATTAGTGGAGCATCATGTTGTATGTTTGTTTACTCTTTTTGTCCTTATTTCAAGGCTTTTTACCATTGGGTTTTCCTTAATAGGTTTTTTAACGAGATACATTACCTGTTATTCCTCACTTAGAATTGCCGAAATTGAGAGTATCATGTCGTATACTTCTTACCACTGTGTACTTTTTTATTCTTCGACCAGAGGTTTTTCCCACTGAGTTTACTCTGGCAAGGTTTTGACGAGTCATCTGTTTTGTGTATGATCATCTACTACTACCACTGTTGCACTCTTTTTCTTTCGATCAGAAATTTTCCCATTGGGTTTGCTCTGGCAAGGTTTTGATTTTTGATGAGCCACACTGTTTTTGTGGTTAGTGACTTACATGTTATTTTAGCGTATATCATTCGAATACATAATTTCTCCTACATACCGGTTTTGTATGATACTGGGTTTTCCGGCCATAAAATTTTTATGTGTTTAGCATTCCGAATGAACTCGACTCCAATCGACTGCATGAAGACGAAGAACTCAAGGCGTACAAAGAGAAGGAGGAGTGTTGTAAAACATTTTAGTTGGACATGCTCCACAGTTCTAGTGAACCTATTTGAGCCCTAAGTAGGATTTGTAACCTTACACTCTACTGTATAAATAGGGTTAGAGAGTTCTTTTATCTATTTATTCATTCATTCACATATGAATAAGATTTTTTCTGTTGTCTTTTTATACTTCTCTCTATATCTATATATATTTATACCGAACTAATATGTCACACAGCAGGAAGGATTATATTATATTATTGTCCAAATAACCTTATAAACTATGATTTATTTGCAAATGTAGCATGTAAGATTTTTAACTTCTGTAATTAACTCACATTTTAGTATACTATATTATTATATATACTATGTTGCAATATCTAGTGTATTATTAGTATGTGTCAGGTTCTGTAATTAACTCGCATTTTAGTATACTATATTATCATATATATTATGTTGCAATATCTAGTGTATTATTAGTATGTGTCAGGTTGCAAATGAAACGTAAAAACTGTAATTAACCACCCGTTTATCCATCTTTAAATATATCACTATTTTATTATTTTATAATTGCTGATATTTCTTTTTTACATATTAATTGGTAGGGAAACCTATGTTTTTATTATTAAAAGAATAAAAATATGCACGTTCTAACATTTAGGTTTTTGTTTTGTCCAGTCGTTGTTTCAATATTTTTATATACTTTTTTTTGTATATGTAAATGGTTACTGGTCTTTTCAACAAGGGTTTTGCGGTATCGAGCAAGAACGCATGCCATAAACTCATCTTTATTACATGTATCCTCGTCGTCAAACTTAGGCTTCTTTACCTCTAGGCACGTGTTGTGCACGTTCCCCATCACTCTCTCTCCCCCCCGCCTTCTCTCTCCTCCTCCGTTACCGTTACTTCTCACTATCGGGACCGGTTCGGTAACCAATCGTTGGATCGAAAACGTTCGATGAGTCTAAGTTCAACATAGTTTATCTGATCTGTAATGTTATTATTTATAATTTTATACGTTAATGTGTATATATCTAGAGAGAGAGGGAGAGGGAGGGGGAACTGGTTTTGAGGGGAGATAGTGGGGTGTTTAACTAGTGTATATGACACAAATGAAACTTTAAAACTGCAATTAACCCCCCATTTCTCTATCTTTAAATATCAATATTTCTATACTTGATCAACCTATCACTGTTACATCATCCGTTCTCATTTAATTGTCTTGCATTCGGACTAACCCATGTTAAGGGAACAACATTATGACACATATTTTTGCATGTTTTTTCAAAGTCTATTATTCTTATATTTAATATAAAATTCTAAGAGTTGCTCAGATAAGGGTAACAATGTAAATGCACAAAAAAGTACTTACTAATTTAAGAAACTGGACAGTTAAATGGGAACTTTCAAAAATGGATTATGAACCATAAAAAGGGAACATAGGGAGGAGTACCTAATTTTCTAAATTGGTACACAATCTTAATGATTTATGTTCAATCAAAGCACTCTTGCTCATTGGCGCTCTATTTTCTATTTGGAAAAACGTTGTTTAGTATCCTATACAATCATATTTTATTAAAACTTACCAACTTTTACCAATTGGACATAAGTGTCTTGATTGGATGTCAATCACAAAGTCTAGGTAGAAATTTAGAAAAACAAATAGGTTGGGTACTAAATAAATAAACTACAACACTACCCCCTTGATTTTCATAAGTACACTTAATCACATGTGAGCTCATTTGTCTTGTATCTTGTACGTACGAAGTAACTAGTCAACAACGCCTTTATTGGATGATATTGTGTTTTATTTCCGTATTCTCGACTTTGTATAACATATTAGAACCTTGTGGATCAAGGCGTGATTGTAAATAGTTTGTAACTATTTTCATTTGCCTGTATATAAAGGCCAGTTGTACACTATCCTTCTTCCAAGTAAAATGATGAATCAAAAAGAAAATAAGTTCAATAAAACTTGAAAGAGAGAACTTGTTTAAATGGTTGGACAGTTTATTTTACATTTTGTGGGACAATGGTTGACCATAAACTAAAAGAAATAAAAAGGGAAGATAAGAAAATATGGGATAAAAATGAGAAGAAAATGGATTTAACGATAATTGAATGAAACTCTTGCTGTTAATCTAATAAGTAGCTGAAACATCAATAAATCTAATCCTGCTCCCAAGAGAGCACAATTGCACCAAACTAAGGAGCTCGTGATTACTAACCATGTTGAAGACGAAAATGAGCAAGAGAGTACTAATGATCAAAAAGATAATCCTAAGATATTAGTTTCATCTCCATAGCATAATCTCTTTTAATAGCCTAAAAATCAAACTCAACAAGAATTAATTAAGAAAAGAGTATAGTAAATGACTCTACAAATTCCCTTAGAAGAAGCCATTAAGGAGATTTCTTAGGCCGTGAGATATTTTAAAGATCTAGTGTCTCAACCCAGGCGATCCAAATTCCATCAAATACCTTACTTTATTTAGCGTATCAATGCCTTAAATCTGAGCGTCAATGAATCTATTGAATCACAGTCAAAGAAAGATAGTGAATCAAATGACAAAGAGATACGTAACCCATAAAATTGTGTCACTTGCACTAAATTCCATCTCACCTCATAAAATTGGATCTTAGCCCACAAGTATTTAAACCGCATAAATCAACAAGTCCTTACATCCCACCTCATAATAGAGTTATGGAATTAAAAGTAAATGAAATAATGTGTTACTACAACAACAAAAACAACATAGTTCATAAAACAACAAACAGATAAAAGCACATCAGTTTCCTCACCCCTCAATTGCAGCCTTGATCAAACGCATGGTCTCGGTCACAATCATATGAAATGTCCCAACCGAATTTTGAGGCAGCACATCAAAAGTTGTTGTATTTTCACCGCCAACAATTTGAAAAGAGAAGGTAAGAAGGGTCCCACTTGTAGTATCTCCATAAATTTAGGATCTCTATCGAGCATAATAGCAAACCCTGAAGAGAGTATCTGCTCATCACCTAGATCACAACTTTGTAACACTGAATGTAGACCATACATGTTTACCGGGGCATACACTATGTATGTAAATGTATTACCCGCATCGACCTCTTGTAAGTTAGAAGTTGGCTACATACATATATAACAATTAGTAATTTAGTGCAAATGTAGAAATTTTAGATCTAAAATAAACGATTAGTTATAAATTACACTACTACGAGAATGGGTATGATAGATATACTTACTCTTAGATAGATATCTTTATCGACTCTCATTATTTTTTGAGTTGGGTTATTGAGAAAAAGAAGATCCCATTGTACAAAACAATGCAAAAACCCCAAAGATGTAATACTTGCAATAGAAATCTAAGCAAAGGTAATATGCTCTACAAATCTAACATCGTTGAAGATAAAATTGACTCAATTGAGTATCGGCGGTTTTGGGTATGATTCTCTTTGAGTGCACCATAATTTATGTGTGGGGAGAGAGAAATCACAAAGAGCTATTATGAATAGTATTGAGTCTTTAATTTGATTAGCGATAGTTAAGAATATGTCAGTAATTTTTTAAATTGTAAATAATGGTAGGAATAAACATATCAAAGTGACATGAAATCTTAACAATCATTCCCTTAGCTTGAAAGAATGGATCGTTGATCGTTTGAGTAAAAAAGTATATCTTGATCCTTTAAGATATGACTGATGTTATGATTTGATAATCCTATATAACCTATATAAGATCATATAGGAGAGAGTAGCCTATAGCTATTGCTCGGACCTTGCATGCTTGTTCTCACGAGAGCTCGAGATCGCAACTATCAATTATCTCACCAGAGTTCAAGTTTACAAGGGAGAGAAGAAAAGTGGATTGGGGGAAATTGACTTGATATGTTTAAATATATATTATATTGATGTATGTTTTTATTTATTTGTTATTTTTTAGATTATTTAAATTGGGTTAGTGAAATGACATAAATACCTTCTTATTTATCGGAAAAGAGATTATGGCGCCATTAATTTGTACGTAATTGACCTATATTGAGAATGCAAATGATGGTGGGTACTAATTCTTAACTTCTCATACTAAAGGGTACTAATTAATATATTATCTACTTTTTATCTTTAATTTTGATCCAAGAAATTTGGAACTAATTAAAGAGAAAGTGTGAGAAATGAGGAAAGAAAAAGAAAAGCAAGAAAAGAAAACCTTGGAGAAATGAGGAAAAGAAAAGATCAAATTGGAACGTATTCAGGATCTGTTAGCATATTGAGAAATTCCATTCAAACCAAATTTATTAAATCTATAAAACGCTTAGGTAAGTATAACACTTTTTTATCTAAGTAAGTATAGCATGTACCTCAAAACGTTTATACCAGCCATTGTAAAACACTTAGGAATTGGCATGTCGCAAGTTCCCCACCAAATAATATATAGTTTTAGAGCAACTATATCTATCAAAAATATACTGAATAATATATATATATATATATATATATAATTCGGATTTTATAATGTGCCCTTTTCCAAAATAGATTTTTAACCAAAACAGGCTTTTTGAGAATATTGCGAATTAAATATATAAAATATTTAAAAATAACTCATTTTTTCTATTTTTTATATAAACCGATTCTATAAATTAGTATAAAATATAATATGAGGTCAGTCACAAATCTGGAATGAAAGTATGTTTGTTAAAAAGGAGAAAGAAACAAGAAAGGTGCTTAATCAAATTTTATTTCAAAATATATGCGAAGTTTTTAAGGAGTTAAAGTCAAACCATCAGATGAGTTAATTGTTAATAAGCGCATACTACCCTTCATACTTTACAACCACTCTTCATTTAGAGCAGAGCTACCCTTTACACCACTTTTCATTTAGAGCAGAGCTACCCACGATCTCGCTTCTCCTTAAAGGGCAAAGGTACCCAAAGCTATTATTTTTCCTTGACGGATAAAGAAATCAAAAATTTTAGTCTCAAAGTGAGAATTTGGATCTACAATCCAAACAAGTTTTCTTACTTTTAGTTGTACACAATTTGTACAATCAACAAGCGCAAAAACAAGCTTGTTTAAAACCAATCTATTAATGTGATTGATGACTTAAACAGGTTGGATCACACACTCTCTAAACAATCAAAATGTTTACAAATGAATCTCACAAACTGAAAACTCTCTTCTCACAATAATATATGATTTAGGTACTGATCTATGAGAGTTGCAAGACTTGGTTGAAAGATCAACGTTGTCGGTGAGTATATAAACTGGCAAAGCTTCGCCGTCGATTGAAATGAGCTACCAAGACTTTTGTATTTGTGTTTGTGGCAGTGTGGTTTGTTTATTCTGAGATTAGGGGGTCTATTTATAGTGTGGGAGGTGTAGATGTGCATTGTACTTGAGACTTAATTATGCAATGTTTTATTTCCTTGCCCTCCAAATATTGCCTAAACCGGGTATTTTATTCACGAGCTGACTTTAATTTTAGGCATAGTTAGGGACCGGTCTCAAAAAATAAAATTATTTAAGTATTAGGGTTGCTTCAAAACTTATATAAGTATCAGTCTTGGTTAAGGTTTGGTCCAATTTTAATAAATATAAAAAAAAACCTCTAAATTCTATTTGTCTCATTCGTTTCTCTCTCTAGAACACCCTATATTCTCCATCTTCTCCATCAAGAAACCATCACCATAGCCACTGTCGTCTCCGGCCGCCTATTTCTCTCTCTCTCTCTAGGGTTGTGTGTGTGAGGAATGGTGCTGGTTTGTAATTTTAGAAATTACATAATTGGTGTACTAGTTTTAAATGTTAAACTTTTAGTCACCCAATAAAAATTGTTTAAATAATAATATATGGTTCTTTTAAATGAATAAATAAACATAAAAGTGACATAAATGACAATAGACTATTTTCGAATCACCATACACTGTTTTCAAATAACTCACAATCTTTTTAAAATGATCATACAAATGACCGTAGACTGTTTTAAAATGACTCGAATTGTTTTTAAAATGACTTAAATTGATTATAAAATGAGTGAGTTTGTTTTTAAAATGATTCGGAATATTTTTAAATGACTCAAACTATTTAAAAATGACTATTAGAAAGGCTCAGACTGTTTATGAAACGTCTAAGACATCTGTTTATAAAATGTCTAAGATTGTTTATAAAATGTCTAAGACTATTTATGAAATGACTCAAACTATTTTTTGAATGACTCAAACTGATTTTAAAATGACTCGGACTGTTTATTAAATGACTTAGACTGTTTATAAAATGACTTAGACTATTTTTATTATGACTCAGATTAAAAAAAGAAGTTGTTTCATGATAAATTTTAGAAAGGTAGTAAATCTGGATTTTTAGGTCATATTTATTAATTACTTTTTTTTTTTGTAATTTAGATTAAAGGTAAAAGGACTAATTAGGTTTTTACATCAAACTATGTGATGTATGGTGATAATAACGACATGACATGGCAGCTTTTTATAAGCCCAAACATTAGTTGAGGTACTGATCCTCAAATAATTTAGAACCAACAGACTGATCCTAAACTAATTCTAAAAACTAGTACCGCTCATGCCCTTAATTTTATGTATGTTGTTTAGTACGGAGTACGGGTGGATTTTTATACCGACATGCAACAAAAACGATCATTTTTCGAACCGAACCAATCAAGCCGTTACCAAAAGTTTGATATACCGACATTACGGTACGGTACAACCGAATCAATATTTGAAAGTCGGTTCGGTTTCGGTATTCGTTTGGTGAGTTCGGTATGATACCGATTCAAACCGAAATATTAAAATATACTATATAAAAAAATAAACTAAAAAAAAACATATATACACTTAATTATTAACATTGGTATAATATACTTATATTATTTTTTCTACTGAATATTTATAACATTTTCTTTTATTTATAACATTTACTAGAAATTTCTAGTAGTGTTTACTCTTTTATGCAAATAAACAATAAATGTAATAATAATATAAATAAATATATATTTTTAATATACTACTTTTAAAACTTTATATTATGTTTTTTTCTCAATACGTATAATTTTTCTATCATCATTTGTAAACTCTAAAGTTTGGTATAAAAACAAAACTGAACCGAATCAACCGAATAGTTTGGTATACCGAAAGTTCGATATACCGAATTTTTTGGTTCGGTAATGGTATAAAAATTCTCAAACCAAACTAGTTTGGTATGGTATCGGTATGTAGTCAAAAAGTTCGATAGCGAACTGATATCCCTTTGTAGATGGCCTTTGGTAAGAAATACATTTTTTTTTAATCAAACTGATCCAAACTTTATTAAAACAAAACAAAAGCATTCATGTCATGGAACAATCTTTCATGGCCAGCAAAAAAAAAAGAAAATTATCAACCAGCACAATAACAAAATATTGCTATAATCAAGCATAAGTCTAATAGAAACTACAAATAAAAAATTGTAAAAACGCAAATTTAGACACCATGCTGAACCAAAAACTCCAGAGGCATAAAAAATCAATTATATCGTATCACAGGAAGGACTTAACATCATGTCAAGCAAATCTCCATCAAACTTCAAACCCATGACCATTTGGTTTGGACCCTGTGTCCGCTCGTGATCATAGAATGTTTTTTTTTTCCTAGCTCCAAAGTCTGATAGATACCCATACCCATCTGATGAACAATAGTCATGATCAACCAAGCAAGAGGAGTCTAAATTATAGTCTCCCATTAGGTCCTCTAATGGGGTAATAAATACATATAATAAATGGACAGCAGAGGGAATCAATGATTCTTATTCGACCGAGTTGAAGCTAGCAACATGTCGATTACACACCGGAGGTGGGTAAGAACTGAGGGACAATACCTCCTAACCTAAGTGGGCCTACCAGCGAAGCAACTGGTATTTGATCGGGCGGGGGCTGTTTGGTTTCGTACAACGCCCTTGCAGCAGGAAGAGGCAGTGCTCATTTAAAAGGAAATGATCTTCAGCAGTTCGAAAGGTTGACCTATTCGGAAATCTCCGGATCTATGCTTATTTTCAACTCCCCGAAGCATTTCTTCGCTTACTATGCCCTTCTTCGTCTCTGGGTGCCTAGGTATCCACCGTAAGCCTTTCCTCGTTTAGATGATAGCCAAACTAGTGTCAAAAGCACGAATATACATGTTGCTATTGATATCGGTAGGACAGGTAGCCTTTGTCATCGGTATTTCTGACATTGTATTACCTTGTAAAACTTAAATGTAATATGCACTACATTTTGTTTAAAATATATTCAACTAAATGTCTATGTTTACCATATCTATTAAGAGATGTAACTGGGAAACTGAATAAAGTAAAAGGTATTTATATTTACACGGCCTAATCTGCCCTTCAATTGTTGAAAGCCAAACAATGCATTTTGGCATCTTTGGAATATAAAATTGAACACAAATTGTTTTGCCAAACACATAACTTTTTGTCATTCAACTCTGTCCAATTCCAGTCTCTCAAAGATGCAAAAAGAACACTTGTATATTATGCATGCGTTTCAATCTTATTTTTTATTTATTTGCAGTTGATCGATCATATCTTGTTTGGAGAAGCGCAAAACTATGCTTTTACAACAGAACATAAGTAATTGTTGTTTAGAAAGTTGGTCACTTGGGAAAAAAATTGAACAATAAAGATGATCACTAAAAATGGGAGGAGGGACCACCCAATCAAGAACGTTACTTTTACTTATCATCCCACACTTGTATTTCTCCTTATGCAACTTTTGGGCTATGGCTTAGTTTTATTTTTAAAGGAAGATGAAGTCTTCTGACTTGGTTGGATTATGAACTCTTTTGGGGTGAGTTTATAAAATCTTCTCCTTTTTGTCCTTTCCTTGGCCTCCTTTCGTGCCTGGATTAGGAATCCCAAAACTATAAGTCTATCAGGATAACAACGGGATAAGAAAAAGTGATAGGATTAGAAATAGTTAATCCAATACACCGTTTGTCTACATTAGAATTAAATATGAGTATTTTGTATATTTACGGTTATACTCCATGAAAGAACGTAAAAATGATGAAAATGGGCAGATATAAAATGATTTTTACTTTTTAAAATCTTATTAAGGACAATTAATGGATTTCACTCCTACTTCTTAACAAGACTCAAACATTACACCTCCTATTTAATAGTGCGGGTTCTAAGCCCACTAGGACTATGCTAGATGATTATGGGTAATATAGGTATTAAAAATGCCCCCTTTGTGCATAATTTGAAGTCTCGGATCACTAATAGTACCTTCGACACTTTACTTATCAAACGCAGGATTTGTGGGTCCGATAATATTTCTACTCCCATCCCATGTAAAACAAACAATGCCTTGGTTTTAAAGGTTACTAGGATTGATTACAAAAAAAAAAAGAAGGTTACTAGAACTTGACTGCTGGCGGATTATATTTTTAGCAGAGCTTTTGGCTTTTTTTTTTTACTCACTTTGGAATCAATAATTATTTAAACTAAAATTTCATTATAATCGATAAATGCACACACAACCACCAAACAACCATTTTGTAGAAGAGGACATTGGAGAATCATCAACATTCTTCGACAAATATGAGCTTCAAAAAGGTTAGTGCGACATGTAGAAATGCCTTGTAAATCTTCTCAAACAACATGACAATAATTGTATTTAAAGCTAGAAAACATTATGTTACACGCGAAAAAGTAACGAGCTTATCTAAAAAATAAAAAAAAAGTAATGAAGACAGACCAAAGAATGAAAGAACTTTTTTTTGAGGATACATAAATTTGTACATACTAACAATA
The DNA here is from genome assembly GCA_963920805.1 of Primula vulgaris. Lineage (NCBI taxonomy): Eukaryota > Viridiplantae > Streptophyta > Magnoliopsida > Ericales > Primulaceae > Primula > Primula vulgaris. The sequence continues at coordinate 1,292,752 of OY987222.1, read as the reverse complement.
GCCCATCCACCAAGACTAAGTGGCCTAAATAACCACAAAATGAAGCTGCTCGAACGTATGAATAATGATCTGATGGGAAGATGGGAAGATGGGACGAAAAAAGGAGAAGAAAAGAAAATTAAGGTGAGGTGTACTTCCAAAATATTGCCTAATTTTGTTCATCTTGAGAAAACCTTCACAAGTGATGAATACGGAACAACTCGATTTGGAACTTTTACATATGTATGCATAAAGCTAAAATTGAGAAGATGGCGAGAGGCCACCCTCTGATCTACGGGCAGTTTGACCGGAAACTGATGACTTGTCAGAACTACGAACGTTATACTTCTCATAAACCTTTTCACGATTTTCGGACCACCATGTCTCAGCTTGGTGCTCGCCGAACCTTCTCCGACTGCAAGATCCAAAGGAAACAAGTACAAATTATGTAATCAAGTTATATATGCTTGTGGTCAAGGTTCTGTTTTAAAACATTTATATGAAAAGTATTTTTTAAAAAGCTCGATTAGTAGCACTAGGAATCATGAGTTTTGTGCATATTGGGGAGAAAATGCATATGTATTCGTGCTAAAGCATTGGTAAAGAGCGAGACGTATGAGGACTAAAGCGTAAAGAAGTGTTTTAATTATATAATTTTTTAAGGTTGACCTCAAAATTCGGTTCTCTTTCTGTTGACCCCAAGACTTTGATTTTTAAGATATTTGTAGTTCTTGAAGCTCTCAACATACTGACGATCTGGAGTAATTCGACTAAATTCCTGTTATTTTCGACAATCTTAAAGGAAGTAGTTTGGAATTTACCTTTTATTAGTTATTTTTGGTGTTAACCTTTCATTAGTTTGCGCATGCGAACTATCTCTCGAGAAATAATAAATGTCCAGAAAACAAAATATAAGTGGACAGAAATGGTAAGCTAGTGGTATGACTGCTACGCTTTTAGCGAAGCTCTCAAACAAACGCTGTGTAAACTGTTTACACGCTTTCGCTTTTATTAGTAAGTATAACAATTCTATAATTCTAAAAGGTAACTTGGGACTCGGACCACTTGGTTAAGATTCCCATTTTTTAATTTCTACGTGCATTTGGTAAGTTAATTCAATGAACAGCTTTCGATAAACATCACAGGAAGCTATTCAAGGATTATAGATCTAAGAACAGTTTACCATGCCATAAGCTGGTTTTATGAAGAAAAAAAGGGAAAACAAAGAGCTAAAATGCAAGCAGAAATTACTGAATGCACAACCAAGTAACGAACCACTGTGTCCTCAACTCCTTGCACTCAAGTTTTAGGCACCAAATGATATGCGCCCCAAGATATCAGTAGAAATATGGGGAAAACTAGCAAAAAGTACACTTTATAAGACTTCTCTAGCTATAAGCCAAAAAGCAATCTTTCTATATCAATTGACATTGTAGAAATCTCGGTAATAATGTCACTGATATTGACATGTGGGGAAATCAAGGATTATTAAGTGATATAATTATCACTGTTTGTATATATAATTAGTATTTTTTTTTTCTTATTTAGTAAGCCATGTACCTATATATAAAGTTGTCTACTTGTATGTAATAATTGATTCAGAAATAATATATTTTATTTTCATATCACATTTCGTATTCTCTGAATCAATATGGTATCAGAGCTGGGTTTGAAACCCTAGCCCTCACTCAACACGTAAACACAAAAAAAGGGTGACCGGTTCAAAAAAAAAGGGTGACCCTTTTATTTCTACAACCCATCAATTGACAAGTACTTGATTTCTGACGATTAAGGGACTTGATTTGTCTCACAAAATCGATCATAAGGCCTAAAAAAGGGTCACTGAGGCACGTCCAAATTGCCGTCACGGGTCACTGCGGCAACGAAGGGTGAGTTGAACAAGCCATCCTCTGCAGTGGTGTCGCAATCCTTCGATTGGCCTATCTTTGCCTCCATCATCTGATCATTTGGTTGACCTGTTCCCTTTTAATTTTTTCGTTATTACGTTTACTGGTTATTCACCTATTTTACCAGTACTGTCCAGAAGTTTGGGATAATTGCAGAATTACCCAAACTTCACATAAACTTTTACATCAACTCTGATTCTCAAACTGTTACTAAAATATGACTGATCTTAGTTCCTCTACCTTGTTAGCATACAAAGAAAAAATTGTAAGTGCGCTAAATGCAGGATCTAAATCAAAAGTTTCTTGGATTATTGATTCCGGGACGTCGGATCATATGACTGAATGCTTATCAATTATTCTCTTCGTATTCTCCATGTGCTGGTAACCTCAAAGTAAAAATTGCAGATGGCTTTTTTTCGTCGGTTACAGGAAAAGGGAGTATTAAATTATCCGAATCGATAACTCTTGAATATGTACTACATGTTCCCAAATTATCTTGTAACCTACTGTCCATTAGCAAATTAACAAAAGAGTCTAATTGTTATGCTAAATTCCTTCCATCATATTGTGTCTTTCAGGATCTATCATCGGGAAAGATAATTGGAAGTGCTAAAGAATGTGAGGGACTACTAATTTGAGGAGACCAATTTGGGTAAACAAAGTCAATTTTTAAATTACAATGTTACTTATCGTTGTCCAAACGATGAAATTATGTTATGGCATTTTAGAATGGGGCATCCTAATTTTCAGCCAAACACCATCGATTCTCATTTCCTAAATCCCACTTTAAACCAACAAAACCATTTTCTATAATTCATAGCGATGTGTGGGGTCCATCTCGCATCTCTAACCGAACCCTTTCAAAATTGTTTGTGATATTTATCGATGACCACACTCGTCTTTATTGGGTTTATTTGTTAAAAGATAAATCAGATGTTCGAAATGTGTATCAATTTTCACTCTATGATTAGCACACAATTCCAAACCCAAATTCAAATTTTTCGGACTGATAATGTTAAAGAATATTTTAATGAAATCTTGGGGGATTTTTTACAAAAACATGGAATTATTCATCAAAGTTCTTGCGTTGACACTCCACAACAGAATGGGGTTGCCGAACGTAAAAATAAACATCTTCTTGAAGTTGCTCGAGCTTTATTATTCACCACAAACATGCCAAAATCATTCTGGCCCGATGCCATTCTCACAGCCACATATCTTATCAATAAAATGCCAAGTCGTGTTCTCAATTTCGAGACGGCATTCCATAAATTTCAAAAAACATTCCCAAACTCTCGTATTACTTCTGATCTGACCCTTAAAGTGTTTGGTTGTACATCATTCGTCCATGTCCATTCACATAACCGAACTAAGTTAGATCCAAGGGCCATTAAAACCGTTTTCATTGGTTATTCTCCTACTTAAAAAGGTTACAAATGTTATGATCCATCCACTTCAAAGATTTTTGTTAGCATGGGTGTCACTTTTTTTAAAAATACTCCTTTTTATGAAAAGAGCTCACTTCAGGGGGAGAATCCAAGTAAAGATCGCTCTTATAGCCAATTTTTAAATATCGATCTTACTCCGCCCACTCTTGATCCCACTCCTGATCCTATTCAAATTACTCCAGAAAAGCAAAAAATCTCTTGTTAGCAACATTGGTTTTCAAATTGTGGAAGTTGAACTGATAACTCTACCTCATTCTAATATGCCATATACGGAGGAAAACTTAACCTCAGGGGGAGATGCACAAAAATAAAATGTTAAAAGTTTACTCAAGGAGGTCAAAATTAAAGAACATAGAGAACCTTTTGATGAAGCACCAAAAGAGTCGGAACCGGTGATAGATCAAAATGCTTCGTTTTCGGAGCCTCTACTTGATGCCGGTAATTCTGAATATTTTGATTTACCTATTGCTCTTAGAAAACAACCTCGATCTTGTACGCTTCATCCTATTGAAAAGTTCGTAAGTTAGTCATTTGTCAACTCGATTTCATGCTTTTACTACTGACATTGACAGCATACATATACCAAACAATATCGAGGAAGCGTTTAGAATGCCAAAATGGAAAGAAGCAGTTATAGAGGAGATGAATGCATTGGAAAAAAACGGAACCTGGAAAGTGGTAGATTTACCGAAAGGAAAAAAACCAGTCAGTTACAAACGGATATGCACCCTGAAATACAAAGCTGATGGAACACTAGACCGTTATAAAGCCTGTCTAGTTGCCAAAGGGTATAGGTTTGGAATCGACTACTCAGAGACATTTGCTCCCCGTGGCAAAGTTAAATACTGTTCGGATTCTCTTATCGCTTGCAGTTAATTTGGATTGGCATCTTCAACAACTTGACATAAAGAATGCATTTTTGAATGGAGATTTAGAAGAAGTATTCATGACGATTCCACCGGGATTTTGTAAAAATGGTGATAGTCAAGTCTGCAAATTAAGAAAGGCACTTTATGGCCTTAAACAGTCACCAAGAGCATGGTTAAGGAGGTTGGTAAATGTCATCAAAAGACGGGGATATCAGCAAAGTCAAGCGGACCACACTATGTTCTTTAAGAAATTTAAAGATGGTAAGAAAACTATCTTAATCGTTTATGTAGATGATATTATTTTAACTGGTGATAACTTATTGGAGATGGAAAGATTAAAAAAGGTTATGGCAGCAGAGTTCGAAGTTAAAGATCTCGGACAATTACCATATTTTTTAGGCATGGAAATTGCGAGATCAAAACGAGGAATTAGCGTCTCTTAACGAAAATATGTTTTGGATCTTCTAACAGAAACTGGTATGCTTGGTTGCAAACCGAGTGACACTCCAATGGAAGTCGGGAAAAGAACCGGTTTAGTTGGAAAACCAGTCAAAAGGAACAGATATCAAAGGTTAGTTGGGAAACTTATCTACCTTTCTCATACTAGACCTGATATTGCTTTTCCCGTGAGCGTTGTAAGTCAGTATATGCACTCGCCAAGAGAAGCTCATTTAGAAGCCGTTTACAAGATACTCAGGTACCTTAAAGGTGCTCCACGGCCAATTTTACAAAAAAGGTGAAACCAGGGAAATAGAAATATTCACAGATGCGGATTGTGCCGGTTCACCAGATGATAGAAGGTCAACAACCGGGTATTGTACCTTTGTTTGGGGCAATCTAGTAACTTGGAGGAGCAAAAAACAAGACGTCGTTGCATTAACCAGTGCCGAAGCAGAATTTCGTGCGATTAGACAAGTGATATGTGAAGGAATCTGGTTAAAGAGACTTATAAATGAGTTACAGGTTACAATACGATCTCCAATGAAACTATATTGTGATAACAAAGCAGCTATTAGTATCTCTCTCAATCCAGTTCAACATGATCGTACAAAGCATATAGAAGTGGACAGAAATTTCATAATAGAAAAAGTCGAAGACAGGATTTTATGTATGACTTACGTTCCTACGAAGGACCAAACTGCTGATATCTTTACAAAAGGACTACCGCGACAAAGTTTCAACAATTTCATTCGCAAGTTGGATCTAGTCAACATTTACGATCCAACTTGAGGGGTAGTGTAGAAATCTCAGTAATAATGTCACTGATATTGACATGTAGGGAAATCAAGGATTATTAAGTGATATAATTATCACTGATTGTATATATAATTAGTATATATTTTTTCCTTATTTAGTTAAGCCCTGTATCTATATATAAAGCTGTCTACTTGTATGTAATAATTGATTCAGAAATAATAGACTTTATTTTCATATCACATTTCATATTCTCTAAATCAATAGACATATATACTGACAACGTACGATATGGCTTTATACCATAGTTGTCTCCGTCACGCTAGGTTAGGTAAGTAGAATGGGTGCGAGGACGTGGTATGCTAGTTGCTCATTACGGGATACGTGGGGGTACTTCTTTGGTACGCTTTTTTAAGAATTGGTAGGTTTGAAAAGAATACAGGGTACGCTAGGGCAGTTGGTCTCTCAAATAATCAAGTTCACTTCTCTATTTAATTACAAAGTTGGAAAATACTATTCCATCACAACTTTTAGGCACGTGGCATACTTTTTCCATTTTTATAACTCGGTCAGCTACATTAGGTGACCTTTCAAAACTTTACTCTCCTTATAACATTAAATACCATATTTTGTGGACATCTTTTTATGCGAAGTTTCCCTTATGCCCTTATCCATGCCTCTTATTTTCTCCTCTCTATCTCGTCAGAATAATAGAAACCTTGGGATTTTCGTCCTTACATCCACCGGAACCAATAAACCAGCAATAGAGGCTCGTTTTGGACTTTTCTACTCCTGGTAATTTAATTGGGTGAACAGGGTCGCAAAATCCCCACTAGTTGTGACGTGCTACCTAACACGCCGTGTGTGGGGTATGCTTTATATGACATCAGAGAACAAGGGAAAAGCCTCCACCGAGGAGTGTTCTCAGGGAGTTCAGCCCTAATTTCGCGATGTACCAACTTTGTAGCATAAAAGCTCAACGAAAAGAAAGAATAGCATATAGACTTTTATTTGAATAAGTCTACTGACCGATATTTAACTGAAACTCCCCAATCAACACCGAACATAAACAATAGGAAAGACTCTAGTCTCTACACTGATCAAAACACGAAAAGAAAATACCTGAAGCGCACACGTTTGAGATCTCTAGTACCGTCCTTGAGGGCCATAAGCGTTAAGTAGACACCAGGCTCATACTGCTCAATCCACTCGGCCTCAACCTGATCACCACCATTTATAGATCGTGTACTAGCATCACCATCATGGGACGACAACGGATTAGCCACGTCAGCAGCACCATTAGGGAACCTAGCATCTACATGCTCAACTCCGTTAGAACCTATACTATTTAAGGTTTGATTCCTAGGAGCTTTGTCTGGGCTCTGGGCTACTGAGAGAGTAGCGGGTTCGATTCCCGAGGAGGAAAATCGACAGCTGTCAGTTGAGTCAGAGTGCCTTGGTCCATTTGTATCGATGTGGTGGATACCGTTAGGTTCTAAGCCGTTACGCAAAAATGCCCTCATGTTGGTTGCATCGTAGGCTCCAGGCGGCAGTTTCTCAGCCATATCTTTCAGCTGGATAGAATGAAATAATAATTTAATCCAATTACATGCTTACAGCAAACCGAAAGTTTCATGGAAAAACCACAGTTTCAGGAGAAAACAAAGGGGCCCTCTTGAATTCAAGCTTCTAATATTGTTCAAACCAGACCAGCTGAGGTTTTAAAAAACTAATTGAGAAAGTATAATATAGAAGAACAAAAAACGAATGTTACACCACAAATACCATAAAATGAGGTCCAGTCACAGGATAGATCAAACAATTCTTGTGCTTAGACAACAAACAAATGTTAATATGATAAAATGAAAAATAAAATAAAGCCCAACCACATTTCAAAATTTTGTAGTTTTGAATACATGGTTTTTTGCATCACCGTTTAATTAAAAACGAAAAAAAGATGGCATAGATAGTTACGCCACTATCTTAAATTCGGTAAGTAATGAGTTCGAGATGGCCTTGCTGCTGGTCCTTTTATAAAAGTTTCCATTATTAATTTATTTTTCTTCCTATAAAAGCTGATAGCGATATATCTTTTATTTCAAGAAAGGCATATCTGTAAAATATTTTGCAACAAGTACGGCCATAATGGAGAAAAGTAACCCAAATAAATTTGGGGCTCAAGCACCACTGCTTGGCGGGTCCTGGCCCACATATGGTCACGAATCACGCGTACCTAGTTCCACATAAAATATGATAGGCTAAGACAGTTTTTATACTTATAAATTTGTTCAGATAAAGCCAGATTATTAACCTGTGCCGTCAATGACTTAATAACTTCTTTTGCAGCTTTAGATTTAGCAGATTCTTCAGCAGCGAGTTCCATAGCCTCTTGAGCTTTCTTCGTTGATTTTCGAAGCTCTATTTCTTGAAGGTCACACCGCTGTCGTATGCTCTCAACCTGCCACAATAAAAAACTCAAAACCTATAATGAAAGGTTGATATTAAATTTTTTCTACGTATATAAATTTTTTAATGCATATTAAGGTTAATATTATTCCTAAATAGCATATAGATTACCTGTGCTCGTAATCTCTGAACTTCGTTATTCAAGAGCTCATTGGTTTTCCTAAGACCATCCGTGATACCTTTCGAAAACGATAGCCCAGCAGTGGTTGGCACAGGTGTCGCAGAACGTGGTGGGCTAGATTTCCGCGAAAAAGGCGACACCGATCTGGAATTAACAACAGATTGTGTAGCAACCGGTTTTGGAACCCCTCGACGAAGATCAAAACCTATAGATACTCCTGTGTTTTTCATCTGTACCATGGACTGCGTCTGGGATGGATAGCCTAACGCGAGAGCATCACCTTTTCTCCCTTGTTTAGCTGCTTTGCTATCTAAATGCTTAATTATTTCGGAATTCGAAGGTACTGCTAACTTGGATGGCCTCAAGTCGAACTTGTCTATCCTATCCTTGTTCTCACCTGAAACACGAGGCGTCACATTTCGTCGATCGTTTGAATTCGCTTCGGCCACTTTACTCAATTTCATAAAACACGAATCGCAAACACGATGAGGCTTGTTTGGATTCGGAGATAACGCTGCTCTAATTGCCTTCCGAGAACTACACGAATGGCAATGCACAAGCCCGCAATTATAACAATTATGCCTTTTTCGCGTAAACCCAAAGGCCTGTCTACAAGCCGAGCACTGAGACTGCTCAGCACCAGATACCCATTTGTGTAGACATATAGCGGCACTATAATTTGAACCACAAGCGATATACTTTACGTGTCTATCTCTCAAAGCCTCGACCAAACAAGGCATTTTCCTATCTTCGATATCTCCATGGCCTAATCTCCCATTAGCTCCTTTTCCCCATGTGTACACCTCATTTCTACTTGTCAATACCGCCACGTGGTAGGCCCCACAAGCTATCTCCTCCACACACTCCCCTTTAATCTTATCTTGCACTAAACAAGGTGCTTTTCCATCACACTGGGGATTGCCTAGCTGGCCATAAACAGTGCTCCCCATCGTAAATACATGACCTGAAGTGGTTAAACCGGCCGTTAAGCTATGGCCACAAGCAATTTTGCTAAAATCGTACTCGATTAATGCCGATACACAGGTAGGTTCGAGCCGAGGCTCTTTATCTCCATGTCCGAGACGGTTTTTGTCCCCATCTCCCCATGTAAATAATTTACCTGACGAGACACTTGCACTAGACGATGTCACAATGACACCTATGACAGCAGCTGTATGCCAAACGCCACAGGCAACAGCAATTGTTCTCAGTCCTGAAAGAGACGCTACCTCTCTAGGGTTTGACACACTTTGTTTATCACCGTGACCTAATACACCAAAAGTACCGTCCCCAAACGTAAATAATTGACCCGCTGACGTCACCAATGCCGTATGCCATGGCCCACAGGCTACCATTGCCACTTGTAAACCTTCTAGAGGGCCTGAGATTCTCTTCGGGATCCAATGGCTCACGTCGGAACTATGGCCAAGAAGCCCTGCATTATGTGTACCGTCGCCCCACGTATAGAGCTCACCCGCTAACGTAACCGCACATGTATGGAACTCCCCACAAGAGACGAAATCGACGCTAGAAAAAGCTAAGGACTCGACTAAACGGGGATGAGACACGTCTTTGCCGACACCATGGCCAAGGCGCCCCCCTGATTCTTCCCCCCACGTGAAAACCTCGCCTTGTCTCGTGACAAGGGCGGCGTGTTTTACGCCACAAGCAACCGTATGTACGTCTACAACCACATTCGAATCCAACGGCCGAGGGAGAAGCACGTCAATCTTGGTGCTTATAGAACTTGCATTTTTTTGAGGTCCAATTTTAACGACATTATCGCATATAACCTCGCCCCATATGTATATATCGCCTAAGGCGTCGTCATCGGGTGCAGAACCGTGGCTGGAAGTGCTAGGGGCGCTAGATACGCTAACACGAAAAGCATCAGAATTGTTGCCTTTTACTTGCATATTTGCTTGATCCCAGGCTACAAGCAGTCTCTCGACCTGCATAGGATTTTCTGTTTGGTGACTCTTTGAAGAAGATGAATTCGTGCTTGTCCTGACCGAAACCTCGGTAGAGCTGATGTCAAGTGTAGCACTTGCTGAGCTGTCACTCAGACTATTAGAAGTCAAGTCTTGGTTATCCTAGATTCAATTTGATCAACATATAAAGTGAGGTGAGCATATCAAACATGTGAACATAATTAAGGAAAGACATTTAACAAAAACAAACAAATTTTGCACCGACAAACATATTTTCGTGTCACACCCGACAACATTTATATTATGTTAAAAAGGGAAACTCACAAAGACAAAAGTAGGTGTAGAACCATATCTTATTCCCATACCAACAAAAATTTATATAAAGGTTCAGTAAATATCTCATAAAGAAAGACCTAAGCTCATTGGGATTGCTAAGGAGGTTGGTGTAGAACCATAGCATTAGTCGTAAACACGAAACATCACTTTAGCCTAAAATGGTGATTTTGAGCCATTGGATCACCAGACTAAAATAAGAAAACACCAAAGCATATTTGACAATAGTTGATTCAACCATCGATAATCACTACTTTAGGGTAACGCGGGTTTCCCTTTTTAGCAATTCTTCTTTCCATTTAGACAACAATGATAGAAAAAAAATGCTTATTATTTACTCCATCGGCATAGAAAATACACCCGTTAATAAAATTTACCTCAAGGTAAAGACATCCATCACGGCATCCATCAATCTTTGATCGTCCACGTTCGCCAAATGATATTAACACATTCAAACCTGCGATCCACGCCTCAGCCTCACCTTTGTCCTTGCAGATCTATAAGAAAGTAGACGAAATTAAATTCACCAATAAAAAAATGACTACAAGGATCCACTAATAGAATATATATCGAGCACGTATCACGAACCAGATCAAGGGATCGCTTTCCGTTATTGTAAATAAGGGAAAAGGACAAGTAGTCTTTTTCGGGGCGCAAATATCGCTTGAAAACAGCCTGAAAGAAAGAGACGATACCAGAGTGTGATTATAACATTACATGAAGAATCTCCTTGCATTTTAAAAGCCATAATAGAATGATGATAGTAAATAGCAGATAAATCTCACAGTTCTTTGTCCGGCAATGATTCTAGAAACTGACGCTAACTTCAAATTTCGTTCGCCACTACTTGAAATCCAAATCAAAGATGATTCGTCCTGTGAATGTAGATTCAAAGATAATAAAGAAGGATGTGAAGATAAAATTTGAAAGATAATGAAAACAAACTTTAAGCTTCATTGTAATCCTAACTAAAGAAAAGAGAGAACAAATGACTTACGGTAGAAAGTCTAAATTGACAGAACTTAGGCTTCCCTTTACGACCATATTTGAGTAAATGGGCACCCTTCTTCAGAGCAATTAATTCCTGTATCATAATATGGTAAAACATTTACATATCACAAGATAAAGCGTAGCTGGGCAATAAATCAGATTCTGAACCACGTCAGATGTCCTTACAGAATGTTGCACTACTATCGGTGCTTCTGCTTTGAAAGAGTTTATTTCACTAAGAATTGCTATTTTTCCCTTCTCCCCTATTTCCATCTTCTTTTTATTTGTTTTAGTGGATTCAAAATTCGCCCCTCTTGCTTCTCTTATGTTTCAATCTATATCTATGAAGTCTCTTTACGTGTGATTGTAGAAGTTACAGAATGCCATTTTTGTGTGTGTGAAAAGTTTGTGGGGGAGCCTCGCCAGAGTTTTACAGGGGAACACCCCCTTATTAGGCTTCTATTAGAAGTCATACCTTAAGCCAGTATTAAATTCTGGTTCCATACTTTCCTTCATAATTGTTTTAGCTCTATGAAAATGAAAAGAAATTACTGTAAAGCAACAAAGGTGGACAAAGCTGTATCCTCTAGTTTGATCACTTCAAGTGTAAGAAAGCTTCTTTTGGTGCAAGGATTCCCCGTGAGGAAAAAAAAGTAATGGAAAGGAAAATCTCTTCACCAAAATCATGAACGCAGGAAAAGCAGTTTATTTTTCATGTTTCCTAACTATGAAGCCCTTCATCCTACTGCAACTTTTATGTCATCCTAAAAGCTCTTGGAACACCAAACACTGTATTCTCCACGAAATCAGAAACATTCAAATTGATAGATATTGGTCTATCCTAACAAACAGTTCTAGCTAGTAGAAAGATAGGGAATTAAAAATTATATAGCCTTATTAATACCCAACTTGAATATGCCTATACCAAGCACAGCAACTTCTAACGCAACCCTATGTTAACCTTAAAAAAATATTATGTTTGAGTTTTACTTTTAAAGTATTGGAAAAATTATTATCTTTCAATAGTATTTTAGTACAAAAAATTATTTCTAATAGACGCTTCGGACGACAGTTCCTCACTTGTGTTACCATCCGTTTCCCTACTCCCGCTCATGTACCCCCCTCGTCTAGCTTTGTGCAACTACGATTAGTACAAGTATAGCTTTATTCCCTTCAATTTAATACCCTTATCCAAACAACAAGGCCATACACTCCTGAGATAAAGGGGTATATATTGATTGATATAAAATATATCGTTCAAGATTTTATACATCAATACATTTGCTTAGCTAGTTGTTGATTGTTACGATTACAGTTTACAACAAATCTCCAAATTGCAAAATCCACTGAATTTTAAACCATATCTGGAGAACAAAGAAATACAAGGCAATAAGAGGACGGTGAAAACTCCAAGATCAATTAATGTATAACCTAGTAACAGGGTTACAGGAAGATTCTATCAATCAATCAATTTATCAGATAAACCAATATCCCATAATTACATCGCAATTCCTAATTTTGCACCAACTTGATCCAACCAATCAAACTAACTAGAAAGCAATAATCATGCACCCAAAAAAAAAGACTGGCAAAAAAAGATTAGCATATTAAAGTGTAAAATAGTAGTTATGTATAGGATATCCAGCTCGATGAGCAGTCAACTAACTAAATAAGATAGTGCTAGCAGTCCCAAAGCTAGTTTTCTAGCAGCTAGTTATTTCTGTAAGCTGCAATTATTCGGACAGTCAGCTTAAAAAGTAAGCCTATTCATTTTGGCCTAAAAATCTAGAGATTCTAAATATCCAATATTTCCACAGCGTCAAATAACTATATAAGCTAGTGCTATCACTGTCCCACTGCTTATTTCATAGCCGCTTTTAAACTCTCCGTTTCCTCTTTTCGAACGGTCACCTTTAAATTTAAGTCTTTCATTTTAGCTAAACAAAGGGAATGCCCTACAATGCCGCCTCATTAATAACTTTACTCTGTACCGTCCTTGTATTATGAACTACGGACCGTACGATGTGCTAAAAAGAATTGGGGAGTCCAGATTAAAACGCTCATTTGAACACATTCGTGGCTCGGATCATTCCACAAATTATTCAATGTTCCGTAGTGATCGCACCTACCACTATTTTTTGAAGTAATTTCCCTAAAAATCTGTAAGTTCTGAATAATTCCAATAAGATAGTGCTATACTGCTATCTGTCCGAAGGGATTTTTCCTAGTGGCTTTTAAGCTCACTGTTTCTGTTCAATTTCTGTAAACTGCAATAAATTCGGACAGTCAGCTTAAAAGTTAAGCCTTTTCATTTTGCCCAGAAAAAATCTAGAAATTCTGAAAAAATCCAATCTTCTCTCAGCTTCAAATAAGCAACAACAATACATTTGGATAGTCGGCTTAAACACAAAGCCTTTCTAGTTTGTCCTAAAAAAATCTATTCACTTCTAAATAAATTCTATATTTTCTAGTAACTTTTATCAGCTGCTCTTGATTGAACACCCAGATCAAAATAGAAAAATACAAGTCAACAAAAAGTGTACTCATTTTCTTTCCCCGATTTCAAAACAAACTGATAAAACAAAAACAAAGACAAAGTAAAGTAGTAGTGTTCTGTTTCTATTAGCTTAGTGTCTTTGCTTAATTTCTATTAGCAGCAGTACACTTAAAAAACAAACTTTTCTATTTTTGTCTAAAAAATCTATTCACTGCTAAATAAATCTGATATTTTCCAGTAACTTTTATCAGCTACCCTTGATAGAACACTCGGATCAAAATGGAAAAACACAAGTCAAAAAAAAGCATACTCAATTTCTTTCCCTAATTCCAAACAAACTGATAAAGATAAACCAAGACAATCTTTTTATTTCTATTAGCAGCAATACATTTTAAAAACAAACCTTTCTATTTTGGGCTAAAAAAATCTTTAAAGTTCTAAATAAATCCTATATTTTCTGATTTATACCAGCCCCCCTTGATTTAACACCCAGATCAAAATAGAAATATACAAATTAAAAAAAAGTCTACTAATTTCTTTGTCCAATTTCAAAACAAACTGATAAACAAAAACAAAGACAAAGTAAACTAGTTCAGTTTAAGAAAACAAATCCCACCCAAGTAGTATATCAAGACTTACAAATAGACACACACACACACACACACACACACACACACACACACACACACATATGTATATAGAAATTCTGACACACACACCCATGTAGTATATCAAGCTGCCTTTTCATTTTGCCTTGAAAAAAATCTAGAAATTCTGAAAAAAAACTAATCTTTCCTCAGCCTGAAATAAGCAGCAATACATTTGGATGGTCAGATTTAAAACAAACCTTTCTATTTTGAACTAAAAAATCTATTCACTTCTAAATAAATCCTATATTTTCTGATCAATTTAGAAAAATACAAGTCAACAAAAAGCCTACTCATTTTCTTTCCCCTTTTATTAGCTCAGTGTCTTTGCTTAATTTTTATTAGCAGCAATACATTTCAAAAACAAACCTTTCTATTTTGAGTTTAAAAAATCTATTCACTTCTAAATACATCCTATATTTTCTGATTTTTATCAGCTGCCCTTGATTGAACACTCGGATCAAAATAGAAAAACACAAGTCAACAAAAAGTCTACTCATTTTCTTTGCCGAATTTCAAATCAAACTGATAAAAGTCATAAGACAAAGTAAAGTAGTTCAGTTTAAAAAAGCAGATCCCACCTATGTAGTATATCAACACATACAATTAGATACAAACATATATGTATGTATGTAAATATAATATATACCTGCAACTACAAAGTTTATTAAAGATCAACAACAACAAGAAGATCCTCAATTACTCCACAAGATGTGGTAAAATTACACCAAGTTTCAGAAGTGCGTAGAAGAATAGCACAGTTATTTTATTTTATTTTAATGAAGTTTTCATTGTTCTAAGTAGATTTAACCTGTAATAATAAGGTCTTATTAATAAAATTATAAAATAAAATAAAAAGTAAGTAGAAATAAACATGTTGGGTGTCGCGGTAACTAGAAGGATCTGCCATTCCATGAGAGATATTCGCCACCGATTAAACTCTTTTCCAATCATCATCAATATCACATATCTCTCCCTCTCTCTCTTTTTCCTTTTTCCTTTTTCCTTTTTCCTTTTTTCTCCTAATGAAGTGAAAACAGAGTGTTAACTCAGGACCCAAAAAGGGTATCGGAAAATGGGTTGGCGGCGGATTACGGCGAGAAGCAACAGAGAGAGAGAGAGAGGTCAAAGATCAGCGCATAAGAGTATGAAAATGTCAGAGAGAAGAAAAAGCAAACAGAATTTTAGTATTATTGAATTTTGGAAAAACAATTACTACTGCTTCCTATTATTTGTTGGGGAAAAAAACAATTGTGGGAATTTTACTTCTTTTTTTTTTTTTTTTTTTAATTCAGTTATTTACAGTAAAATAGAAGAAAAACAAAAAGAATGGTATAATCAAGTTTGAAAAAACAATTACTTACTATTATTGGGGAAAACAACAATTGTGGAAATTTTTAAGTACCAAAAACTAACCGTTATAAGAAATATTTTATAAGTTAAAAAATCTCGGGGACCAAAGAAAAATCAAGTTAGTTGTTTATTACCGTTTGACTTTTTCGTAGTTAAATTGAAACCAAATGACCATTTTTGTAATTTTTAATAGTAAGTTTTTTTTTTTTTTTTACATTTGAAACTACAGAGACTGGTTTGTAAATAATACATGAAGCAGTCCCTGTAATTATTAACACGGTACCAATATCCAGAATTTGGAGAAGGGAACACAAAGAGAAAAGGGGAAGAGATATGAGAGAAGAGCGGACGCACGAATCTCCGTCAGATAAAGTTGATGAGGAGATTTTTGTACTGTTAATATAATTAAAATTGGGAAAGGGAAAAAAACATGATAGGTGGTACTTATTTAGGAGAAAAATCAATTGAAGGAATTTTACTTCTTGTATGTTAAAAATAGTTAACTACGGTCTGTGTATTTTGGATTCATAGAATGGTGACACGACATGAACGTGATGTAAATGTATTAGCATGAGAAAGTATGATCTTCTATGTTTTAGTTATTGTATAGACTTGGATTGCACATCAAATTAGTAGACATTTAATTACAGGGCAATTTTTTGTGTGTGCGTTAATGTGAAATTAATTATCTTTTGGTGGTGTTTCAAAAACTTAGTTACTATGTCTATGAAGTGTTTGTTTGTGTCAGGCAATTCTTTTTGGGCGAGTTCGGTTTGAGTGTTCATCGATCGGGTGGATATATATGCTTCGGGTGAGCCGGTCCGTGTGGCAGGGGACGAACAAAGGATAGCGTACTTGTGTTAGAAGCGAGTAAGCAAAGAGGTGGATAAGGCGGAACAACCTAAAAGGCGATTACCATAATGAAAAAAATTAGAGATTTCTCTTGTGACTTGGAATGCATGTCATCTCTTTCGACACTCTCATTCCTTTGTGGGAAAACACAAGCTCCGACGCTGCTTGGTCGGTAATAGTCGAGCGGCGACCAGTAGAACGGAGGTGATTAATTGTTAGATGTATCGAGGGAAGGGGACCGGTCTCTGTCGCCACGTTATTGGATACGTGATGTCGCCAAAGACGTATTTGTCGCCACTACAGATTGTTACCTAGTCGTCGAAGATGGAGACAAGACGGAGAGGTCGCCGGATAAACTCAACACCCTTGTTGGTGTGGAGAGATGAAATCGAGTTTTGATCATACATTTATAAGGAAAGATAATTGTGATGAAGTAACATTAAATTGGTATTAAAATTTTGAAATATCACGTTTTGTAACTAGTTTTAAAAGCAGAAGAAAATTGTTTAGTGTGTTGTCTTTTATCAATTTAGTACCCAATTTTCATCAAACTGAGGGTTTGACATCATAAATCAATGAAATTGAAGTCGCTCTATTTCATATATAGGGACTTATTTATGACAGGGTTGACACAGTTACACTCATTATATGACAAGTGATAGATTTGACACAATTGCACATGTCACGAGTTCTCAAATACGAAAATTGGTAGATTGTGGCCCAAATTACAAAAAGTTAAAGGTTGGGTTACTAAATTGGTAAAATCTAATTGTACAAGGTTAGTACCCTAGAGTTTCTGTGAGTAACGATTAATACCCTCTAAGGTTTTATGAAAACCAATTTAGTACCTAAACGTTAATAATTGACGCAATTTAGGCCAATTTCGTCCAAATTGACGACGTCATCACCAATTTGGACGGAATCGGCCTAAATTGGATATTAACCCTGAACAAAATAATAAACAACTTTTTTCTTTGGTCTTTTAAAATGTATCAATTAAAGTTAATTACCTATTGAAGTATTTATAAAATCTATGTTCGTTTTTATGGAGTGATTTTGATTTTATTTTACACACTTTATGTACATAGTTATCAAAAGATCAATGTATATCAAAAGATCAATGTATGATGCACGGATATAATTATTGTATATTATATAATTGTTTCCAAATTTGTGTAGTATCAGTATGGAATGGATATTTTTCATGGGTATCGGGAAACTCCGTGTAGGGTAGGTATCGCTTTTCGCCGGAAACACATTTTGGGACCGGTATGATACTCTTTTAAAATTTTAGGAGTAACCCAACGTTTCGAAAATCAATGTGAGGAATTTTAACAAGCTTAAATAATGTTTGAAAATTCAATAAATGTTCATGAAACTTGTGAGATACTTATTTTTTAAAAAATAAATGCTAAAATCAAGTTCGTAAAAGAATATATATCGATCATATTTTAATAAATTATCACGTATTATTCAAATTATCACTTTTACTCTAAGTTTTTAACTATGCTTGTGCTTCTCGTTTTCCGTTAAATATTAGCATGCGTTTCCTGTCCCGTATCGTTTTTTGTTTACGATCCACGGCTTAACAACTACAATAATTTATCAAATGCAAACAGATTTTAGGAACTCCGGATACCCCATCGAATGAGTGGGCAATGGCTCTGAGCATCACTGAAGCCTCATCGGAGCTCTGGTAAGCTCGTCGGAGCCTCGCCCTATTTGCCGACAGTGAGTCGGTGATGGTGCTGGCGGAGTTAAAGGTGATGTGTATTGGGACAAAGTTGGAATGATTTGTTAGGTAATATTACCTTTTGAGAATGTTTTGAGACTATTTGCACACTCCTTACTAGGGGTTTAAATGGTTCGCATTTGAACAGATTATCGTCAATGCTAAACCAAAACATTAAGAACGGATTGTGAAATTTTGAATCCAAACCAAACTATTTATTTTTCAATCCAACCCAACCAAACCTAACGGATCGGATTGGGTTGGTTTTATGGATTCAATTGTTCGGTGCGAATTTGGATCGGATTCGGTTTTTAATAATGCTTGTCATTCATTCTTTAATCTAAATTAATACATATTTTAATGACAATTATTTACTAATAAAAATACTGTGAAAAATAATTTCAAACAATAAATAACCAGCATTAATAAGTAAAAACATCTTTCATATACTCTCCTCAACCACACAAACAATGCATACTAACATATTAATTCGGCTAGAAAATAAAGAAATATGACTCATATAAGTAGTAGTGAAAGAAGGAGTTTTAGAAAAAAATATAAAGAAGGAGTTTTAGAAAAAAGGATTTTAAATATATACGCTCGTTTATTATTACTTATATATAAAGAAGGAGTTTTAGAAAAAAAATTCATAAGTAGGGAAGATAAAATGCTTCTTTTAATAGGTATAACGGATTAGGTTTAATGGTTTGAATTGGATTCAATGGTTTGAATCGGATTGGTCTGATTCCGATTAACAGAATTGAAACCTAAACCAAACCATTAAGGAGGATTTGAAATTTTTGAATCCAAAACCAAACCATTAGTATTCAAAACCTAAACCAAACCTAACCAAACCAACGGTTCGGATTGGATTCACGAATTTATGGATTTTACTTACATCCCTACTCCTTGCCACACTCATAGGGGTCGAAATGTAAATATAACAAAATTTATAACACTTAAACATGTCTGGTGTAAATCTATTTTGGTCCATGCCACATAAGATTGATTACTTTGTTAGTGTGGTCTTGAGTGTGGGAGTAGTGTATATATCATCATTACCCATGAATCTTCGCATCATCAACAATCAGTCAAAATATGGCTTTTAAATATTCATTCACGTTACTACGTAAACTTATTTAGTTATTCTAGGAACATGCATTAGTTATTACACAATGGCCAATTTCAAGCAACATGACTTCCTGAGACCAAGGCATGTCCTTAAAAGTAAAATAATATTATGGAGAGAGAAGTATAGAGAGAGAGATAAAGACGAGTCTTATTCATTAATACGTGTCAAATACAAGAACCCTTAAAACTCCTTATATTTGAGAGGTGGGGGACTTTACATGGAGGTAAACCCTAACTTGGAGCCCAACTAAAATCCAAGAGTAGGGACCAAAACTATCCATAAATAACCTACAACAATCCCCCTTCGATATCTTGAGTTTTTCGCATTCGTACAGCTGAGTCAACACATAAATTCATTCACTAATACCAAACACATAAAAACCTTAGGGCCGGAAAAACCAATGTGGGACAAAACCGGTACCTAGGAAAAAATGTGTAGCCGAAATACTATGTAAGTCACTACCCACAAAAAACAGTTTGTCTCATCAAAATCGTACTAAAGCAAACCCAATGGGAAAATCTCTTATCGAAGGAAAAATAGTGCAACAATGGTAGTAGTAGGGGATCAAACACAAAACAGACGTCTCATCAAAACCTTGCCAAAGTAAACCCAGTGGGAAAAAGCTCTGGTAAAAAAGAATTAGAGTACACATCGGTAATAAGTATACGACATGATACTCCCCCGATTTCGGCAATCCTAAGTGAGGTATAACAGGGAACGTGTCTCGTTAAAAATCTTTTTAGGGAAAACCCAGTGGAAAAAATCTTTGTACTAAGGACAAAAAGAGTACACAAGCATACAACAGTATATGCTCACACTCACTTGCACACGACAGGGTGCAGAGATAATAACTAGTAACAACTAAGGATTCGTCAGGATGCTCTTTTTTACTTACACGTAATACGATGCCAAGCATACGTCAGGATGCTAAAGATACACTAGGATGCTCTAATTTCACACATCACAGTGTTAAGAATATTTGAGGTGCATTTAACATGGTGTTAAGCATACGTCGGGATGCTCCCCTCACTTGCACTCAACAAGGTGCGATGATTCAACTTGAACATAAAATGTCTCAAGATAACTTAGATAGACTACGATAGTTGTGATAGATTGTGTCTTACTAAAGCCTAGCCAAGGTAAACCAAGTAGCACGAACCCTTGGTCTAAGGACAAAAGACACACTCACAAGTGTTAATCAACACGAGAATTCACCAGGATGCTCTAGCTCACTTGCATACGGCTGGATGCAATGATTTCAACTAAGTAGTCATAAATATTCTTCTGGATGCTCTCCCTAACTTGCACACAATAAGGTGTAAGAGTTTTGAATTCCAAAAATTGAATAAGCATGAGTATTCGTTTGGATGCTTTATTTTACTTGAACACGATGGGTTGCAATAAAATCTAAACATGGGATAAGAGAGAACATTCAACGAGATGCTCTTGTACTTCATATATGAAGATTTGTTTTGGCGAGATATGCTCAAATAGCATAATCTAGTCATGTCTTGATTTATCAATACTAGTAACTTGTACTTAAATATGACAATTGTTTTATCTAGTTCGTAAAACAGAGCATATGTATTTCAAATATGACTAATATCAACTCGAAGCTATATACACTCTCTAGTCATTTCATAGAGTACGATTAAGTCTTAGTGATTTGTATGGGACTCTCCAAGACTTCCATAAAATCTCCTTATTCTCGATGGTAAAGACAAAACCACACTGAGAATATCACTTATGTGGGTTAGATAAGTAACCGGTATCCGTGTAACCGAAAAATGTTAATTCGAGTACTGCAGGGGTAGGTACACTTGATGGCACAAATGGGATAAACAAACCCCTTTTCATAGTACATTTAAGGTAACAGGAAAAATGTCTTTAATGCCATTTCGATGGCGTGTTAGCGCGATGATGTGTTGAGATATACCATTCACATCAGACGAGATCTTCGTCCTAGCACATTAGACCAAATACAATGATGTGCTTATTGTACTTAGATATGAACATCATGGTTCGACATCTCTTTATTGTCACATCAGGGATGGAACGGGTCTATACCAATGTCTAGTAATCGAACGATTATGGGAGAATTTTATGACTTAGCATCATAATGACTAAGGTGTCATAAAACCTTCTGGGTGTATTCAGAATTATGGACTTAGATTCTATCATTATGGGACTCGATCTTTAGGCCGAGATACTACCGTGTCTTCCCAAGATCCTTCATCTCGAAGGCAAATCCAAAAGTGGATGCGTTAGAAACACGCAAGAGAATTATAATTATTCAAGTATCCTAAGATGATTAAGTACTCACTTACGCGGGTATACAAAATCCGCTTGGATTATATTAATCCATACAGTGAACGTCTCTGTCAATTGAGAACATGTTCCGTGGTCAGTAACTACTTGATTCAAGCACATGAAGTCACATAGGGACCTTCATCTATGTTGGCCCGTGTGCGGCTAAACCTTAGAGGGGGGGGGGGGGTGAATAAGGTTTATGGCGATTTTCGCCTAATTAAAACCTAAGTGCAACTAACACCCCAACTTACGCAATTCTAAGCTTAAGCGTTAATAATCGTTAATAAATTCAAATGCAAGCAAGCAAGAATAAATATTTGCGGAAAATAAAAGTTTAAGGGAAGAAGATGACACCGTGATTTATAGAGGTTCGGCAAAACGCGCCTACGTCCTCTCCTCGGTACTACCGAGTATTTCACTAAAAATTCTTTTCCCGGATATTACAATCCTAATGAGCTAATCAACCGATTAAGCTCCCCCACACTTTATGAGTGTCCCGAATGAAAAGACCTAGAGCTTTTAAGCTTCACTTGCTTACAAAGCCTCTACCCGATTACTCGCTCACAAAAATGAGTTTATAAAATACTCGTTACAATTTTATCGAAAATTGAAACAACACCCACAATCGATTGCTTCTAAAATAAGCTAATATGTGGTTTCGATGATGTTTGATCTTTGTTGGAGCTTGTATCTCTTTATCTTCAATTTCTCTCTTTCCGAAGTATTTCACCAAAATGGTGATTTTGGGTTTTTGTATATGAGAGAGGTTGAAGGATTGATTGATAGTGTAATTGGTGAGTTTGGAGAGAGATTTGAGGTGGTATATATAACAGCAAAGTCTGTTTTTCTGGGTTATGACCGTTGAGGGTTTTAACAGCTATTTTCCAGAATAAGCTGAAAAGCTGTTTTCGAAAACTGCAGAAAACGATCGGTCGTTTTCTACAGTCGATTGGTCGTTTTACAGAAAACGATCGGTCGTTTTCTGAAAACGATCGGTTGTTTTTATACTGGACTCACTGGAAGAAATTGGATCAAAAACGATCGGTCGTTTTTGTCCAGTCGATCGGTCGACTGTAATCCTGGTCCCGTAAATCTTCGAATGCTCATAACTCCTTCGTTTTAGCTCCGATTTTGGTTCCGCTTGAACCTATGGCTTCGTTATCGAATGCTCTATCATTTAAAGACCTGAAATATACGTTTTCTATTTTTGGACAAGACAAGAGTTATATCATCGAAATCGTAAAATCATTAAACGCATAATCAAAGTAATAATCAAAATCATTATTGAACTCTATGTTCAACAATCTATATCTCTTTGTCTAAATTCCCAAAGAGATAAACACATGACCACATCCATAGATGCATACTCAGTTTTCTAAAAACTACTAAACTGAATAAGTAATGGAATGTATAATGTCCATTACGAGGAAATGAGTCATCTCCTAATCAATTCCAAGGTGTGAGAGAAGCCTTGCACTGCTAGGCGAGCAATGTATATTCTCATTATTCTTATCACGATTTCTTACGAATAACCAAATAATCAAACTCGTTTAACATTGGTGGTGTTCGAGCTACAGGTCCGAACACTCTTTTCACTAAGGAACTCTACTTGGATAACATGTTCCCATTAGGCCAGTCTTATCTTCATTGAATACAAGAAACAATACATTATTCTCTGTCATCATTTGCTCATATTATCAGTCATCACCGAATATATGAACAAGTAATCAATGACAGTCTTGTTTCGCTTCAAGATCGTCTAAGATATCATGATCGACAAATATTTCGAGATTCTCAGGATGAGGAGAATCACACATCTCATTGATCCTTTATAATCTTGTGTAAAAAACGAGTTTCAGTTCACCTCCACTGGGGTTGAACGAATTAAGAACCAGTCAACTTCCTCATTTTTCAGAAAGGATGACAGACTTGACAGCCAACGACATCGTGTTTTGCTTGTCTGGTTCAGCCAAAGCAACGTGTTTTGACAAGAACAAGACATCCAACATGGACGTCTTTCTTTGCAAGCATATTTGCAGCATGTATAAATGATCTCATAACATTTCATAGTCATAATATGCAACTAGCACTTGACTAGACTTGGGGGAGTTTCTACACATACTTATCATTGTGTGTAGTTTGGGGATCGGGCCAAGACTGAGTGGGTTAATGACACGTTACTTCACGTTGTTCCTTTTTAACATTAACGTGCAAAATCTCCCTCTAACAGCGGGGAGAACAGTCTTAGCAATGTCAATTTCACTTAGAATGCGGTAAAGAGATCGATTGCCAAGGTTACTTGATCAAATGATAGGCAGGAGATTCATAACTAACATATGTCCCCGATTTTCATAGGGCCATATTTTGAACGCTTTAGTGGCTCAATCAAAATATTCATTAAGCACTCAAACACACATTTATATGAGACTTTTTTCTCATAGCCAGTAACCAACTGATACGTATAAAATGTTTGAGTAGTTGTGGTTAACGGACCAATGCAACAGTATATCATAACCCCACAAGAAAATAGAAATCTTGGTGTGCAAGACCAAGAAGTGCGTGCAATCATTTTCAGTTCCATCATTAAACTTTCCATGAGTCCATTTGGGTCTGAACATAATCGACAGGATGTTCAATTTCAGTTCACAAACTCATGTAATACTCATAGAATTTTCGATGTAAAACTCAACGACATTATCAAGTCAAGTAGACTTATTCAGATAATCCAGATAATGAGCCATCAATGTAAGGATTAGGGATAGCAATTTGGAAAGTGCTGCATTTCTTATGGACAACAATAATCATATGACCATATTGTCGATGCATCAACCATAACCATAAATCTTTAATGGTATGTCTTATGGTTGAATAAGTTAACAATAACTCATTCAATTCTTTTTAAGAATTCTAACAGTCCATTCGTGACCTTTACACATACTAATCTTTCAAATAGAGCATTAATGACATGGATTTCGGATCAATCACAAAATTATCTCCTAAAAAAGGATCCAAACGTGATACGATCAAGCATCATCTTTAGATTTGGGAATATCTCATCCAATCAATGTCAAAATGTCAAAATGATTTTATCAATCAACGACAAGCGAATGATAATAGAGACAATCATGTCTCAACATCTAAGAATTCTTATCAATGGACGACATACAAATGATAAGTTAACTTTCAAATTCATTAAAAATGTGGTTAAACCACTTGAAAGACATCTCAACTTCTCAAGAATACACTTTTTGTCGTATTGAGATGAGGTTGTGTAAAGAAATATCAATTCTTTCATGAGCTATTACCAGATATTACTGATTTTCTCGAATATCTTATTAACAACAAGGTACGACATGATCGAGAGTATAAGGCCTCATATTTGACAAATTAATTTGGTTTTACGAAAAATTTCGACTTGGAACATCAAGTCCAAAATCGTTGTCACTGAGAATTCTTTAGGCAAGTAGTTGGTGAAATTATATGGTACACTGTTTACAATTAACTGTTTCCAGACAACCAACTAACCCACAAGTATTGCCTAAATTTTCATAATTTAAAGTCGGTCACATTTACAAAGAAATTGCTCAAAAATACTTTATATATTATTTCGAGAAATTTCATAAACAAACAAAGAATAATCCAAAAGTACAGTCCAAATAGAAAAAATAAAATCCAAATGGAGAAAAAACATAATACAGATGACCGACAAATGGACTCAATGATTTATCAAAAATCAATAAAGAAAGATACCGAACTCATTTGAGCCACAAAACTGGTTGTCTCAAGAGTTTCCTTTCAATTCCCTTTAACCACATTAGATTCGGCTTTTCCATCCTCACAATACCCTTTGGTACTCATTAATTTTATTCTCAAACAAGTTTACACGTTTGCATGATTACGATTGACGCCCCTAAAATTGAAAATGTTGTAAAACCCTCGAAAACATATTTAATCTAATCCCTATACCGTCCATGTATCGATAACTTTGGTACTTAATTCGTTATTTACTGCAACTGTTGTCGTGCTTCTACGACACTTCCTTATGTGGAAAAAACACTTTTGGAGGGTGCCACAAAATACTGACTTCCCTCCGAGTGTGTTTTTTCCACATGAGTAAGTGTCGCAGGAGCACGATAGCAGTTGCAGAAAATAACGGGTTAAATACCCAAGTTATCGATCCAAGAACGGATTTAGGCTAAGATTAGATTGATTTTTTGAGGGTTTTACAACGTTTTCACTTTTAGGGGCATCAATACTAATCATGCAACTACGTGTGAAGTTGTTGTGAATAAATTAAAGAGTCCGAAAGGGTAATTAATCCTAACAACTAAGAGCCAATTCAATTCGGTTATAGATTTAGTGTTTTTTTTTTAACTAACGCTAGCCATGTTACCAAATAATAAATAACTAGCTATGAAGTTAGAGAATTATTTTAATGTTGTTATTACTTACCAACGGATCCATAAACAACAAATAAAGTAATCGATAAAGAGAAAACGACAAATATTACAAGAAATCAATAACGTTAATTGTCAATTCGCAGAATTTTCATTGTTTTTATGATAAAACAAGTACTCGATCTCTCTCTTTTATTAATATAAATTCTGAAAATATCTAATAAGATCTTAAATTTGTTAAAGATATATTTAAATATTATAGCTGGCAAGATTTATCTTATCTCCAAATCTTGCACAAAATCTTTTTCAAATTTGTATAGCTAAGATCTAGTTAAATCTAATCTTTACTAACCAACCAAATCTTTAGAATATGACAAAATTTCAGATTATAAAAGAATATTTTAATTTTTAGAAATAAATATTATTATTTTTTTAAAAAATATTAATTATTATTTTCAGAATTAATTTATTTTAAATCAAAAAAAATTTAAAAAAATTATTTCTAGGATTTCAAGAATCAAAACTTTTTAAAAAAAATTGGAAAAAAACTAATTATTAATTATTTAATTTAATTTAATCATTAATTAATTAATTAAAATTTAAAAAATTCCAGATTAATTCTCTGGTTTAAAGAACCAGATTCTAAAAAGAAAAAAATTACTAATTATTTTTAATTTATTCAAATTAATTATTAAATATTAATTTATTAAAAAAAAGGAAAAAAAAATAAAAAATTTAGAAAATTATTTATCTGCTTTAAAAAACCAGTTCTCCAAAAGATAAAAATATTAATTATTTTGGAGTGATTATTTTGATTTATTTTGATTTAATTATCAAAGAATTACTTATAAAAAATGACGTTCATTTATCAACTGCATAAACCTTATTCTGTGGGGATAGAAGGACTTAATGACTTTCATAGTCTAAGTCCCGAACGTCAAAACAACCAACAACTGCAATTCTTAAATCTTGAATGGTCTCGACCACATGAGTCTAACGCTTAAAATGCTCAACAAATGAACAAAAATTAGTCTCAACCTCAAAGTCAGATATCTCAATGGACGTCGAGACGTAACTACTGTCAGTGACGATGATCAAGTTGAGAAGTCTAGAAGACCGATTGGGTAGGTTGATCACCGACTCCTTCACCAAGTTCCAACTTGGAGTGAGCAAATAAGGTCGATCGCCGGCACAACATGCTGCCAACCTTAAAGGTCAACCTACAATTGATAACACTCTAAATGATGAGCAAACTCAGCATTATCCTCCACAACTTCTAATAAACCACAAAACCAACACTCAATCGCCAATCGAAACCCTTAGTTCAAATACCAACTCTGTTCTTCTTGGTGAACGCGAGAAGAAGAAAATTTTCTTTAAAATGAGTAGGATAAGCTTTAATGCCAATAAGAACAATAGGTTATTCTTCTCATAATTGGACTATCGTAGGTGTGATATAGAGATATTCTATAAGACCTCACTTAAACACTGAGGGACATGATGGACACCAAATGGCCCTCGAACTTTATTGACTCAACCCTGACGAAATCTTTGCCCTCATTGAAGAGACCTTTTTGACTAAAAAGAAGTGAGCAATTGACTGCCCTTTATGTGTGTAATTTTTACGCACAAAAAGGCCTCGCAATAGTGTGAGTGTAATTGCAATATAATTCTCGAAAGTATGAGTTCGTTCCACGGAGAACCAACCAAGTTCAATATTAGTCTTTTTATTTACCTAGATATTGGGTTTTTAATAGTTTTTTCCCTTTTCTCAATATTTCAACCAGTATATGTTTTTACTTGTTAAACCGATTTGCTATTGACTAACATGCAAGGGTTGTCAATCCCAGCTCGTTTTATCATGCAAATTTTAGTTTAATGTTCAATTAAAGGAATTTTTCTAAATTTATATTATGCAATTCAAGAGTCATCAATTCCTAAATTTGCAAATAAATATAAACAAGTACTAACTAAAACAATATCAAAGGATGGATAAAAATCAGCAACAATGAATATAAATGATAGCAAGAAGTATAAGAACAACTTAGCTTTCACGCGGTAATATCTGAAATGATAAAAGTATCCCAAATTATATGAAAAAGTGGAAATATTTAGAGAGAGGGCTGTTAAGAGACTCAAATGAGCTCTGGAAAAATGAAATACATAATTGTGTTTCTCAATTTTGGAATATAGGGGGATATATATATCCAAAACCCAACAAACTTATCTATTTAAAATTTAAATTCTAAACTGACTTGACTGGTCAGGTAGATCGGTCAGGTGAGCTTCTAGAATGTTCATTTTGCTCTATCTTGACTTCGTTCCGTTTTACAACTTCTTGGGGATGATTTTGAGGTCCTTCAACTTCTGGTTTCTTCTCTTTTGGTCATTTCTTTGCTCTTCTTGCGTCCTTGTCTCGTTTTTGTGCTAATTTCATGTTTTATCCTGCAAAAATACAAAAAATGCAAACAAATCAGGAAAATACAGAAAAACACAAAACATGGCTTAAACAAGCCGAAATGTCAACAAAACTACGCTAATTCATATCATTTTTACACCTTAAAATGACCATTTCATGATCTAATCATAACTCCCAACTAGCTCAATACTCGTCTCGAGCGTTGGAAGCGATAAAAAATAAGAAAAGTTCATTTAGTTTTTCTGTAAAAATTCCTTTTTCCTTTTGGGTTTGGTGCACTAATTAGCCTAAAACTAATAATATGCAGGATAAACCACTGTCATAGAAAACACGATTACATTTAGCGTATTGATTAGACCACGAACTTGTCAAGAAACACCTACGGAAGGGAAGTATAACCCACATGAAACAAAGCCCGAAAAACCGCAAAAGATTTCTGTCGAAAAGGATAGACGGACAGTGAATGCCGATAATCCTGTCAAGAGAGTCTTGTTAACCGAGGACGAAGAAGCACGACTGAGAATTTACGTGGCCAAATAGGTCAAGGAGGAAATGAAAAAGTTAATTGATGTGTAAATGAGGCATGTATTTTGTTTTTTATTTTTATTGATGTAGAGTTTTACTCTGATTTATGGAGTTTTAGAACCTGTAATTTTTATCATTTATATGTTCACATCAATAACTCAAAAAAAAAGAGAAAAGATGTTATTGCAGTATCAATTATGTAATATGTTTCATGTTTTAATTTTTCTCCAAATGGGGGACCCCCTTGACCCTGTCTGAGTGGCAAACATGAAGTCATAGAGGGAATAAGAGTCATGTAGCAAGTGAGAGATTTGAAGAGATAAAGATCATGATAACCGAATGAATATTTTATTTGTTATTTTCATGTTATCATGCAATGATTTTTTTTTATGTGATGATTATCTTATTCTTGTTATCATGTGATGTTTATTTTATTCATATGATGTTTATCTTTATCGTGTTACTAGTTATTTAGTGGGAGAACATGGAGAAAAGATATTATTTAAGATAATGTTGTGATTTAATTTATCATAGTAATTTATACATATCAACAAGATAATAAAAGCATGTTTTATTTGTTAAGTGTATTCAGATAATTGCTAGAATTGATATTTAAATAATAACAAGTAAAAACCCTCATTTTTTTAAAATACTAAGTGGGAGAGAAACTTGTTTTTTTTAATAAATCTCATGGTCTCCATTAATGGTTTGTAGATGATTTAATTAATTACTTTTCCCATCAGATTGAATTAGTTAAGTAATTATCAAGTTCAAACTTTAGTAATTGTTATTAATGTGTCACCTTCCCGTCGAAGGGGACAATGGATCTAAATGTCATTAATGATATACACTTTGCTATAACTAATACTATACTCTCTATCTGAGACTCTACTATTTTTTATTTGACAAAAGTAATGCCAACTAATTAATTTTGTATGACAAGTTTGATTGTCTAAATAACATAATTAATAGATTTTTAACATGTAACGTATTTTGAAAATTTACATATCGAAACAAAACTATATTACTGTTAATGGAATGTTGGTGAATTCTTTTTAATAATAGTTGAGGGATTTCTATTTTATTTATTAATTCAAAGTTAATTAGATTGCTCAAAATGTAATTATTTGCATGTGTAATTCTCAGGATTAAAATATCATCATTCAACCCACTAGCTCAAAAACTAAAAGAAAACAAACTTGTTGGTTCAAACTATGTCGATTGGAAAAGAAACTTGGATCTTGTTTTAACATTTGCGGACCAAAAATTTGTGATTAATAAGCTTTGTCCATCAGTTCCTAGTGAGGAGGCTTCCGATATCTTGGTTAATCTCAAGGAAATCTTTAGAAGTCAGGGTCGGTCTGGAAGGTTGGGAGCTATGCAAATGCTCATGAACACACATATGGTTGAGAGTACACCTATAGAGGATCATGTTGATAATGGGTCTTTTTAATAAACATGAGATTCTTGGAGGTTATATTGATGAAAAACTTAGGTCGATATGGTACTCAGTTCTCTACGTTGCTTTTTTACACAATTTCGCCTAAATTATAGTATGAATAAAACCAACTTAAATTTGGCAAGTTTGCTAAAAGAGCTTAAGGCGGCTGAGGCCCTCATGAAAAAGTCAGTCATTGCTTTTGTTGCTGAAAAGGGTAAAGCTTCGAAACTGAAAGGCAAGAAGAAGCAATACAAAGTTCTGAAACAAGTAGCAGGTGCTAAAGTTAAAGGAAATCAGCAAAAGGCAAATGCTTTATTTACAGAAAGGCTGATCACTGGAAACCTCAGTGCCCTGTCTGGCTGGCAAGGAAACAAGTTATAGGTAACTCCTTTTCACTTTGTTGTTGAAACTTGTTTAGCGGTTTTATCTACGGATACTAATTGTGTAGATACTGGATCCACTAATCATATTTGCAATTCTTTGCAAGCATTTTAGATAACCAGGCACCTAAGTGATGGAGTTATCTACATTTATCTGTGAGATGGCACTAGAGTGGAGGCTGTTACAGTAGGCTCGATTAGTATTTCGTTTGGTAGTGACAGGCGATTAGTTTTGAGGGATGCTCTTTATGTACCTTCAATTAGAAGAAATTTGATTTCAGTTTCTAGTTTAGTGAAAGACGGATATTCAGTTTATTTTAATAATTCAGTTATTATTAAGTTAAACAAGTGTGCTATCTATTCTACTACATTGATGAATGGTCTCTTTATTATTAATAATGTCTCGAATACACTGCAACTATCTAAATCTAATAATATTGTTAATTTACCTTATAAAAGGAAAATGTCTTCTAAATTAAACCAAGCGTATATTTGGAATTTACCCTTTGGTTATATTAATCTAAATAGGATTTCATGGCTGGTCAAAGATGGGACTTTAGGCTCATTGAAAGTGGAGGCACTTCTAGTTTGTGAATCTTGTTTAGAAGGTAAGATGACCAAGAGGCCATTTTCGGCCAAAAGCTATAGAGCTAAAAAGATGTTAGAGTTAATTCATTCTAATTTGTGTGGACCCATGAATATCCAAGCTAGAGGAGTTTTTGAGTATTTTGTCACTTTTACTAACGATTACTCAAGATACGGATATATTTACTTGATGCACCACAAGTCTTAATGCTTTGAGAAATCCAAAGTATTTAAGGCGGAAGTGGAGAACCGTCAAGGAAAATGTATAAAGACACTACGATCTGATCGTGGTGTCGAGTACCTCTTTGGGGAATTGTTGGAATACTTATCACCTGCAGGTATTACATCTCAGTTGTCGGCCCCTGGTATGCCACAACAAAATGGTGTAGCAGAAAGAAGAAACAGAACTCTTATGGATATGATAAAATATATGATGAGTTATTCAGATTTACCTAATTCATTTTGGGGACATGCCTTAGAAACGACAGCATATGTTCTTAACTTGGTACCATCTAAATCAATTCCAACTACTCCCACAGAATTATGGATGGGGCACAAACCTAGTCTGCGGCATATTTGGATTTGGGGTAGTCCAGCACACGTGCTGAAAGGGAAACATGATAAGTTGGAAGAAAGAACTGATGTTGGTTTCTTTGTAGGGTACCCCAGAGGAACGAAAGGTGGTTTGTTCTATCATCCTGAGAGTCATAAGGTAATATTTATCTTTAATGCCAGATTATTAGAAGAAGACTTTGTAGCGAACAACAAACCCAGAATTAGAATTGGCTCAGAAGAGCTTAGGGGAGACTTGCCTATACAAAATTCTAGAAATTCGGTAATTGAACAAGAAGTAGGACAGGAACTGAATCAACACAAGTACCATTAGATAATGATAGGGTTCCAGGTGTGTCACGTGTTAGTGGGAGGATTATTACTCCACTGGTGAGGTATACTAATTAGACCATTAAATTGTCATTTTGGCACGATTTATGCACATTTCATGTTTTTCTGCATTTTCCATTGTTATTTGCACTTTTTGATATTTTTGTAGGAAAAAGCACGAAATTAGCACAAAAATGAGTTAAGGATGTAAGAAGACCAAGTGAAGGACCAAATGTGAAGAAATCAGAAGTCCAGGGACCCCAAGACTAATCAAAGCTTGACCAAAACGGAGATAGACACCAAGAAGGTTCTAGAATCGGAATTAACAAAGAGCATTACCGGTAAAGGCCTTACCGGTCATAAGAGGAAGATTAGGTTAAATTTTTGAAACACTATAAATAGGAGGCTTTGCCATTGTAACCGCAGACACGTTTTTCAAGAACACATTTTCAGCAGCTTTTCATATTTTAACTTAGAGTGAGAAAAGAGAGAAAAAAACATAAATCTTGAGGGTTTTGTGCATGAATCCTTCAACATCGACTTCGTTTTGTGAGTTTAATCCAAACTTTTCATTATGTCTTCGTGTTTTTAGTATCTCAACCGATTGTTTATGCTTGTTTACTTAGGTTCACATCATAATCATCACTAATCTCGTATCTCTTGCATATTTACAAGTTAAATTGTGATAATAACGCCAAATCATTAGTTATTAATCGTTTTAATGCCGCAAGCACATTAATTTGGGTTGTATAAACTGAATAGTAATAATTAACCATCACTTATAAACCGAAAAGTGATATTAACTCGCGATCTTGCATGCTTAAGCATTAAAAACATTAATAATGTATCAAAAGTCAGTTATTTTGGTTAGATCTTGCATGAACACCAAGTTAACTACGTGTTAATCCACCCAACAACCTTATATAAACTGAAATTAACATATTTTAGTTGAGGAACGAGCCGTTAGATTGACAATCCATCCGCTAACGCTCTCCTCGTTAGTTTACTTTAATATTTTATTAGTAAACGCATAGGAAATAGACTCTACTTAGCGACCACAACAGTTCCTCGGACGATAACTTGGGTATCTTGCCCTAGAAATACTATGACTACCCTCGTGCTCCTGCGAGTCCCTCGAGTGAGTTAAAAACTACACATTTAAGGGGCAGTCATATACATTATTTGGAGAGACTTTCGAGAGGATTCCTAAGATAATGGATGCCGAACCAACTAAATAAAAGGATGCACTGAAAGATAAAAATGTAGAACTTTGGCAAAAGGTAATGAATTTGGATATAGAATCTATGTATTCTAATAAAGTCTGGGACCTTGTAGAACCACCCGAAGTGATAAAACCCATCAGATGTAAGTTGGTCTATAAGAAAAGGATAGGAATGGACGGGTAGGTGGAAACCTTCAAGCAATGATTGTTGCAAAACGGTTTACTCAAAAAGAAGGGATCGATTATGAGGAAACTTTTTCGTCGGTAGCTATGCATAAGTCTATTCGAATTCTCTTGTCCATTGCACCTCATTTCAATTACGAAATTTGGCAAATAGATCTCAAGAGAGCATTAATTTTCTTAATGGAATTCTTGATGAAAGCATCTATATGGTGTAACTTGATGGATTTGTAGCAAATGGCCTAGAGCACATGTCGTGCAAGCTTAAAAAGTCAATTTATGGACTTAAGCAGGCATCTAGGTCTTGGAACCCTCGTTTTGATCAAACCATAAAGTCTTATGGTTTTAATCATTGTTATGACGAGTCATGTGCTTACATGAAGCATGATGAAGTTGTCGTTGTGTTCTTAATATTTTACGTGGATGATATACTACTCATTGGAAAAAATGTTGGAGTGTTGACGTCCATAAATATATAGTTGTCCGGTCAGTTTGAAATGAAGAACTTGGAAGAAGCCATTCACATTCTTGGGATCAAGCTCACACGAGATCGCAAGCAAACAATGTCAGGCTTATCACAAGTTACCTATATCGATGAGATTCTTGCCCGCTTCATCATGAAGGATTCCAAGAAAGGTTCTCTACCTTTCAGATATGGGATTCATTTTTCTAGTGATCGGTGTCCTAAGACGCAAATCGAGAAAGAGAAAATGAAGGCAATTCCTTACTCTTCAGCAGTAGGAAGCCTCGTGTATGCAATGCTGTGTACTATACCTGACATCTGCTATGCTAGAGGTATGATCATTAGATATCAGTCTATCACAGGGTGAAAACATTGGACTGCAGTAAAACACATAATCAAGTCTCTAAAAGGAACTATAGATTATACATTGGTTTACGGTGCAGGGAGACTTACTCGAGTCGGGTACACAGACTCATATTTCCAAGCTGACACTCAAGAAATTCTACCTCGGGAAATTTATTTGTCCTAGGTGGAGCCATTAATTGGAGAAGTATCAAGCAAGATTGTGTTGCTGATAACACTATGGGGGCCGAGTAAGTGGCTTCCGGTGAGGCAACCAAATTGGTCGTATGGCTCAGAAGCTTTCATTTAGATCTTGGGGTAGTACCTTCAGCACAACCGCCTATAACACTGTATTGTGATAACAGTGGGGCGATTGCGAATACGAAGGAGCCCATAACACACAAGAAGGCCAAACACATTTAGAGAGGAAGTATCACCTTATACGAGTAATGAGCCTCAAAATATAAATATGTCAAAGCTTTAAATTAAGCAAACTAAAACCCTAAGCGAGACCGGAGCCGCAGGAGAGAAATCAAACCAATGATCAAAAGGAGCGTAACGGACCCAAGACCTGATCGTCCAACCCTTACAGGCACCTTCTATAGAAATTCGTTCGGCCCAGTGGACATGGGGCCCATGGCCGATCGGGTCACAGGCCGCCCCACCTTCGAGACAAGTTTCTGACAAAAATCATCAATATTTAGTTTGGTCCCCACTCAGCAAATGGGGCCGGAAGGAGAACATGACACATGCATAACTTAAGAAAATTGCCTGCTAGCCTTGGGTATAAAATCCAAGATTGTAAACGAGAAGAGGGGCATGTGAAAAAGGAAAAATAAAAAGACAGTCTCGATATAAATCTTCGTTATTAGCCTTCGATTTATAATTACCAAGTTACACGTACTTGAGTAATTATACGCTCATCAACGAGAGTTTGTGGAAAGAAGTGATGTAGTAGTGACAAAGATCACATCGACGAACAAACCGAATGATCCATTTACTAAAAGTCTACCATCTAGTACTTTTGATAGACATATGGAGAAGATGGGAGTGACATGCATGTCAATGTGGCTTCGAAGTATTTAGTGGAAGATTGTTAGGAAATAAGCTTAAAAGCTACATTTTTATGAGATTTTATATTAGCAATATGTTATTTGTTTTAATTATTAATGCAAAAATAAATCTCTAATATTATATTTCATAGATAACCTAGTGTGTAGAGTACGATTTACACAAAAAAAAATAGACTATCGGTTCTTAAATAATATAAGTAAATTGTTTACAATTTTAGATGGAACTGGACAGACTATCGGTAGAGTTGTAGTGTATAATTTTAGTAGGTCTGTCTTGACTATAGTGAATAGAGTATTCAAACTTTATACGCTAGTACACTTTGAGTATATTGACGAGGACCGCAAACAAGGCAATTATTTTTGTACTGACTAGATAAAATAATTAACGCCTTGTGGTCATAGAATTTGTTTAAATTCTTAATCTTGATTTTATTAATTGAACATGTACGAGAAATGATTATCGTTTTGATTAATAAAAGAGTGTGATTTTTTACAAGTTATAAACTCAGTGAGTTTGACGGTGACGTTTCGAGTATAATGTTTATAAGTAAATGAAGGAATTCATGTCCCGGTATTGGGATTGATGATATCTCCTTAAAAGCTTATAAGTATTTTTGTTCAAACCCTTTAGGTGGATTTATTAATCCGATACGTTAAATAAGTTAAGTGGTATTTATTAAGTAATACAATATTCTTACTAAATATAAAATCGTAAGTGATTTAATTTAATAAGTGGGTCTGTTTAATCTTAACGTGAGAATGTTTTAAACATAATGACATGAAACGGATTATATTCTAGAATATTCGGAATAGATGAGAGAGATTTCAATTAGACTACTTTAGTGGAATCAACTCTAATTTAAGATCTCAGTTTGATAAGTTCAAGTTCGATTCTGATTAGAATAAACTCTAATTTATTCAATCTATCAGGTCCATAACGTAGCCTTATATAAACATATTTTGTACTATTATGAGAACACATGTTTCATTCTATACGTTTTTTAGTGAGATAGATAACACCCTCTTCCAAGAAACAAGTCGTTTTTAAAGTAATACGTTAGAAAGCCGATATACTTTCAGAAAGACAAAGACCAGTATCATTGTAAGATTCTACACATATATAATAATTCGTAACAATTTTAATAGTATGATGGATAACCGGGAGGGGTCCTACCTATTCGGCCGAGCTCTTCTGGACATATGGAGACGTGGCCTATTTTATGTTATATTTCTCTTTTATGTTATATTATCGACTTTGTAACGACCAACTTCGGAAAAAGGGGAATGATTTGTTGTCTTACAAAGATAATTCGTGTGCTTCATTTTACAGCTTTTGCCGACTCGCCATACTCGACGAAATTGAAGTTTTTGTTTATCAAAAAATTTCCAATTGAAAAACTGTTTAACGGGGATGTTATGAGGTATTTGCGCAGGTTTGGAAACTTGAATCACTTCATTTGGATGAAAGACTAGTGTGTTTTCAATATCCAAAGTTGTTTGAAAAATGCAGTTTTTTCTATTTTATATTATATTCGACGAGCTGTACGGAACTCAACCTTTTAGATATCGAACGGGATCCAAATGGAAAACTTCTTTAGGGGTGGATAGACAAGATAGTTAGTCAGGTTACCCAACTTGAATCATATAATTCGGATGATCGAGCAATTACTTATGATTTTTTTAAATTGATCATGCAGTGCAGTTTTTTTCAGTTTTACAGATTAGTCGAGCTGTAAGAAATTCCTGATTTCATATAGCAAAAGATTTTTAAATAACATACTGTTTTATGAGGTTACTCTGCATTCATTAACACACGCAATTCGAATCGCATCATTTGGATGTACGAGGAGTCAGTTATGATTTCTCAAAGTTGTGCGGACTGTTCACTTTTTCCGGTTTGACAGATTTGGTTGCGTTTGGGAGAATGGGTTTTTCATATAGAAACCAATGTCACGAGAATGAAAAAACTCGCAAGGACGTGCACAAGAATATGCATATTTTATTCCTTGAATTACTCGATTGTCCTGAGCTTATTTGCCTACATGGTGATTTTCTACGTGCGGCAAAGGAAAAAAATATAATTTATATGACCTCCGTGATTGGTTTTATAGAGTGGGTTGTGGACTTTTATTGTAAAATCGGGGTAGTACTCATGGCGACAAGCAATTATAGTGATCCATTCGAGGCACACACGTGTTATCATTGCGTAGATGTGACCATTATTCGGCTATCGTTGTGGTCATTGGTTGTTCCTATCGTCAAAGTGATGCTTGTGTGGTTGGGTATCATTACTCTGTGTTTCTAAGTACAACGACATTGTTATTATTCATACGTATATTCTGAGTAGTAAATGGTTGGAGTATAATGTTTGGTCTTCTGTTTGATAGGGGGAGACGAATTAATCGATCACATTGGAGAAGCGTGTTGGGACTTCTACCAGATCGAGGAAAAGAAGGAACTTCGTATACGCGTACCGGAGAGCTTGACCTTGAGCTCAAGGTAATTTTTAAAGAGTGGGGGAGTGATGGATAAACTATCGAGGCTAAATTTTGACTATTAATATACATACCTTAGGGACTATCAATACACAAACTAGAGACTATCACAATTGTGGAGTTGCAAACTATTGAATACATACCTCAAGGACTAAATTGATACGAAAGAAATCACTAACCCTGACAAAAACATTAATTATTGGGAAAAAAGTAACCTCTGAGAACTAAAATATACGGAGGGGCACATTTTCTCATGTTTTAGTTATGTCATTGCTTATTTTATACGTATTAAAACAAAATTTAATTTTTTTTCTTAAATCAACCTTTTATTTTATTTCTAAAATGTTTGTTTCAAAAATTATGTAAAATTTGGCTTCTTAATTTTTTTTTTTGTATTTATTGTGTGTTTTGATAATTTATAAGTTAGTAATATTTATAAAAATAAAATAAAATAAAAATTCAAATTTTACAAATTGTTTTGAACAAACACTTTAAAAATAAAATAACACGATGATTTTAGAAGAAAAATAATATTATGAATAGATATAAAAAGAGCAATAAGATAATCAAAACATTAACTTATAAACATGACTAAATGTGCGCTCTATACGGATAGATACGGAGTATGTCGCTAATTCTCCAGAAATCCCAAACTTATATGCGGCTGATATTATTCCCATTAAATTATTCCAATAAAATAATCATCTCCTCTGTTTACTGTTATACTTTATTTTACCAATAAATTAATCGAAATCATATATACACATGGTATCCAAAATCTTCAGTTAAAAAATAATGTCAGTTAGAAAATATTAACCAAAAATAATGTGAATAATAAATTGAATAATGTCAGTTAGAAAACATCAACAGAATGTACCAGTTGCAAATTTAGTACTTAATTAGTAGTATGTTCCAATAATTAATCAAAGTTTTTGCTAATTCTATCCATCATTATCGGAAAAAAGGAAAACTTAAACTCGGGAACTAAAATATATAAAGTTTTTGCTAATTGCCCCACAGACCACAAGCTTGTTCACTGTTAGTACCTAATTCGCAAAGAATCATATCCTCTGTTTACTGTTATACTTTATGTTTCCAATAAATTAATCACTTTCATCGGTAATTCTTTGTATTAGTATGTATATAAGAAAAAAAACCAAGGACAAAATTAATTCCCCATTTCAAAGTCACGAAATAAATCACTAATCTAAGGATTTTTCATAGATAAACTGACAAAAAGATTCATTATATTGGAGAAGGAAACCTCTGTTTACTGTTATACTTTATTTTTCCAATAATTAATCAATTTCCTAAAACAAGAAAACCAAAGGACAAAATCGATTCTAAAGTTATGAAAGAAATCACTAAACTTGACCATTCTTCATAAATAAACCTGACAAAAAGATCAATTATTAGGAAAAAAGGTACACTCTGGAACTAAAATATGTAAAGATTTGCTATTTCTCCACAAACCCTAAACTTGTATGCGACTAATCTTATTCCAATCAAAGAATAATATTCTCTTTTTACTGTTATACTTTATTTTACCAATAATAAACTAAATCATATAATATAGACTATAGAGTTATACCGCCCTAGAGCCAAATTTAAGACGCAATAAATTGGGGCCTCTAACCTATCTATAAGGAGTCCAATTTTTTAATTACATGCATTGAAAAATTATTGGTTATTGCTTAATATTACTTATATTTATTTTATATTTACTGTTTATGAGTAGTGTAGGTCCACCACTAGACAAATAAAGTACATCAAACAATTTTTTCTTTTA
This sequence comes from Primula vulgaris, assembly GCA_963920805.1. Lineage (NCBI taxonomy): Eukaryota > Viridiplantae > Streptophyta > Magnoliopsida > Ericales > Primulaceae > Primula > Primula vulgaris. The sequence goes on along the minus strand of OY987222.1, from coordinate 1,252,798 downwards.
TTTCGTTCAGTAATTATTTCATGCTTCTAGTGAACATTACCAATCAAAACACGCTTTAATTTTAAAAAATAAGTAAATATGAAGGTTGTTGTGTGACATATTAGCTCACATATATATATATGTATATAGATATAGAGAGAGAATATATAGAGAGAGAACAACATGGTCTTTATTAATCAGAATGTATATGTGAATGAATCATTAAATACAAGACCCCTAGCCCTCTTTATATAGATAGAGGGGTAGGGTTACAAGCCCACCTGGGCCCAATAAGTAAAAGCTCAAGAGTCCAATAATCTTACAACACTCCCCCTTTGGACGTCTTGAATTATTCGTCTTCATGCAATCGATCTGAGTCGAGTTCATTCGCAGTGCTAAACACATAAAAACCTTAGGGCCGGAAAACCCAGTGTGGGACAAAACCGGTACCTAGAAGAAACTGTGTAGCCGAATGATATAGGCCGAAATATCAATAAGTAACCACAAAACAAATGTGACTTTATAAATTTTTTCAATACTAGTTACTCATTTTAAGAGAAAAAACATAATTGACTAATATATTTTTTGGAATAAATATAATGGCGTTAGACACATCTGAAGTAAAAATATCAAAGAAAACATTATAGTTAGGAAAATGATTTTTCTCACCAAATTTTCAACCTAAAAACCTTATCCGCTGATGTGACGGATGAGATGGACCGATCCTTTTGTTTGTGATTTTGAAAAATAATTTTCACATAATACATGATTGGTACATCTAATCCGCCATATCAGCGGGTAGGATTTTTGGCTCAGACATTTCGGTGGCTATAGCAACATTCTTAGTTAAATAACACATAATTAAAAAAAAAACGGACTAGTTAGAATAGTCTATTGTATTTAATACGTTATAATTAAAAAAATAGTTTAAACACGGTTTAATAAAAATTCATATTAATGATCATTATTGGAAAAAAAACTTTAATTTAAGGCATCTTTTTCAAATTTAATTTGGGTCTCCAAAATGCTGCAGACGGCACAATTAGAGTACATCGCAATAAAATCTTCTTATTTTTCCTTAATATTAACTCGAGCCTGGATTTTTCCAATGTAAAATATCTGTTTTCACCCTCAAACCGTAAAAAAAAATTATAAACCGTAATTTTGACTTACAATTTATGAAAAAGTCAAACCCTAAGTCAAATTTACGGTTTGTAAGTCAGATTTACGGTTTGTAAGTCAGATTTACGGTTTGTAAGTCAGATTTACGGTTTGACTGTAAAATTACCAAAATGCCCCTGAGTTGAAAATCAACAGACAATTTGGCCGATCGATCGGCTGTGAACTCCGATCGATCGGTCAAGCTTCGTTATTGAAGCGTATATCATTTTGAACAAATTAACATGTTTTATAATATTCGATAAAATGATTAAAGCATGATAAACTAACTTGTTTAAACTCTACAACATGATAAAAGCTCGTTTCGAGTGCTAATCATTTTTTCGAGTATTCTAAAACATGTTAATTTGTTTAAAATGATAGACGATTCAATAAAGAATCTAACGGTTCAAACGGAACAAAATTTGGAGATCGAACAAATAATTTATAGTTCCACCATATACGAATAAGTCAAACAGAACTAAATTTGGAAATTAAACTGACCCTGCGTTGAAAATGTCAGATGTACCAGACAGCTTGACCTATCGATCGGAGTTCATAGCCGATCGATCGGCCAAGTTGTGTGGAAAATATGTTGATTTTCAACGTAAGAGCATTTTGGTAATTTTACAGTTAAACTGTAAATTTGACTTACAAACCGTAAATTTGACTTACGGTTTTACTTTTTCATAAACCGTAAGCCAAAATTACGGTTCGTAATTTTTTTTTTACGGTTTGAACATGAAAACAGATATTTTGCAGTGAAAAAATCTAATCTCTATTAACTCACCTCTCTCTCTGTTACATATATATATATATATATATATATATATACTGTTTACATACTTTATTTTACCAATAATAAATAAAAATCATATTATACAGGGTCCCCATTTTGTGCGGTCATTGAGTTATACTGTACAATGTTCATTCATCCTTATAATCATTAGATTAAAAAATGGAGGGTTGGATTATAAGTTTTTAATAACTAATTTAATTTTTTAATTTTTATTATATATTACACAAATAAGCATTTAATAAATTAAAAACAAATTTTACAACACAATAAAAACTCAAATAAAAATATAGAAACCTAGTGGATACTACGCTAAATTTAATTATTAATCAAAATTTGAAAAAAAAATAACAATTGAATATTTATTTTTAAAAAAGCTACTTTGTGCTGTTGGACAAAACAAAAACCCTATTATACAAAAACATTATGGTAAACTGGGGAAAATACGTTTAATACACCAAACTATATTGTTGTTAACGATTTAGGTAACTCATCTTTTAAATTTTTTAATTTGAGTAACACACTATAATAATTTTCTAATTTAGATATCACCGTCTAAATTAATCACCGAATCATGTCACGTGACATTTGACAAACGTTAATTTGATAGGCTAATTTGACAATTTTACACAAAAATATATCATTTTAGAAAAACGTTCCCACAATTTCACACATAATAAAAATTTGCACATAATCAAAATTCTGTTATTTGTGAAATTGGAGAAAACGTTTTTCAATAACTAATTTATTTTTTCTATTTTCAACAAATTATAATTTGATAAATTAAAAACAAATTGTAAAACACACTAAAAACTCAAATAAAAATATAGAAGCATAGAAGGCTACCCTAAACTTAAATATTAATCAAAATTTAATTATTTTTATCCGTTTGACACATTTTTATATAAACGGGTTATGAAGCAGTCGTATAAGCTAACTGTTCTATAGTAATTCTCATATCTGCTTAGTTAAAATGAGTATATCAAATTCAGAATACATCAAAAAATTAAACACCGATTGAAGAATAACTCAAAAAAAAAAACCATTTTCACCAATTTATACAATCATATAGTATTTTACAGATTAAATTGGTATAGTGTAATAAGATTATAATCCATCAACATCCCAGTAACATATAACATGAAAAGTTATAAATTTAGAAAGAATTGATACATACCTTCCATTACAATATCATTTTGATCGTCAAAATCCATAGTAAATTTCGCTGAATTAGGGAGGTTAGCATGTGAGAGAAAATGGGAGAAGAAAATGTTTTTTTAGGGGAGAGAAAGAGAATTTTTAATAATCGTGGATTGTTGGGTGAACTTTGGTTTTATCAAAATAGTGAAATTTTAACCGGTTAAAAACTTATATTAAAATTGTCGGAATAAAAAATTTTAAAATTTGATCATATAGTTCAAATGTTAAATTTTATGATTGGATTTAAAAAAAAACTTATTTCAACAATTTTGATAAAAGTTATACGGCAATCAAAATTGGGCATAGTTTTGGTAATAATCAACAGCAACAAAAAAGTAAGTATTAAATGACATGGGTAATTAATTCAGTACTAGATGCGCACGCATACACGTAGTAAACCCGGTTTACGTACAACCGTGGTTCTCCTATTATACACATCGTTTATCTATTATTCTTCAATTTTCCCTCCATTATCAACTGACTCTCTCTCTCTCTCTCTCTCTCTCTTATTATTATATATATACACACATACACTGTTAAACCCCGAATTTGGTTCAAGAAACCCGAAAATATCCAATCTTTCCTTGAAAAATGTCATCTCTTCGACCCAAACTCCTCCTAATCTACGTCATCATCATCCTCTCTTTACTCTCCCTCTCCTCCGCTAACCGAAACAACCTCACCCTCTCCGGAGATGCCCTCTTCGTAAACTCCTCGCTCTCTTTAACTTCCGTCACGTCATCACCAAACTGTTCCTCCCATTCTTCAGGATCCGCTTTTTACCCTGTCCCCTTCAAGAACTCGTTCTCCTCCCTCTTCAAATTCCGTATCCTCTCTCTCTCCCCCTCCTCCTCTCCTTGCCCATTCGGCGACGGCCTCGCCTTTTTCATCACCTCTAAATTTAAAAACAATAATGTTAATGGTAAAAACAGCAATTTTGGATATATGGGTCTTCAAGAACTTGACCCGAAAGACCCTTTATTGGCTATCGAATTCGACACCTCGTTTAACCCAAACCTGGGAGACTTTTCCTCCTCCCACATAGGCATCGACTTAAACTCCGTCGTCTCCGTCTCCGTCGCCGCTTTCCCTCTCCTCAAGACCGGTCGCCAGCTCACAGCATGGGTCGAGTATCAAGATCTTGAGAAAACGGTGAAGGTTTGGGTTTGGTTGGCGAAAGAGGAGAAACCTGATAGGCCGCTTGTTGAGTACAGGGTCGACCTTTCGAGGATGTTTAACGAGTTTATGCACGTGGGTTTCTCGGCCTCGAATTCTTTAGGGTCGGCGTTACATTTGGTTGACACGTGGCGGTTCAGGACATATGATGGGATGTCACCTGATTTGGTCGAAACGATGGAAAACAGCGAATGCTATGTGTGTGATGAGCCGGAAGAGGAGGGAGAAGGAAATGAGCCCGATGGGGAAAAGAACGATGTTTTTGGGCATATTGATAATAGGGTGAGTGAGTTGGCTCTCGGTCTTGGTGGCTTAGCTGCTTTTGTAATATCTATCTGTTCGGTTTTTTGTGTAGTTGTATTGTGTTTGATGAGGAGAAGAAAGGTGATTAGGATTAGAAACCATGAGGGGCCAAAGAGGCTAACTTTGTCAGAAATCCGATCGGCTACGAAAGGGTTTAGTCACAAGAGGATCATCGGCGAGGGTGGGACTGCGACGGTGTACGAAGGGGTGATTCCATCTTTTGGGTCTGTCGCGATTAAGAGGTTCAAGCGCGTGAACCAGACGAGCCCTTTTCGTGACCAGTTTAGTACAGAATTAGCAACTATGGTTGGATTTTTAAAGCACAAGCATTTGGTGGAGCTACGAGGTTGGTGTTGCGAAGGTAGCGAATTGGTTCTCGTTTACGAGTTCATGTCTAGCGGTAGCCTCGACAGGGTTCTTCATAACAACAGTGCAATGTCTGGTTTACTCATGTGGGAGCGGAGGTTAAGCATAATACTCGGTGTTGGGTCTGCGCTTATATACTTACATGAGCAGTGCGAGCAGCAGATTATCCATCGGGACGTGAAAACGTGTAATGTAATGCTGGACGAAGAGTTTAATCCGAAACTAGGCGATTTTGGGTTAGCCGAGGTTTATAACCATAGCAGTGTATTAAGGGAGGCGACTATACCAGCTGGGACGGTGGGGTACCTTGCGCCTGAGTACGTATATACAGGTGTACCAACTGTTAAAACAGACGTGTATAGCTACGGTGTTGTGGTGTTAGAGGTTGTGACTGGGTTAAGGCCTGTGGTGGATAAAGGGGTTATGCTCGTGGATAAAATGTGGGATTTGTGGGAAAAGGGTCAGTTAATCGAGGCTGCTGATTTGAAGATGAGGGGGAAGTTTAAGAGGGGTGAGGTGGAGAGGGTGCTTATGGTCGGGCTTTGCTGTGTTCACCCCAATTTCGAGGAGAGGCCGACTGTTAAGGAGGCGGTTAGCATGATGCGAGGTGAGGTGGTGGTGCCTTTTTTGCCCCCAAGGAAACCGAGGGTGAGAATTCAATCTGTCTTGCCTGAGGGGTGTATAGAGATTATGAGCCTTGCTGGGGATGAGAATATTGAGGACACACCTTGGTTAACTCCTAGGACACATTTTTAGATTCGAGAATTTCAGTAAAAAAAATGAGATGTGTAGTTGATTTTGCTGTTGTCCCTTTGGTCTTGTTATTAGAAACTATACGTTTATTCTGCAGTTCTTTTTACGTCAATTAAATGTGAGATACAGAACTTGGTTGTTTCTACTAACCTATAAGATTATCCTCATGACTAACGAAGAACTATGTCAGCAAAAATAGTTCCTTAAAAAAACATCGTATTGCCAAAATGCTTGGGGCAGGAAGTTAGTTTGGACTGAGACCTAAGCAAATTCCGAACTGCACTGAATAATGTTGATCATTGTATAGATTTGAAAATTTTGGTAAAAGTAAAATTTGAGATGTGTAGTTGTTTTTGCTGTTGTACATTGGTTGAGTTTGTTTCTGGAAACCATGTGTTTCCTTGATATTCATTGTGTAGAGAGAGAGATTTGTTATTTTTTGTGCTTGTTGTAATGGTTACTTCTTTTACAAAGATACTGCTTATGAACCACCAAGCTAAATTTGCCAGAAATCAGAATTTTGAACTCTATAGCTAATTTCTGGGCATACTTTTAGTTTGCGAAATTGGAGATGAAAAGATAAACTTTTTGGGTTTTGAGATGCGACTTAATTTACTGTTGTCCGTTTGGTCTTGCTATTAAAAACTGTGCGCTTAATCTGCAGTTCTTTCTACGTCAATTAAAAAATACAAAACTTGGTTGTTTCGACTAACCTACTATATGATTATCATCGCAACTAACGAAGGACTTATTGCTCATGTCAGCAAAAATAGTTCCATAAAAAATGTCGTATTGCCAAAATGCTTGGGGCAGGAAGTTAGTTTTTGTGCTGAGACCTAAGAAAATTCGGAACTGCAGTGAATAATGTTGACCATCTTTCTATTTATCCGATATATGAACAACTTGTCATATAACATAAGTTATCTCTGGTTAATGAGTGCTGTTGGTTTAAAATGCTCCGAATTTTGACTTCGCATCTGTTTTGTTTTGAATTTTTGTCAAAAGTTGCTTTCACTTGAAAATTTCGTAGCGGTTCTTGTCCTTTTTGTAATGTTGTTACAACTTGTTCCAAGTCCATTCAAATCGTTTTCTCAATCACAGAGTTGGGAAAGATGGTGTCTTTACCCTTTCTTAAATTCATAGTTCTTTGTCATATATGTATAGCTTCTTATATCTTCCGGTTGATCTCTTGATCAAAGGATGCAATATATCATTGTTGTACTCTTAAGTCATACTTCCAAACCTAAATGACTAGAAATAGACGAATAACCCTTTCATATGAGCTGCAAAAGGTACAAAAGTTGCAGCATGATAAGAAGCATCGACCTTCCCACTAAGAAGAAGTACAAAATCTATATCTGAAATCCCTATGTTCGTCGGATATGACAACAGATCGAAACCATTCTCCTGTGACATTCTTTAATATTGCACGAATAGCTGACCCATCCACCTTATTTAATTTAAAAAAATGGCCTATTCACCTGATTATAAAGTATCATCAAAAAGGAAAAGGATAATCGTCAAAAAAAAGAAAGGAAAAGGTTAATACAAAATAATATGCAATGAAATCAAAGCAGTATTGTTATTTGAGGTTTATCGAAAGGTCATGAACATCAAAAAGAATCCAAAATGATAAACCAATATTCTGGCAGCAACCAGAATATTAATAAACTTAAGATGTTTGCATATACTTGATTTGGTCCACCTATCATTAAGCATCTGTCTATGCTTTAATCTTATAAGGTCGAATGTTCTGTGAACGGCAACCACCAGAATTTGCGGTTGTCCAGTTTGTCACAGGCAAATATCCGAGAAATCTTTTGAAACACGACCCTCATATAATGATATAATGATTCCCTGATAATCTGCGAAAATCAAAGTAACAGGAGTCTCATAAGTGCACCCCGAAATAAACACATACCATGATCCTTAAGGTAAACATATATGTTTCAATAATTTACTTGTCAATGTATCTCTCAAATGTATCAGGCAGAAATCATTACATTTAATTTGACTTAACTACATTCAAATTTTATTATGAATTTGTGAAATACTCCTAATAATATTGTGGTACTGGTATGAGCTCACGCGTTCTGTTAACGCACTGGATTATGATATGTATACAATCGATTAAGACAGTAGAATATAAAATTGTTCAATTATATAAACTCAAGTTATTTACTGATCATGATCATTGTACAAAGGAATTTTAATGAATCACTGAGATTCTTTTAAATTCTTCTTTCAAATATCGATAATTATATTCCAAATGAGAAATTATTGGTTAAGAGTTGCTTTATAAATCCGCACTCATAGGAAAGTAAACTTCTATATTGGGAAGTGAAAAAAGAGAGGGGACGGTATCAACTGTTTCTTCTTGTAGAAAGCAACTATATATAGTCTCTTATTTGCACGCTCTAAACAACCACACACCATGTTCCTTTAGGTGACTCTAATATGTTGCCCAACTAAAAATATATGTCTGTTGTGTGACATATTAGCTCGTTATAGATATATATAGAGATATGTATAGATATAGAGAGATGTATGAGAGAAGCAACAACAGAGTCTTTCATTAATCAGAATGTATGAATCAACATCAAATAGAAGACTCCTAACCCTCTTTATATAGATAGAGGGGTAGGGTTACAAGTCCACTTGGGCCCATAAAGTACAAGCCCAATAGTCCAATAATATATTACAACACTCCCCCTTTGAACGTATTGAATTCTTCGTTTTCATGCAGTCGATCTGAGTCGAGTTCATTCGCAGTGCTAAACACATAAAAAACCTTAGGGCCGGAAAACCCAGTGTGGGACAAAACCGGTACCTAAGAGAAACTGTGTAACCGAATGATATAGGCCGAAATATCATGTAAGTAACTAACCACAAAATACAGTGTGCCTCATCAAAACCTTGCCAGAGCAAACCCAATGGGAAAATCTCTGATCGAAGGAAAAAGAGTGCAACAGTGGTAGTAGTAGGGGATCAACCACAAAACAAGTGCCTCATCAAAACCTTGCTAGAGTAAACCCAGTGGGAAAAACCTCTAGTCGAAGGACAAAAGAGTATACAGTGGTAAGAAGTATACAACCGGATACTCCCTCTAATTTCGGCAATCTTAAGTGAGATATGATGGGAACGTGTCTCGCTAAAAACCTTGCCAAGGAAAACCCAGTGGGAAAAAACCTTGGTCTAAGGACAAAAAGAGTACACGAGCATGCGACTGGATGCTCCCCCTCACTTGCACACGACAGGGTGCGAAGATTTCGACTAAGTAGTAATTAGTGCAATAAGCATTCACCTGGATGCTCCCCCTCACTTGCACACGACTGGGTGCAAAGATTTCATATTCCAAGAAAGAGTACGAGCATTCGACTGGATGCCTCATTTACTTACATACGACTGGATGCAAGAAAATCTAACGTGGAATAGAACGAGCATTCAACTGGATGCTCTTAAACTTCATTTGTGAAGATTAATTTCGGCGAGAAATGCTAAATAGCATAATGTAGTCATGTCTCTCTTGATCAATAACAACAAGTTGTCTTCTATGACAAGTGTTTTATCTGGATCGTGAGACAGAACATATGTAATTCAAATATGACTAATACTAGCTCAAAGCCATATAGACACTCTAGTCGTCTCATAGAGCACGAATAGATCAGAGTGATTCACTTGGAGTCATTCCAAGACCTCCAAGATGTCGCCTTATTCCTAATGGTAAAGACATACCATGTTAGGAATATCCCTTATGCGGGTCTGATAAGTAACCGGCATCGGTATAACCGAAAAAGGGTTGCGTTAATTCGAGTACCGAAGGGGGTAGGTACACTCGATGACGCAAATGGGATAAACTAGCCCACTTCCAAAATTACCATAAGGTAAGGGAATGTGTCTTTAGTGCCATTTCGATGGCAGCGTGTTAGCGCGATGTTGTGTCGAGCTATACCATTCACAACAGACGAGATGTTCGTCCTAGCACATTAGACCAAGTACAATGATGCGCTTATTGTACTTAGATATGAACATTATGGTTCAATATCTCTTCATCGTCTCATCAGGGACGGACTGGGTCTATATCAATGTCTAGTGATCGAACGATCATGGGAGAATCTGACGACTTAGCGTCATGATGGCTAAAACGTCATAACACCTTCTGGGTGTAGTCTGAATCATGGACTTAGATTCAATATTTACGGGACTCAATCATCAGGTTGAGTCACTACCGTGTCTTCCCAAAATCCTTCATCTCGAAGGCAAATCCAAAAATGGATCGCGTAATAAAACACGCAAGGGCATAATACTTGTTCAAGTATCGCAAGCTAATCAAGTACTCACTTAGGCGGTATACCACATCCGCTCGGATTATATTAATCCATATAGTGAACGTCTCAGTCAATTGAGATCGTGTTCCGTGGTCAGAAACTACTTGATTTAAGCACATGAAGTCACACAGGGACCTTCATCTATATCTCTTTGTCTAAATCCCCATAGAGATAAAACCGTGACCACATTCATGGCTGCATACTCAGTTTTTCGGAAACTACTAAACTGGTAAAGTAGGGGACTGTTATAATGTCCATTACGAGGAAATCAACCATCTCGTAATCAATTCCAAGGTGTGGGAGAAGCCTTGCGCTACTAGGCGAGCATTCTACAATCTCATTATTCTCATCACTTTTCCTTACGAATAACCAAATAAACGAACTCGTTTAACATTGGTGGTGTTGGAGCTACAGGTCCGAACACACTTTCGCTAAGGAGTCTACTTGGATTGCAAGTTTCCATTAGTACAGTCTATTCTACGTTGACTTCAGGCAACGGTACATGGTTCCCTGTCATAATTTGTTCATATTATCAGTCGTCACCGAATATATGAACAAGTAATCAATGACAGTCTCGTTTCGCTTCAATATCGTCTAAGATATCATGATCGACAGATATTTCGATATTCTTAGGATGAGAAGGAAATCACACATCTCCTTGATCCTTTATAATCTCGTGCGACAAACGAGTTTCAGTTCACCACCTCTGGGGCTGAACGAATTAAGAACCGGTCAACTTCCTCATATCTTAGGAAGGACGACAGACTGACGGCCGACGTCAGCGTCCTTTGCTTGGCGGGTTCGGCCAAAGCAACGTGTTACGACAGGAACACGGCGTCCGACAGGGACGTCTATCCTTGCAAGCATTTTGCAGCAGGTATAAATGATCTCGTGACATCTCATAAAGTAATTAAATGCGTTTGGCATTTAGTTAGACTTGAGGGAGTCTATGCACTTACTTATCACTAAGTGCAGTTTTGGGGATCAAGCTAAGACTGAGTGGGTTATGCCACGTTACTTCACGTCGTTCCTTATCAACGGTAACGTGCAAATCTCCCCCTAACGACAGGGAGAACAGTCTTAGCGATGTCACTTTCGCATATCATGCGGTAAAGAGATCGCTTGCCAAGGTTACTCTATCAAATGATAGGTATGGGATTCATAATCGACTTATGTCCCCTTAAGAGGTCCATATTTTGAACGCTATAGCGGCTCAATCAAAATATTAATTAAGCACTCCAAACATGCGTTAATATGAGACTTCTGGCTCATAACCAGTAACCAGCTGGTACGCATATGGTGTTTGAGTGTCTATGGGCCTCATAACGGACCAATGCAGCAAAATAGCATAACCCCACACGGAAATATAAATCTTGGTGCGCAAGACCAAGAAATGCGTGCAATCATTTGCAGTCGCATCATCAAACTTTCCGTGAGTCCATTTGGGTCTGAACATAATCGACAGGATGTTCAATTTCAATTTCCAAACTCAAGTAATTCAAATCGAAATTTCGATTATTACTCTTCGGAATTATCAAGTCGACTAGACTTTTCAGGATAATCCGGATCATGAGCCATCAACTTAATGATAGGGCTAAAAGTTTGGGAAATGCTGCATTTCTGTGGACAACAATAAAATGTGACCTTATTGTCGATGCATCAACCATAACCATTTATATTTATGGTCCGTCTTATGGTTGGATAAGTCCACAATAACTCCTTCAATTCTTTACCAGAATTCTACGAGTTCATTTCGTGATCTTTACACATACTAGTCTTTCAAAGTGAGCATTAGTGGCATGAATTTCGGATTAATTACGAAATATATTCTCAAAGAGAATCCAAATGCGATGCGATTATAAATCAACCATCGTCTTTTGACCCGGGAATATCTCATCCGGTCAATGCCACAATATCAAAATTCTCTTATCAATCGACGACAGGCGAATGATAGTACAGACAATCATGTCTTAGCATTTAAATCATTTATCATTCGACGACAGGCGAAATGATAAGTTAACTTTAAATGCTTTAAAGAATGTGGTACCAACCACTTGAAAGACATTTCAACTCCTCTAAAATACGCTTTTGGTCATATTGAATGGAGGTTATGTAAAGAAATTTTAATTCTTTCATGAGCTATTACCAGATAACGCTGGTTTTCTCGAATATTTTATAACTCAACAAGGTACGACAGGACCTACATGAGTATAAGACCTCATATTTGACAAATCAATTTGGTTTTACCAAAGATTTCGATTTTGGAACGACAGGTCCAGAATCGTTGTCACTGAGTACTCTTTTAGGCAAGTAGTTGGTGAAATTATGTGGTACACTGTTACCCACTATTTCCAAAAAAAACAACTACCCCACAAGTATTGCCTAAAATTTCATAATTTAAAGTTTGGTCACATTTGTCAAAGGAATTTGCTCAAAACACTTTAAATTATTTCGAGAAATTTCGTAAACAGGCAAACCATAATCCAAAAGTATGTCCAAATGGAAAAATAATAATCCAAATGGAAAAACATAATCCAGATGAGCGAAAAAATGGCTCAATGATTTATCAAAATCAATAAAGAAAGGTGTCAAACTCATTTGAGCCACAAAATCGGGGGTCTCAAGAGTTTCCTTTCAATTAGCTTTAACCACATTAGCATCGGTTTTTCCACCTTTATAATAGTTGTGAACTATTTAAGGAGTAACCGTGCATGACCGTTGTCTTTATAGCATAGAGTTGGCTCCTTGAGCATCATCTCTTACTTTGTGACAACGGCCCATATTGTTCCTTTCAATTACTGTCTTGGAGCCACAAGTTTTCGATTTTGACGATTGTCTAAAATCTCCCTTGGCTAGGCGATTCATCGGGATCGCCACAGTTAGAGACAAATAACACTTTTCTCGGTTCTCGATTCGTGGAAAAAAATGTACACGAAGAGCATTAATATCAGGCAAACAATTCGCCATTGACCCAATAGGATTAAAACTACTCACCGGGGTAATTTTCTTATCCAATAACAGATGGGCGATAAAGGAACATGGTGAATATAAATTCACGATACTGCTTATGGAATGCAATTTCCAAGCTAGTATTTTGGTGAAGGATTGCTCCAATATGTCAATTTCAGACATTTGTTCACCATAGACGTCATCACGTCTCAAATGTGGCGGCGGAATAAAATCAACGCCTTAGCATTCATCTCGAGGGTAACAACAAACTCGTGTTTTACTCATCAAAGATGACATCCAAATAATTTGGGTATCACATGCTCACACATCAGGGTGACTAACATGTGGTGACGGAATAACATCAACGTCTAAACAGTCATTTCGCAAGTATGTTTTGCGATTTTTCTCATCATAGATGGCATCCAACATGTGTTGGGAGTTCTGGATTATTTTTCATATAAAACGACTGGTTTATATGTTTATGGTTTGCACAAGCACAAACTTTAATTTCGAAACGACAGGTTCGAAAATAGTTTTGCTTTTAATGTGAATTGGTTCTCATTGATCGAACGACGGGTCGATACTGAGACACCAATTCGGCGAAACATACATCACTATATAAACACATTCGGGGAAATTATTATTTAGTCAACCCCTTTCGGTAGCTCTACTTGAAAAACGACCAGGAAAGACGGTGAGGGTGGAGGGCACGAATGCCACTTAAAACCCGACCTCATTAGGATATCGACTTCCGCCTATATCTTTCCTAGACATCGTATCCAAATAGGTGAGCCTAGTTGGGGAAGGTTCATAATTTTTCCAACTTAAATGTGAAAATATATGATTTCGCAAATTACCATATTTTACACAAGTGTACATGGCAGTAAATAAATACATAGATCGTACCTGCTTGCATGATTAAATAAAATAGCAGTAGCATGGTAGTACATATTAGCACAATCTAAATTTACCAATTTACACTAAGCAAGATATTACTCAATAATTAATTATTCTATTGCTATATGTGTAAGTTCTATACATGGTAACTAAATCATTCATGTACGTAATATATTTTATTTACCAATTTACAATATACACGCAAGTTACATACATGGTAATTCACAAGATTCATTATATTATGAAAGGAATCAAATATTAACTCATGGTAATTACGACATGCATGGAAGTAGTATATTTAATTATTATTTTACCATATCACATGCAGGGAAAACAAATTTTAATTTAATAGTAATTACCAAATTAAATTATCAGATAGGTTGCAAAGATAGCATGTGTTGACCATATATAAGACAAAATATAACATTATACTATTTTGTACTTAGGGATATACTGCAGGATAGTGTAATTTATGGTAAACCATCATATTAGTCTAAGAGTTATTATTGAGCAGTAGCATTCGTGCCGTGAATAAACTGCAGTATTTATTAAGTCTATGATGAGAAAACCAGTGAGCAAAATATGTTCATGGTAAACCAGTAGTGTAATTTACTATACGTTCATGCAGTAGCAAAATATGTGAGCATCAATTTTCTACAGTGAATAAACTGTTTACCGTACTTCTGCTATTTTGATGAAGGTCGATATAGTAATAAACCCTAAAACCCGGATAAACCTCAAGGTTTATAGATACTTAATATCCGTGCGTTTAACAAAAATCTCTCATATCCGCGAGCGTCGTGCTGATAACGTGTTGTGTGACATATTAGCTCGTTATAGATATATATAGAGATATGTATAGATATAGAGAGATGTATGAGAGAAGCAACAACAGAGTCTTTCATTAATCAGAATGTATGAATCAACATCAAATAGAAGACTCCTAACCCTCTTTATATAGATAGAGGGGTAGGGTTACAAGTCCACTTGGGCCCATAAAGTACAAGCCCAATAGTCCAATAATATATTACAACAATGTCATAATATTGTCCTTCAATTGTCTTGTATCCAGCCAGAATCGTTACTTGTGTTTTGAGCTCAATTATAACGAACCATGAGGTCATTTATTGGTGGAAGAAGAAGAACCAATGCTGAGATTGGTATATAACATTGTGTAGTACAAGTTCAGAAGCTGTGTTAACACTTTCAGTTAACATTAGTATAACTGTATAAGAGCTAATTAATAAGGCATTAATTAATATGACATGTTATATTATTGAAACAAGTAGCAATGCATATTGCTGATCATCACTCTACAGTGAAAGCTTAAAAGATATACTATTATTCTTTTGCATTGCTCTTTCACATTTCAGCTTCTTCGATACTATTAATTATACCAATCCAATAAAGTTGACTCTGTCAAATTTTGTCCAAATTTTTCAAAAATACTCTCACTCTAATATTATAATTACTTTTAAATGTCATCATTCAATTCAAATACATAAATAACTTAAATACATCTTATTTTTCACACATATTCATATTCCAAACAAAATCACCATGTGTATTCTTTTTATAACTAAAAATTATATTATTATTTACATGCCATTGTTAATTTATTATATTTATTTTTTCGATATTAATTTTTTAAGAAAATATCAACTTTATTTGTCGAGATCGAATTTATGTCATTACGTATCGCAAACGCAGCGCGTGTTCTTCCCCTCAAATGATCTTGGGTTAAAATTTAGGTTTAAAATTACGCATTAAAAACAATTAATGTGGTCTGACCACAGGGGTGGGAAAAAAACCCGGAAAACCGGAATCGAACGGTTTTTAATTTACAATGTAGTGAACCGAACCGGTACCATAATTCGGTTCGGTTTCGGTTCTCTTAAAATAAACCGAAATCCGAACTAAAACCGGAAGTTAAAACCGAACCGGATTTAAAACCGAAACCGAAATGTAAAACCGAACCGGATTTAAAACCGATCTTATATGAGTATGTGTACACTAGATAATTAATTTAGTTATATTGTATAATATTATTATACTGTACACTATGCAAACTCGGACGTTACTACTTATGTAAATGTGATTTTTAAAAATATTATAAACTTTTTATCTTGTTTAAATATAAAGAAAATAAAAGTACCGAGCGTAAACCGAAACCACTGAACCGAATCAAAGTTTTGAACTGAAACACAAGTCTGAACCGAACCGAAACTGTTAACTGAACCGGACCGAGCGGTTTCGGTCCGGTTCGGTTTTTATTCCCAAAACATGAATACCGAACTGAAACCAAACCGACTAAAATTTCGGTTTTGGTTTCGGTTTACCTCAAAACTGAACCGGACCAAACCATGCCCACCCCTATATGACCTAGCAATTAACACAGAAATAAATGAGCAATTAATCGCCCTAGCGAGGGGACAAGATAGGGTTGTGACCTGCTTTCTCCATCGAGAGGTTGACCAACAAGATAATCTCCAAAAAAATATACTAATAAGTAGTGATCATCAATCAAATATTACTCAAAGGAAATAATACACCAAATCTACGCGGGACATATCACATAAAGAAATGGTCAAAATAGAAAGATACATTTTTTTTGAAAAAAGAAACGTATATTAGGCAAACGAAGACTGGCTATGGGCGAGGAGCCCATTTTAGGAACTCCTCCTAAAGGGATATTCTAGTATCTGAAGGAGAAAGGATATAGGAAGAAATAAGTGAACGCCCCCGAGGCGTATGCGAAGAGTTATGGATCTAGAAGAACTCTCCTCGATGAAGAGAAAGGAATGGCACATTGCTACTCCATTCGTTCCTAAATGTTTGCCCATATTTCCTTTTTAGCAAGTTATATATTTTTTGTCCATTTTATAAAAGTCAACTAAAAAGTTACTAACAAATGTTCCCCTTTTAACCTTGTCATGCTTTTGATTTCAAAATTTAATTAATGCATAGGGGTATAATAGCTATTTGAGCTATTAGACAAATCAATAATTGCATGTCTATAAAAAATTCCTTCCAAATGATGGACAAACATTTCGGAATGGAGGAAGTATAATTTAATTGTAGCATTTCCAGATTATGTGTTTGATCAACCTAATAAACTTATATATTTTATTAATGAATTACCATAACATATACTTAAACAAAAATCAAACATGCTTGACCAATGCCTAGGGGGAAATGCATAGGGGTAATTGTTTAGCTTTTCCCTATAAGTAATAGAGATAATACGAACTCTAGTAAGAGAATATCAATGGTGTAATGCCATTAGATTTATTTGTGATAGTTGAGAGCCGAGGTAGGACCAATGTTAGAACATCACACTGATCGATCGGAACAAGCCAAAAATTGTCAGTAGGTTTTGACAGATTAAAACCTTTCAGACCGATCAATCGAAGCTTTCCAAATTTATTTCTCTAGTATTTTCGACCAATCAAACTCTGAGAAATAGAATTTCTATTTTCGCCAGATTTATGGATATATGTTTAAAGAGTTAATTAATGTGATGTCAATGGTCAAAAAAACCCTGTCTTAAAAACATTAGTTTTGGTTTAAATAGAACTCTCACCTTCTCTGCCAAACTCACAAACAACAAGCCTAACCTCCATCAATAATCAATACAAGATCAAGCAAGAAAAAAAAGGCTCAAACTTAATACTTACTCACTTCTCTCTTATAAATCAATAAATTCATGAGTGTTATTCATACTTGTAATCATATAAAGACTACACAAAAAGCTTTATTTGTAAATGATACACTTTTATTGAAAAATTGTAGCGTAACTTATAAGCTTGTTTGTGGTGAGTGATTAGGTAGAGACTTGTTAAGTAAGTGTTAGATTACAATCTCTTGGTCATGTCATTTGAGTTACTCATTGACTGAGGAGGGACTTAATTAGTTGATTAGCTCGTTAGCTTGTGATATAAGGAAAATATTATAGTAAAATACCCGGTAAAGTTCCGAGGTGACTGACTGCCCCTTGAACATGATATTTTTAATGCGCGAGGGCCTCATAGGAGCACGAGGGTACTAGTAGTAGTTCCCGGGTAAGATACCCAAGTTATTATCCGAGGAAATGTGTGGTTGGCTAAATCTAGTCTTTTTGTAGGCGTTTACTATATTTAATACGAAAAACAAATAAAAGAGGAGAGCGTTAGCGGTTATGTTGTCAATCCAACGGCTCGATTTCTAAAACTTTAAAACTATAAACTCACGTTATTACTACTATTTTCAGTTTTATATCAACCCAAATATGCTAGCATGCAAGATCTATGTTCAATAACTCACTTTAATACACTATTAATACGTTTGCATGCAAGATTTAACCAAAATAACTAACTTAGGTGCGTTATTGATGTTATTTAATGGTTATTCATGCAAGATCATGAGTTATAACACCACAACTGAATTAAATAAGTTAAAACAGTGAGAAAATGTATGAGAGAGTAAAATAAACAACGATTTATTGCAGTAAGAAGATCAAACTTAAAATAATCGAAATAAAAGTGGTGTTCTTGTGCACTAAAACTCACTTTTTTTCACTCTCTCTCTTATAAAGTGTACTGGGATGAAAAGCTGATGAATACTGTGTAAAAACGTTATTTACAAATAATAGAACTTTGGTATTTATAGGTCCTACAAATTTAACCTTATTTTAATTAATCAGCCGTAACCTGTCCGGTCAGGGTGACCGGTCAGGCCAGACCAATAACCGTGACCAGTCAGGTCTGCTTCCAGAATATTCCTAATGTTTATCTCGTTTTGGTCTCCATTTTGGTGAACTCTAGACTTGTCTTGGGGGTCTTTTGACTTGTGATTTCTTCACTTTTGGTCATTCAATTGGTATTCTTGCGTCCTTCTCTCATTTTTGTGCTAATTGCATGTATTTTCCTACAAAAAGATAGAATGTGTAAAGAAACTAGAAAAAAGCAGAAAAACACTAAATATGGCCTAAATAGGCTGAAATAGCAATGCTAATTAATACTGTTTTAACCATTAAAAACTAACATTTCGCAGTCTAATCATACCCCCAACTAGCTCAATGCTTGTCCCGAGCGTTGGAAGCGATAAAGAATAAGGATAAATTCGTAAAACGTTTTTCTTTTTAAAGCGCAAAAGAGTTTGGTGCACTAACTAGCCTAAAACTAAATACGATAAAAATAAAGATAAACCACTATCGTAGAAAACACGGTTGCATTTAGCGTATGCAACAAGCCGTTACACCTTTAAAGAATAAAAGTACAAGTTTTGTGTTGTGAGAGTTTACTAAAAAACACCCACAAACAGATTACGTCTTAAATCAACCCATTAAGTCCTCCACTCATACAAGATCACATGAATGCAAATAGATGAAATTTACTTATTGTCATATTAAAATGGGATAAGACCTTTAAAGAGATCTAAAGTTTGCCGCTAAAAATGCCCCTCTCCGCAAAATAGATTGGTTTAATATTATACATGCCTTATGATAAGTGTATATATGTTAGCTTGAAGTTCAACAATTTTTTTCAAGAAAAGCACCACGCAATTCATCATTTTTATTAAAATTAACTATAAATATAAAAGCTCATACAATAAAAATATTATATATAGTATCGCATAATCTCCATGCTAGCGTACTCACAGCGTCATCTCTTTTTTTTATTAGGAGCTCGCTTTTTCATTTTCAAATATTTTTTTCTTTTTTATACTTTTGAGCATTTGGTTTCTTTTCCTCCTTTATTCAAAATTCACCCCTCCTCCTTATATCATCGGGTCTTTTTACCCATTTATTCTCCCAGACTTTTCTCAATCCTTCCTATCCAAAGTTCGATGATATTTATATCCCCTCCCATGTACCTTCTTTCAACATCACTGGAAATGTATTCAACCATATCAATCAATAGAAATGCATGTGACAGTGCTAAGTCAAGAAAATTGTTTCCTCAATCTCTGCTCACACTTGTGTGTAAGGGAAGACTTATTGGGCATGATGCGGATTCCTAAAAATAGCCATAATATAAGTATATGTCGTAAGGATAGACAAGTTCTCTTAGAGAACGGTAGGTTTACGCACCTGTCGATGTACCCCTAACCTAATACTGAGGCTCTAGGGTACCAACAACGAATTACCCAGATCAAGGATACCGTCTACATAAAATAAAGCTATGTAATAATATTAGTATAAAAGTTTTATAAAAACGGTTTTTGTAAGTTTTTAGGTACCATCGCGGGAAAATGAGTAAACATAAATGCACTTTAAACTCGAAGTATAGCATGCAAGTTGTACAATATTATTTCTCCCTAAATTGGTTTTAGTGAAATAATTAAGGACAAGCTAGATGTAACTAAAGATTTAACACCCTAAATTAATCCAAGTATTTTTTTCGATTTTTAAGTTATCGCCACGTGTTCACGTATAAAAGCGGATTTCCTAAAGAATAGACCAAAACAAATGTTTTGTTTTTCATTTTCTACTTTTTTTATGCAATATGTGACTCATACAATCCTAACACAAAAACTACAATTCACAAGAAATATAGCCTAAAACACATAAAATATATACAAAAGAATAAAGATGAAGTTCATAAAGTGAATGCACTTGTTATGTGATGCCGCACAGTGGTGATCAGAATTTTTTTCATAAATTTGCAACTTTTTGATATCTCTCGGTTTTGACCGGTAACAGTGACCGGTCAGGTCTGCTGCTGCACTTTTCGATTAATTCTCCATTTTCCTTACTCCTGTCTAATCAAAAACACTAAACGAAAAATATAAAACGCAAGTGTGATAGAAAATCGTATAAAATATATAACTCCTAAAAATTCTCTCAAGTGAGAGATAAAAAGAAAGACTCAAATAAATAAATAAAATTGGTTTTTGTTTTTGTTTTTTTTCAATTTTCTAATTTTATTTTTATGGTTTTTTCGATTTTTCTGGATTTTCAGATTTTAATAAAAAAAAACAAATGGGGGTTTTAACTAAGTAAAAAAAAAATACTAAATTTTATAATTTTGAAAAGTCATCTCCGTAAGAACCAACAACGATCTATCCTCTCTCACCAACTAAAATTGATAGTGTCCTCATTGTTGAGAAAAGAAAAATAACATCGGATTTTAGAACTCAAAGTGACTCCATGTAGACTAAAAATGCAAATATATACATAAAAATAAAGCAGAATATATACATATGAAAATGATGGTAAAATGGTGGTGAAACTAGAAAGGAGCAGGAGGACGTTCGTCCTTTCCTGCCTCGTCACTCGTCATGACTAATGCAAGATTCTGCTCTGTGTTGTACTCGTCTGTATTCAATCCCACTTGGCACGTACATCCGGATAGAGGTGTGTCCAGCTAAAAGAATCTCCTGACTCTCTTCAATAGGTTGTAAAAGTTGGCGGAGCATAGAGCGGCCGTACTTCTTGAGCATTTTTGCGTAGACGTGTCATGGAAGCATAGGACTCCTACGGCGAATGACGAGATTTTGAAGGTAAGGTACCTATTCTCGCATTAGATGGTGACATCTTGACTTTTGTAGTCGATAATCGCTTGCGATGCCTTCAAGAATGGAGCTCATAGTATCACTTTATTTAACCTATGTTGCGATTGTACTAGGGGTATGTCATAGACAATAAAATCTAGATTGTACACAAAATCTCCAATTCTACAACTTGTCTCTTTAGTTATTCCTTGAGTTTTCCCTGATTGGTGGCCATCCGCCATCATTATATTTTTGTTGTAGGGCTGTAATTTTGATAGCCCAACTCTATAGAAATTTTTTGTAGGAATTATATTCACAAACGCACATGTGTCGATCAAGACTCTATCCATAGGACAATCTTCGATTACCATTGTTACTGTTGGAAAATTGATTTCCTTATCTGTTTGAGTGCATGGAAGCTATAAAAGTCTCACCATGTATGTTGGTAGATGGAGAGGATGCCCATGAGCATTTACTCCCATTGGTACACTGTCATAGCGATAAACTCCATCATCACTTGGTAGGATTTCTCCTAACATCGTTCTTCCCATGAGTTCCCCCTGGGTAACTCATCTCATAAATGGAAACAAGACCTTGAGGTCACCATCTTCACTTAGTCTCTCTATCGGTAGACAAGGTGGTCTGTCTAGGTCTAAGTCATGACAGCATGCTTCGCCATACTCTTCGACTTCCTTTTGGGTCGGTTGACGAAGCAATCCTTTAGCGATTAGTGTAATAACCCGGATTTTTGTAGAGAAATGCCGTGGTAAAGAGAAGGAATTATTATCCCACATTACCTAGATATGTGAGTACCTATATAGTATATAAGATAGGATTATCCTCATTCTTATAACCAAAGACTTTTAAAGTTGTACGACCCAAGAAACGAGGACGAAATTGGCCCAAAGCAGACAATATTGGTGGTAGAAAGCAGATGTCGGCGGTCTAGTCGGAGAATCGAGTTGTTACAATTGGAATCACAGCAAGGTTGTAGTTGATGTTGGGACTAGCATGAGTGAGTAAAGCCCGGAAGGACGGCGTGCCCGACGAGGATGTCATGCCTGAAGGGGGGAAGAATGAAATAACCTGGATTTCCATAGGGAAATTTCATGGTAAAGAGAAGGAATTGTTATGCCACACCACCTAGATATGTGAGTACCTATATGGTATATAAGGAATATCCTCTTTTTTATCACCAAAGCCTTTTAAAGTCGTGAGGTCCAAGAAACGAGAACGAAATTAGGCCAAAGAGGACATTATTGGTGGTAGGAAGCAGATGGTGGCAGTCTGGTCGGAGGATCGGGTCGTTACAATTAGTGCTTTCATTTCTTTTTTGACTAGCTTGTCTACGTAACTCCGAAGTTGAGCGTCTTCTTTCTCGGTGAACAAGCCTCTCTTAACTGGGTTATCTTCTCCCATTATTCTCCTATCCTTCTCAATCCAGACCTTTTTGGGTTTTTCTAGATTCACGTCCCAAAGCTTGGTACTTTCTTCCTTCGGGGTTACCACTACTTCCTCCACGTTCTTCTTAGTTTTCCTCCATTGAGGTCTTCAGTTTCTTTTATTCTTTATCTTTGTTTCGATCTCAATTGCCTCATCACTCTCATTTATTTCCATTATGACCACTTTCGTTTGATGATCAATTTTTCGATCGGGTGGTTATGATGTCATACTCATTCGCATTTTTAGGGTCTTACCCCTTCACTAATTGTCAACGTATCCTTGTCGTAATCCAAATTGGTTTTTTCCGTGCATAGAAATAGTCATCCAAAGATGACTGTTGATTGGTCATTCTTTCCTCCAAGAATCGGACAATCCATGACTATGAAGTCTAGGGTGTAGAGAAATCCTCCCTGGTCAGACTAAAAACGTGTTGTAAATAAAATCCTTTTTAACCTAGGAAGAGTACTAGGGTCGGCCGTCATTTTATAAGATAAATAAGAGTTCGTTCAACAGAGATAATGCTTATCAATTTAATTATTGTTCAAGATACATTTTTAATACTAGAGTTTTATCAAGATATGGCTCGCGTCCTTCCTTTAAATCTAAGTTTAACTACTCTAAACTATACGATCATACAAGGATAAATAATTGCAGAGGTAAGAAATATCAAGTCTCGCCTTGCGACTAATTAACAAGCATGAAAATAATTAAAATAAACAAAAGACGAATAAAAGATAAAGGCTAGAGTTTATTTTATCTAGAGTTTACTTATAAAATAAATTGCAAGTAGAAGGATGTATGAACTCAGTAAAGTGAGAATGGAGGAACACCAATACTCAACCCAAAATGGTGAATAAATTATAAATGAATAATTTATTAGAATGAAATATTTTTATAGAGAAGGAAGAAAAAAAATAAAACGAAAATAATGGCTCTCATTAATAAAAACGACCTACAAAAATATTGTAGGCTCAGGGTATTTATACAAGTCAGCTCGTAAAAATTCTTGAACCTAAACCTTAATATTATGTGATTCGAATCAGACACTGTTTGACCAATTAAATTACGACACGTCATTAATTTATGGCAGTGGGAGATATTTGATTCGGATAAGAAGGTCTGATTTGGATCAGCTGGTGGAGAACTTAATTTTATTTTATTTTTGGTTAGATTTATTCCTTATTCCTCAATTCTAGCTCATTTGACCGAATTTAATCTTCTCATTACCGTCTTTTAGGTCCATTAGCTTCTCCGACTTACGTTTTGAATTATTTAATTTCATTTATTCACATATATGCACCTAAAAAGGGCAATTTTCACTAAAATTAGATTAATGGTCTCAAAATACAATTTTTTTAGTAAATTCGTATAGGGGAAATTGTTAAAATCGTACCCAACCTATTAACTTTTAGTGATTTGGTACCCAGCCTAACACACTTTCTAAATTGGTACCCAACCTATACATTTTTTTTCTAATTTGGTACCCACCCTAACACTTTTTCTAATTTGGTACCTTACCTAACACTTTTTTCTAATTTGGTCCTAACCTATGCGTTAAAAACCGATGATCGAAGACAGATTGAGTCCCTTAATTGGACTGCATGGGTATAGGTTGGGTACCAAATTAGAGCAAAACGTATAGGTTGGATACCAAATTAGAAAAAGTGTTAGGTTGGGTACCAAATTAGAGCGAAATGTATAGGTTGGGTACCAAATTAGAAAGTGTGTTAGGTTGGGTACCAAATCACTAAAAGTCGATAGGTTAGGTACCATTTTAGCATTTTTCCCAATTCGTATAATAATACCCATTTACGCATTATAAATTTGAGTTTAATATCATAATTAATACCTAAAAATGACAGTTTTTAGATCGAATCACACCCCTCAACTATCTCGATACTCGATTTCAAGTGTCGCAAGCAGTAAATAGGTGGAATTAAACCGAGTATCTAAATACTAAAACAATAAAAAAAAAATCCTAACTCACTTTCGTAGGAATCACGGTTGCACTTATCATGTGCAACACGCTTTTAAACCTTTAATGAAGAAAAAGACGAGTTATGGTCTCGTGAGGTTTTACTAGAACGACACCCACAAACAGATATGTCTCCCCAATGTTACAAAACTCTTCCCAAATCTTACAAGATAAGATGAATACAATAAAGTGCAAATACTTTATAGTTATATCAAAACATGATAAGACCTCTAAATATACCTAGGGTTTGTTGTTAAAAATGTCTCTCGGCCCAAAATAGCTTGGGATAATATTGCATAAGTTGTGGTCCATTTACCATTAAGTGTATATTCGCTATTCCGTAGTTCGACAGATATTTTGAGAAAACATTTTCAAATAATCATTTTATTAAAATTAACCATTACTCGCCTTTTAACATAATATGCATACCTCCATGCTACTTCGTTTACAAGTTTTTGTGTTTTATGCTCGCGAATCCATAGGCAGTTTGGCCTTTGAGCTCTTAGGTTTTTCTTTTTTCATATATATATTTTTTAGCCCCTAAATTGGATTTTAATTTGAGCACTTTGACTTCTTTTATCCTCCAACAATTTAACTACCATTCCTTCTTTATAGCTCCAAGCAACCTGCCTTGTTCCCATCGAACTTTTCCTTGTTTGCAAACAAGTACTTTGCCTAGAGATGATGCTCAATTGAAGACTTGTTGCTATGGATTCTTATAAATATTTCTATATATATGCTTGAATGCTACGTGGTCACTTAAACAAAACAGCATGATCCCCTCCCTAAACAGAGTCGTAGGGCAAGCGTAACCAATGCAGACCCACTTCATAATTAAGAAAGTAATAATTAGGTTTTATAAAACAGATCTTTTTTGTAATATTTAGTAACCGTCGCATTAAAATTGATAATCACCAATATAATTATTAGAATATATTTATCATGCAACTTATACAATATTAAACCTCCCTAAATAAGTGTGAGCGGCATAATTAATAACAAACTAGACGTATCTAAAGATTTAAAACCATAAAATGATATAAGTATTTTATGGTTTACTAAATTCTCACCACATGTTCACGTATAAAAATAAGTTTCCTATTTATTTTTTTCATTTTCTTTTTCAAAATGTAAGAATGTAACAAATGCAAGTTCCAACTAACACATATATAACAGTTTAAACTATAAAAAAATGCAAAATTTTCGGAGTTTTTAGATTGAATACACATGACAGTGCAATGTCTTTATGAGAGTCAGCCTTCTATTAGAAAATGTAACTGGTCAGTGTGACATCATCTCATCGTATTTCCCAGTTGTCTTTCTCTCAATGAATTCGATTCCTTTCCTCTACTAACATACTACCTGATCAATGGTACAATCAAAGAATGTGGTCTTTAGGAAGTTATCGTATATAAGTGCGTAACTCCATAAAAACTCTCAAATGAGAGATACAAATAAAAAGAACATAAATGATGGGGGTTTTACTATGGCAAAAACAACATATTTTTTCAAAAATATTTTAAATGCATGTAAAACAACTCAAATTCAAAAAAAATTATGCAAACATTACTCCCCATTGTTCATCACTTTCATCGATGTTCAACCCCCCACTAAACTCGGCAGTGTCCTCACTGTTAGTTCACCCCCCCCCCCCCACCAAACTAAACTCAGCAGTGTCCCCACTATTAATCCTCATAGTTTAGGAGTTCAAAATAATCAACGATGAAAAGTGATGAACTATGTAATGAAGACTCAAATAAAATTCGATATTCATTTCAAAACGACAAAAATAAATAAAAGTAAAATATTTTTTGATTTTTCCAATATTCTGAAGAAACGCATGGTCACTCCCTAATCATTAAAACAAATCACCCATCTCATAAAAAAAATTATTATCCATACCTAATAAAACGAAAGCATCAAAATCTACTAAACATGACATAAATAAATAAAATAAAATAGTAGCTCGATCTAAACAGCAAATATATAAATAAAAACTCGCTCAATATTCGGGTGGCTCTTCTTTTCATTTCCTCCAAGCAATGTCCCCAGCTCCCTTTTCTTCATCCTCGAACATGTGTGGGAATCCTCCAATCTCAAACTCGAACTGTCTCCAAAGCTTTCCTTTTAAT
The DNA here is from genome assembly GCA_963920805.1 of Primula vulgaris. Classification (NCBI taxonomy): domain Eukaryota; kingdom Viridiplantae; phylum Streptophyta; class Magnoliopsida; order Ericales; family Primulaceae; genus Primula; species Primula vulgaris. The sequence goes on along the minus strand of OY987222.1, from coordinate 1,225,870 downwards.
CTCGTCCCCCGACTAGTTTCCACAAAACCACTAGGCTCCTTCTCCAAATATCGATCGACACCATGATATCTAAATATCGCATTTCTGAAGTTGATTATAAGTCCGGACGCGACCATGAAAGGTCTCCCTACTAAATCGAAGTCTCTCCCTTATCGCCTCTAGGTATCTCCGTATCGAGAATCATAAAATCTACAGTACATCACAAATCTCCAATACGAATAACCACATCGATAATCTCACCACCGGCCTTCTTCCTCGACGAATCAGCAAACTGTAAGTTATGGCTACTACTAACCATTGCTCTTATACCCTTATTAACATACACGAACAACAACATAATGTTCACCGAACTTCCAGTGTCTAACATTGTTGTCAAATCAATCGGATTAAAGTCACCTAGTGAACTTCTCTCAAGCACAAAGTCAATCGAAATCCACTCGATTAGCTCATGTTTCGGAACAGGGTCCCTCAATTCAGCTTCTTTAAGCACTAGTATTTCATATATGTTGCTCACTTCGTGTGTATCATCCATCTCTCTATCCAATGAATTTATACTTTCCTCATCTGTCTCATCTACTATAGCATTTCTCTCACTTCGCAATTGGGGTTCTCTATGTTTCCACAATCTTTCCTAGAAATTCTCGTCGTAAGCCATCGCTACTCGATCCACTCGATCATCATCATCGTGAACCATAGCTAGGCGATCAAACCTCTCATTGTCGTACGAGCACATCGGAACATGTAGTTTTATACCAATATTCCTCAGGATAACCTCCTCTAACTCGTAATCAATGTTGGCTCGGGATGTCGTAGCAATGGGTACCTAAAATAACCGAATTAACCATATTGCGGTGAGCGCGTAATGGAGAATCCATCGCCAAGAAATTCACATGTTACCTAAAATCTCCTATTCGAATCTCCACCTTTCGTGCAATCTCTAAAGGTTGTCGTGCATCTTGAGCGTCAGCAAGCAATAATCTACCTCCGTAAGGTGCCAAAACCTCAACCCCTCCTAAACCAATGGCATTGAAAATTGAAAGGGGCATCAAGTTCATCGTCAAACCTGAATTAAGAAAAACTCGCGTCAAGACCTTCGAATGAATAGTAACGTCGGTAATCGGCTGCCCTGCCGGTGCTCTAATGCTCATGGTAGGTAAAGCCAAAACTCCTCAAATAATCAGGCTCCTCAAGTGGCAACCCAAATCAAAGCTTTTCGTACTTCAATGATGATCCATATTCTCTCGCTCATGAGGCAATGATAATCCATCAATGTCGTTAAGAATCAAGCTCACCCTAGTTCACTGGAACATATAATCTTTAATCTCCACTAGGATCATGTCGTTCGACTTCCAATGTCGAATTCTCTTATTACGTCAAATCTCCCACACTCCATTAAGTCCCTCATATCGAAGCTTGTCATCACTCATGTATGATGAATCGGTGTCATCCACTCTCTTATCGTCTATAATCTCGTCATCATCGAGATCCTCACCATCATTCTCAATTAACTCGTCTTCTACTTCCACATTATGTCCATTATCCTCAAGTATAATCTCCTTGGACAAATCATCCAATGCATTACCTTGGAAGAAAGGATCATCGGGATCCTCCTCCAGATCTTCCTCCTCTTCCAGGTCCTCATCATCCATCAAATACTCTCCCAAAACTTGCATATATAATCATCCCTAATTCTCCGAACAGACACCGCGGGATGACCATCACCTCTCTCCAACGCTATGTAGAACGGCCAACACTTCCCTTTCTCCAATTCCTACAAGTGAAACTTTTCTAACTCATTCAGACATGTCGATGTCAAATCCATTACCTCGCTTAGCTTTCTCATGTAGTCACTCCCATTCGTCTTAACCTCCTCACTTACCACTACCTTAATTTGATTTTTCGGATTCGTAACGGGTTGTGCTGGAAGTCGGCCAATCAGTGACCGCTCAATCCTCATCTTGTTGAACATATCCACGATGCTCCTCGTAATGCGATCCTACAACCTAAGCAAATCCTCATGCGTCACATGTGTAGAAGCATCAGATGCATTAGCATGTGAAAATTTACGATCGTAATTAGAGTTAGAAGGCATAGCTGGTTGTTGTGGGAGCGCATATGAGCATTCACGGCGGCATTCCGGTTACCATAATTGAAACCAGGGTGATCATGATTATCCGGCATGTTCGGATTTTTCTCCCACGACTGACCGAAGTTTTTCCCAAGACGACCGAAGTTTCGTTCAGATTGATATTGAGTATACATCACGTCTTGAACTAGGTATGTTAGTTCAAGCGGGTCAGGCGGAAGCTATTGTTGAAATTCAGCAAACTATTGTTTAGAAAGGTGGAGTACACTTGAAGGATTGGCCGTGTGGGCAGGAATCTGTTCCAATAGGTGGAACTACCCATCCCCTAACCTGTTCAGCTAGTTTGTCGAAATAGGCAACACACTCAGCTATTGGATAACTGAGAACATCTCATTGACAATGGGAACTGACCAATTACTTCATGTGCGTAGGTAAAGCGAAATAAAAGAAACGGATTAAAAGATTTGGCACGAACCCATGATGGGGGCATGCCCTTTGAAGGTCTTTGAAACGCTCCCATGTTTTACAGAAATTCTCCCCTAATTTAACATTGATGTTTTGAAGTTGCAAGTGCAACGACATAGTGTCGTCAACAAGAAAGAACTTCTTGAGAAACGATTGAGCAAGGTTATCCCAAGGGAGTGACGCGGTTTAGGAGATTTTCCTTTAAAGCAGAACTGGGTCCTATGCTAGTCGAGAAGACCAATGGCGAATGATGGTGGGGTAGAGGTAGTAACCTAACGTCGCTTGATTAAGTTCATTATTATTATTCTCCCCGTTAGTGTTACTATTATTATTAGGAATGTCATTCGGGAATGGGTTTCCCTCTTCTATGTGGTCCATTTTGATGGTCCTAGGAGTAGTAGTCTCGGAAGGAATAGGTCCTTCGAGTAGTAAGTCTACGTGCTACAGAGCGTGTAAAATACCTTGGAGGTTCGACTGAAATAGGTTTAGATGGAGCTCGGATCTTCGTGATTGATCATAGCGAAACTTCTATTGTGTTTGAGTGAACTTACACGAATTAGATTAATTCTAGACAGACTTATTCGTATCACATGATGTTATCCGAATCAGGTCTGATCCGAATAGGCCTATCTGATTCGAATAAGATCAGACAGATTTCAAAGGTTAAGTATTTTATGTTTTTCGGATTTTGAGCAATTCAACACAATAATAAACCAAATAAAAGCAAATAAATAATTAAAAACAAAATTCCAGAGATATTGAAATAATAAAAACAATTTTTTTTATCCTAAACAATTTTTAAACCAATTAAACGTTATCCCCGGCAGCGGCGCCAAAAATTTGGCCGGACTTAAAACGTGTTATAAATAAAATATTTTAGAATACATGAATTTAACTTTCATTTAAATTTCAAATAATGGTTTTGAAAGACTTATTATATATTAAAAATATATTCAATTATTAGACGTAACCCAAATGTGCGGTACCTAATTTTAAGAAACAATATTATCGTATTCATATCAACTGACTACGATACTCATATCCGTATCCATTCAATATAGCCACCAACCAAACAGGACATCGAACTCATGGGAGAAACTAGATACAGACTAAAGAGGCTATATCACCCCATATTGAAAAAAATTAATTTTTTATATATATATTTTGCTAAAAATATTAAATTTCAGAAACTTTATAATTACAAATAAATATAGATTCATCCATACCCGCATGTTAAATTCAAATAGAGACAATATGAGTTAATTTTTGGGAAAAAATACATTTACTACCCCAAACTATAGTACGGTTAACGATTTGGATACCCACCTTTCAAATTTTCCAATTTAGGTACCAACCTATCGGCTTTTAACGATTTGGGTACCACCGTCTTAATAGATCACGAAATTATGTCACGTGACATTTGACAAACATTAATTTGATATGCTAATTTGACAATTTTGCATAAAAATATGTCATCCTATAAAAATATTTTCCCCAATTTCACAAATAACAAAAATTTGGATTATATGCTAAATTTGGATTATATGTTAAAAAAATTTATAGGATGACATATTTTTGTGTAAAATTGTCAAATTAGCATATTAAATTAATGTTTGTCAAATGTCACGTGACATAATTTCGTGATTTATTAACACGGTGGTACCCAAATCGTTAAAAGCCGATAGGTTGGTACCTAAATTGGAAAATTTAAAAGATGGATAGCCAAATCGTTAAAATCCGATAGGTTGGTGTACTAAACCTATAAAACCCCGTTAATTTTTTAAAACAACACCTTGCCCGAACAAAACAACACTTTAAAATTAAAATTGACTTTAGAAGTTGACTTTAGCAAAATGAAAATTTATCAACTCTCTCTTTTCTTTTCACCTCAAAACCGTGTTCCCGTAAATTGGAATGTGATGATTTGAAATTTGATGGGGGTGAAAAATTATTATTTTTAGGCGAAAAATAGAGGTTATTAGCATATTGGTGATCTCCATTCCCTCTGTAGAATAAACAATCCATCTCTTTATAATCTGATCATCAATTCAATTACCAGATTCATGTTCTCAATACAATGAAAAACTATTCCAAATCCTTTTACCCAATAAACCAATTTGATCTAGAATCAGGAAAAACCCCTACTATTATCACTAACAACAGAAGATTTAAAAAACACAAAAACCCATTACTCAAAATGTTCATATCTCTCCACCCTTACAAAAAAGCTCTCATTTTTTCACTCTTTTTTGGGTTCTCAATTTTGACACTTTTAGCCCTTTACAACACCACCTCCCAATCCAGACCTCACAGTTACATGAACTACGAAAATAACAAAAACGACGAGTACCCGTTTTCTAAAATGAAGAATCTGGTGATGGTGGCGGGGCATTCGGTTTATACGAGCAGTCGTTGCGAGAAGGTAGAGAATTGTACAATTCTGTCCATTTTTCCCGGTTTATGCCTTATACTATCATTTTTCCCGAATTTTGCCTTATACTATCGTTTTTCCTGATTTAGGGTCTGTTTGTAATTTTCAACATATTTTTTTAGTTGATTTTTGGAATTTTGATTTTTAAAATCTGGGGTGTTTGGACAGTCGTATTGTTTAGTTCTAAAAAGCAGATTTTTAGGCTTAAAAAGCTAAAAAAAAATTGATTTTAAAAATCTATATTTTCAGTGAAATTTAAAAACAGATTTTGAAAATATGAATTTGGACCAAAAAACCTGTCACCAAACAGATCCTTAGGCATTATAATATCGCTTTTCCAATTTAGGCATTATACTATCGTTTTTCCTGATTTAGGCATTAAACTATTAATTTTTCGATTAGGCACTAAACCCTAATACGTACATTTACACATATTGAAGGTAGACAGAGAGGAATCTTGGTTTTTGGAGCCTTACCAGAAGAATCCTGGCCAAGCTGCTACCTTCTTGAGCCATATCGAAGACGGGGTTGAGATCGCAGATAGGGATGAAGTGGCGCTGTTGTTGTTCAGTGGGGGCGAGACGCGCAAGGATGCTGGCCCCAGGAGCGAGGCACAGAGCTACTGGGCTGTCGCTGAGTCTCGAGGATGGTTTGGTGAGTTGGTTCTTCTATCTGTGTTTTTTTTTTCTAAAGATTATATTACTTGCATGTTACTATTGAGGGTCCATTTGGTAGTTACAGATTTTTGTAGCTGATTTTTGGAATTTTGATTTTGATAATCTGTAGGTGCTTGGAAAATTTGATTATTTAGATTTTAGGAATTAGTTATTTAGCGGGGTTTTTGCACTTTTGTACACCATACTATTGACTTTTTGCGATTTTGTACACTATACTACCATATAACTTAATTAGTACACCATACTAACACTTCTTGGTGATTTTATACACTTCCGTCCAATAAGTTTCGAAGTTGGTTTGGTGAGTTGGTTGTATATGTGTTTTTTTTTTCTTTTTTGTAAAGATTAACTTGCATGTTGCTATTTAGGGTCCGTTTGGTAACTGATTTTTGGATTTTTGATTTCAATAATCTGCAGGTGTTTGGACAGTCAGATTATTTAGCTTTTGAAAAGCAGTTTTTTAGTCTAGAAAAGCTAAAAGATCCAAAATTCAAAAATCTGGATTTTAGGTGGATTTTCAAAACAGATTTTTTTAATCGAAGTTGGTTGTCAGTATGTGTTTTTCTTTCTCTTTTTTGTAAAGTTTAAGTTAGTTGCATGTTGTTATTTAGAGTTCGTTTGGTAACATATTTTTGTACGAATAGCTGATTTTTGGATTTTTTATTTTAATAATATGTAGTGTTTTGACAGTAGTGTTTGGATAGTCAGATTATTTAGCTTTTAAAAAACAGTTTTTTAACCTAGAAAGGTTAAAAAATCCAAAAATAAATAAATCTGGAATTTGGATGCATTTTCAAAACCGTTTTTTTTTAATTTGAGCTGGTTGTATCTGTGTTTTTCTTTTTCTTTTTTTTTGTAAAGTTTAAATTACTTGCATGTTGCTATATAGGGTCTGTTTGGTAACAGATTTTTGTAGCTGATTTTTGGATTTTTTTTTTAATTTATAAATCTTTAGGTGTTTGGACAGTCTTATTATTAACTTTTAAAAAGCAGTTATTAGCCTAGAAAAGCTAAAAAATTCAAAAATCAAAAATCTGGATTTTTGGTGGATTTTCAAAACAGATTTTTAAATCTGAGTTGCTTGTATTTGTGTTTTTCTTTTTCTTTTTTGTAAAGTTAAGGTTAGTTGCATGTTGGTATTTAGTTGCAGGAATTAAACTCAGTGTGCTATTTTTCTCTTGAATTGTAGTGCAATTCACTAGCCACCTTAAAAGATTGTTTTTTTTTTCTTTTTCTGGATTAGTCTACATTTGATTAGATGTATTTATATGCCTATGTGTTAGGGTCTGTGCTTGTGTGTTTTGTAAATTTTCATTTGGTATTACTACGTTCATGAGGTTCCTAACGACACATTTGTTTCCCCTTGATATATTGGGATTATATGTCGAAACACTATCTGAATTCGGTTTACCAGACTAAATATCTAATGTTGAAATGTTATAAGAATTACCAGACTTCAGTTTATTAGACTAAATAACTTCATTAGGAATGTTAATTAAAATTTTGTTGATTTAGAGCAGAAATTGAACTGTGGAGTAGTTAGTACCCACTAGTGGATGAGCCATGTCACATGTTAGGGCCCGGGGTCAAGTATCCCCCTTGGTTCAGAGACATAATTAATACAAGAATATATTACCCATTTATGATTTCATATGCCGTCTAATAAATAGTGAGATATCTTGACTGGATTTAGCTATACTCTTTCAAGTTAAAATAATATGCAATAGTTGAGCAGGTTTTCCCAATGGTTATATAACAGAACCCGTTTTTTAAGAATTTGACCTTTCAAGGCTTGTTGTTCGGACTCAATTGTTCAATCCTTGCATGTACAAGTGCAAATTGTACTCCTGTCTCATCCAAATCTTGCTTTCCCCCTGATTACCATCACTTTTCCACTCTGGATAGATTAGCTCCGTATATGGGCTAAAATTACCTGGAGGGACCAATATCTGTATCACGTAATAAATGGTCAGAAATGACATGGTACGTAATATAATGACGATGGCATCAATTAGGGAAAAATTAGACAAAATTGACTGAGGGGATTTTTACTGTTGAATACCATTTTGAGACAACTGTGAGTTAGATATGATTTATAAACAAAATAAAGTAATTTTTAGAGCCGATTGATGTGGTTGCATGTATATGTTGCTGCAGTCCTTGTTTTGTAAATTCATTGTATGTGAAGGAACTTGCTATCTTCTATTTTTAAGAGGTGCAATTGTGTATTTGAATGAAAGAGGTATGTTATCACTCAAAGTGTGAGATAAATAGGTAATATATATTCTAGATATGGTAGCTCGTGCTGTACTGTGATCCATCATTTTAAAGTTTAGCCAACATAAGTTTGTCAGCGATTGCTTTGTAAGACCACATTTTCCGATGCTGTTGCATTTGAAGTCCATTGTACGTATAGATTGCTATTACTCTTGTACGTTCATGTTAAGTTCATTGTATGTGTGGTAACTTGCTGATGTAGTACTACTTGTACTCTTAAGTGCATTTGTGTGAGAAGAACAGTGGAAACAATTGGGTGTATCATGGCCTATTTTTCTTCTGACATTGTGGTGTATTTATATTTTGTTTGTATAGGCAAGCAAGAAAGTGTGAGATGGAGGGCTCTCACTGAAGAACATGCTAGGGACAGTTTTGAGAATCTTCTCTTTAGTGTTTGTCGATTCCGAGAGCTTACTGGTGCATATCCTCAAAATATAACTGTAAGTTTGGTTTAACTAATTTCTGCTTGCTTGAGTTTTGTGTCTCAATTGATTTCTTTCAGTTGTATTTGTTTGATTTATCATTCATGAGAATTTACCGCCTCATCTCACATGTCATAAGAAGGATGGTTGGTTGATTAGTCCATGGAGATGGTGGATTTTTGTAATGGGTCACTGTTACCGGTATAACCCATGACCAAAGGGAGTATGGTGCAATTTTTATCTAGTTTGCTTCAGGTTTTTTTTCAAATATAATTTATTATCTAGGCTAGTATAGTAGTCTTGACTAGAACTAGTTACATTCATTACCACGTAAGTCGTAGCAGTCACTGTCTAACATGACACTTATATCCACGTATGTAATAATCGTTATAAAGATCATGTTATAACTACTGCTGCAAATCTTGAATAGGCAAGTTGTACATTTTTTATCTGCCGTATTGTGTTTCCATTTGTTGGGATAGATGTATATGTATATGTGTCTCCCCTTTGTAAGTATTTTGTCGGTGACTAAATATAGAGTAAGTGAAAACCTTCACCCAGGTCTGAAGCTCATAACTAACCTTATCACTATCAATATTAGAATGATTGTCTTAGTTCCATTGTCTAAAAACAAAACTTCTTATGATATGTTTAAATGAACTAGATCTGTATCCAGTATCATTTATGATCAGTGTTGTTTGCTTGAAATATTATTAAGATTATATAGTTGGATGACAATTTGTTTCTCACGATAGATAGAAGTTGATTTTATATGGTTTTAAAAGCAAGCTACTGTTTAAAAGCAAGTTGTTTCTTATGACAACTAGTAATACAATGTAAGGTCTAACAATGAAATGTAGATTCACTAAAATGTAATACGAATATAAGATTGAGTTTTTAAGACTGCCAAGAGTTCGCTAAGCGGATATTTGATTTTTTCTTTCTGAAGCAATGCATTTTTTTTTACCGAAAGAATGATTATATCCAGGCAGAAAGATCAATTTGTAAATTGTAACACCTTGAACTCCAAAACTGGATCAATTTTATTTAATCTTGGAAGTAAATTGGATCAACACTGTTGGTAAGGAGTCTTTTGATTTTTGAACGATCAGAGGCTTGTTTTCATGTAGCTGATTCCAATATAAAACATTTCGAAATTCCATTTCGTAACATTCTATTTATGTAAACATCAGGTAGTAAGCTACGATTTTAAGGAAGAGAGGTTTGCCGATCTGCATCGCTCTGCAATACGGTTTCCCGAGGAAAGATTCCATTATAGAGGCACGCCAGCTTCTCCAACCTCAAAAGAAGCAGCAATAAAAGGCGAAGCTATGGTTAGAGCTCAGTTTCAAATGGACCCATATGGGTGCTTAGGTTCACTTCGTCGCAAAAAGTTAGGACGTGACCCCTTCCGTAGGACTATTCCTTATCCTAATGGATGCCCTGATATTCAAGGGTTGTTCCGGTATTGTGATACGCCCCCATATTCAGGTCCACTCCCTTGGGTTTAGCATATCAAAAGTTGTTCTTTTGTATCTCTACCCATTTTGTACAAACCCTTCAGATATGTCATGCGGGTGTACACTCAATTACAGTTGCAGAACTCATATATGGGGTTCAGCTTGGAAGTTCCTGCAAGAAACATTAGGAAAATTATTCCCTTTGATAACTTATAGAGGATTAGATTTAATTTTTTTACCCTTTGATCTCAGGCTTCATGAGTGATTGTACAAGTTGTATGAGCAAAGCTAGGATAATTTTTCGTGGATCGATGATATTGTTTACGCATAGAGAGAAATGATGCTCACTATACATACTACCTTAATTCTGAGTTGAACCGAAATTGTTAATTACAGAATTTCTAGGAAAATAATAAAATTCCTCATTGTTGACCGGGATTGTTTGGGAGTCATTATAGTTGTAGGAGATGTATAATGACATGTTTTTAATTTTGAAATTTTACCATAATTTCCAAAACATGTCATTTTACATCTTGGAAAAAAACAACATATTTGTGTTCCGTTGTGAAACCGTGGAGATTTGCATTAATCAAATCTTGATTTGGAATGTTTTTGTAAAAAAAATGTCCAAGTTGATGTCCATATAAATCTCTCATATTTAAAAATTCAAAACATCTTATTATACATCTCGGGAAAAAAAAAAACAAGACATTTGTGTTTCCGTCGTGAAATCATGGAGATTTGTATTAATCAAATTTTGATTTGTAACATTTTTGCACAAAAAATATTCAAGCTGACATCTAATTTGATGTACATATAACCTTCCATTCTCGCCCTTTCTTCAAACAAAAAAAAAATATTATATATATTTATATATAGATTGAGATGGAAAATTGCTCAAAAAAAGGGGTTGTCAATGGAAGAGCGTGGGAACCGTTGAGACGTCAAAAACAATTAGATTGGATGTGGGTATAAATTGTAGGTATAGCAAGAGCAAGAGGGATCGAAATGGACGAGAGTATTTTTGCAAATAAAGGAGCCACGGCCAAAACCCTAGTTGCGGGTCCAAGCCGTGGCTTGCCTGCTGCCATGCCGCCGCCTATCAGCCAAGTCACAGCCGACAGGTTTATATTGCTGCCGCCAGCTCAGCCGCAGCAGCAGCCGAGACCCACACTGCTGCGGTTGGCGGCTACTCCACCCCGGACCGACCCGAAACAAACACTACTTACTGCCATAAAAGCTAGTTTTAAGGAAAAGAAAAAAAATAGAAACTTGAAAAGAAGAGTATGACGAAGAGGTATATAATTACGAGCTCGAGTATGAGTTGGATGAAGAGTTGGATCCTGAACGTGTACCTCCGCTGCCGCAATTATCTGATTGGTTACCGAAAAATAATTTGTGGATTACGAAGCGAGATCGAGGAATTATGGATGGAAGACAAACTGTCACACTGCCCGACCCGTTGCGAAAGAAGTGGATAAAGAGACTGCCTCCTCTGCAAACAAAACGGCTACCACCCTGGCCATCAGAAGTGAACCAGGAAGTATGGGAGGAGGACATGGAAGAAGAAAGTGGAGAAAAGGGAGAAAAGAGTGGGTTGGTGGGGGTAAGGAAAAGAAGAGGGGAGAAACGAAATAAAAAGAAGGAAACACATGGAATTTCGTCGCCAACGAGGGTACCTTCACCGCCGCCGTCTATGCCTCTGATCATCTTCTCATTACAATCACACGTAAGTGATGAGACAAGGAAAAGAAACTGTGAAAATTTACTTTTGTCCAATTTTTTGGCTACTGCAAGTTTAAATTATCAGTTTTGGGTTAATAAGAAAAAGAATGTGCTAATGAGGTATGACATATTGGAGCTACAAGATAAAAATGTTTTTGATGGGCAGTCGCCCAACAAATTGAAAATCACACAAGTATACTTCGATAAGCATATGGAAGCAATAGTTTCGGCGTGTGAGTATTTTGCATATTATGCGCGTTCTTTCATGTTGGTTAACTATATTTTTCCGCATAGCAAACTGGCTGATTTTTCAGAAACTGTTGAAGGGAATTTAGCCTCGGCATTAAGGAATACTTTGGGACTCGAGTCGGGGGGTTTGGACAAATGGGTAACTGATTACAAATTTTCAAAGTCGAATATCTGTCCAGATTCTTTTGTTTGGACAGCTATACTGCTGTGTAGAAAAGTAAATAATTACCATAAAAAACAACCCTCACTTCTGCTCAAAATTGGTGGGTTGGTAGAGTATTCGTATGCGGTCGTGTGGGCACTAAAGTTGCTGCATTTGGATCACCTGGGATGGAGTAATGATGATTCAAAGTTTCCAGAACTGTACTGGAAAAACTGCACTGCCTTGTTCATGAAAATTCTATTTTCATATAGCAAACAGTTTTATTTTTCTGAACAGCTTGGTAGTATTATATGCAGGACAATAAGGAGTGTTATGAATCTTGAATCGCTGCATTTGGGTACACGATTGATGAGTTATGAATTTTTAAAGTCACCATTGGGATGCAGTTTTTTATCGGCAGATCTGTCATATAGAGTAGAAACAAGTATCTCATTTATCAAAGGAATCCTTATTTTATCATACTTGTTGGAGCCAACAGTGGGACATATACGCACGATTGGGGACTTGAATCAGCTTGTTTGGATGTCTGTTGGGTAATTATGAATTTGTGAAGTCGACTCATTTATTTTATTTGTGCAACTATAATGAGTGCAATTTTACAAATTGTTTGGGTCACGATATGAGTATAATTGTTACTGATTATCCAATGGAGTTGTTTAATAGAGGATGTAGTACATCAAGGGCGTGTCCATGGGATCGTGGAAAAAAATATTTTGATATAATTTCCTATTTTAGGTGTGTCGGTAATTTGAAAATAATTCTGGAACCATTTGTTTTGTGTTATTGTGGTACGACAAACGGGCTGCACATGTTGTCTTTTTCCGAGTATGCTGATAAGTTTTCTCATAAACTGCCAGGAGCATATATTGATCCTTATTGGGAGGATATTTTTCGTGGGTATAATTCGCTTGCGTATATTTAGTTAGAGTTTAATGCGAGAATTTATCGAGCTTGTGGTGACATTGCGATACATATTTGCATTCTTCGAGTTGGTTATTGAGATGACTTGGATATTTTGTATTGGGGTTGTTTGTTTGACAGGAGTTACACATGACCGTGGTAGAGTTCGCTCAAGAGGATGGAGAATTGTATTTGGGCTTCTGCCGGACCGTGGGAAGTTATATGCGCACGATCATTATGTTATGACTCAATCTTGAGGACAAGATTGTTCTTAAAGAAGAGGGAATGATGAACACGGCCACTCGATCGTGTTATTTATTTACTGTCTATTTTTTTATGAGGGAGTGAGCAATTAGATTAGTTCTGTTTTATTGTGGACCTGATAGTTATTTAGTGTTATTCGTGAACTGTTGTTCTAATTATTGCTAGGGAACTCCTAGTTCACAATAAACACTAAATAGAAAAGCGGCTCTCACCATGGCAGAATTCCAGAAAAAGACAAATCTAGCATACGACAGAAAGGGCAAAAAGACCAGAGAATTCAAGGACGGAAAGTTAGTGATCCGCTACGTAACTACTTACGCAAAGAGAGAACATCAAGTGAAAATGAAACCCAACTGGGAACGACCATACATAATTGTCAAAAAGATGGTACACGCGGCTTACAAACTCGAGAGCGTTCTGTCCAAAGCTGGAAAGGGAGAAGACCATCCCTGGAACGTGAAAAATCTTACAAAGTATTACTTTTAAATCAAAAGTTGTATTGAATTCTCTCTCAAAGTTATCAATAAAAACAAAGTCATTGTCTTTCCGTCTATGCTACAAGTAATGGTGAATGTAAAACGGAAAACAACATACTCCGAGAAAGCCATCCTTCCTAGATGGAGTCCGCACTCCGGGAGGAGGACGCTAAGAAACCATATGAGTACCGCCCAGGTACATGAGGACTATACAGGGGTTAACGTTTTGCGTCGATCCAAGTTAGGAAGGGGGCCTCTATTGTCGGCATGAGTGTTCCATCCGCAAAGATAGCCAGTAACCCGCAGGTCGTCAAGAAAAAGAGGATAATGTGCAAGAGAAAATGTTAGTTCTGTCTGCACGGGTTTCTCGACGAAAAGACTAAAATTGTGAGTAACAAAATTGCGTAAACATGGCATCAAAGAAGAACACCGTGTGAGCTAACTACGGATGCCAAGACAAAGTGTTTACCGATCAGATACCCTATGAGCAACCCTCATAGGGAAAAGTCGCATTTTCACCCTCGCAGCCAGAGAGGGAAAGAGATATAGGCGAGATACAAAGATATAATACTGCGAGGAGCATAAAAACACATGCACAAAAAGAAATGAAGTAAGCGAATGATCGAGAAAAAAAAGGAAAAAAATAATATATACACAAGCGTATGCTATTACATCTGAAATGACAAATAATAAAGCAAAGAAGAGCACATGCGCTCACAAAGCCTCATCAGGCCTAAAATATCTAACTACATTCCTCTTCGAAAGAGAAAGCCTATCCCTCGCTGCTGCTCTTCGAAATCCCTTGGCATCATGAATCTGATGATCCAGGAACTTCACTTCAGAGTAATCCTCGAAATAAGCCCGGAAAACGTCAATGGAGCCCATGGCGTCATCTAACTGGCGGTACAGTCTGCCGTAATTCATCTAAAGGGAAACAAGCTGCCCTGCCCTGTTAGAATTACGCAAGATAAACTCTTGAGTAGGCTCCTTCTCGACCAAGGACAAAACGTGGGAGACCTCCCTCTCCTCCAACTCCGCGATCCGTGAATCACGATTATGAATCTTAACCAGAAGGCCGACCGTCTCTCTTTTCAGGTGACCGACCAAACCCAGCAAATGGGGGGATTCCGCGATAGGGCGAGGAACCAGAATCGAAAGGGGAGGAGCCAATGAGGGGCCGCGAATAGAGCAAGTGGGTGGTAGACGACGAGGGGCGTGGGCAGGAGCGTTTGCCATTACAACACCATCTAACAGAGGCTCCCACTCGGGCTCCACGTAAAGTCACGTGCGAGCAAGAACCCGGTCCAAGTGAACCGTTAGATCCAATTTCTCCACCTCCAGCGATTCCACCGAGCTTTAAGATCACTAATATCAAGCATGAGCCTGCTGTATATCCCTTGAAGCTGTTCGTCAGAGTCTTCCACCCCCGAAGAGTGGGATCAATGAAGGGGCCTTCTCCAATTAGAAAGCTTGCAGAAGGAGAATAGTTGCCTCGACGGCTTGATTCTTCAACGAAATCTCCTCTCTCTGGCATGACGAGCCCGAAGGTTCTCTATCTCGGTCTCATGTAACTGAAGGGACTCCATCAACGTCTCTCTCTCTCGGCGAAGGGAGGACAACCTTTGCTCCTTACTCTTCAAAGCAGCACTCACCGATGAGTCGCCCCTCTGGTAAGTGGAAACAACCTATGGATGCACGGTAAAAGCCAATAAAAAGATTGAACGCAAGAAAGGTAGACGGCAGAACAATGCAACGTAAGATTTACCTCAGACCCCAAGAGGGAGGAAGAGCAGACAAATACACCTTCTATCTTATCACGGGATATAGGGGAGCGGGTATAGGGGAATGAGAAATGAAGCCAGCGATAATCATTCAAGGGGAGCACCATTTGTCGAAGGGCCATAACATGAGCCGTCAGAGCCACGACATTAACCCTCCCTACTTCCCTCACGAATACGCACGGATTTTTCCTCGGCGAGAGATCAAGGCCTCCGTCGTTCTTCCTTCCTGACTGCCTTGAGGAGGCCAGAAATGTCCTCCTTCAGAACGACCCCTTCGGTGTCCAACTTCCGCAGCCTCTCATGGAGATTCGTGCTATTCGCCAACTCGTTCACTCGGGCCTCTCACAGATGCTTGGAGTCCGGACAATTGGGAAAGGGACTCCTTCAGCCCCTCATTCCATACATCCTCCATCTTCTGGAAGGAGGTAAAAAATTCTCCTTTCTAGGCATCCGAGGAAGGGCCCAAGGAAAATATTGATCATTAAAGGAAAAGGGAAGTGCATGACTGATTAGACTATGAAATGGTTATTCTTGGGTGTCAATATAATATGAATTAGCGTAGTTTTGTTGACATTTAGGCTTGTTTAAGACATTATTTGTGTTTTTTCTGCGTTTTTCCGTTTTACTCGCAATTGTTTTCATTTTGTCGAAAAATCATGGATTTAGAACAAAATCAAGACAATGACGCAAGAAACCCAAAGGAAGGACTAAAAGAGGAGATTTCATAAGACCAAGGACCCCAAAAGAACCCCAAGAAAGTTGCAAAACGGAATCAAATCAAGGTAGAGCAAAGAAGCTTCTAGAAGCCTGACCTGATCGGCCAGGTTAACCGGTCAGGTGCCGTTATAGTGTAAATTTTAGATAAGATAGAGTTTGTTATGGTTTAATAAATATTTATGTACATCTCCTATTCCGAAAATACAGGCATTGATATCACTTTTCATCAGTTTTTCATCACCAATTCGTTCTAGAGAGAGGAAAGAAAAATACATTTAAATTGAGAGTTTGTGCACGAATTCTCCTTTTTATCGACGTTTTATTGTAAGATCATCTTTTGTTCTTACTTTTTACGTTGTTTTTTAGTATTTCTTTTGCTTTTACATGTTTACAAATGTTTGCATGCTTCAAATTCATTAATGTCTTATCTTTCGCTTGCATATTACTTAAAACAAGTCGATAGCATTGTACAGACTAGTTATTGATTAATTAACGCCGCATGTTAATGAACTTAGACTGTTGTAAACTGAAAAATAGTATTTAAAACACTTAAACAAACTGATATTTAGTAGTTTAAACCCCCGAGGAACGAGCCATTGGATTGACAAACCAACCGCTAACGCTCTTCTCGTTACTAATTAATTGACACCTAATTAGTAAACCCCCGTAAAACTATATACGCCAACAACCAAACGCTTCAACGGACGATAACATTGGTAGCTTCCCAAGGGAAATACTACTACTACCTTCGTGCTCCTGCGAGGCCTTTTAGTATGTAGGGAAAAATTACGTACCGAAAGGGCAGACAGTCAATGACGAAAAAGAGAATACCCACAGATGACAGACGAGATAATAAGAAAGAAATGTACCTCGGAAGGATGTCAATGCCTATTCACGACAGCGGGATGTCTCCCAGCCTAGGAATCAGGGGGAACACTTGGGGTACAAGGACCCCTGACCAGCTCTTTGGCCGCATAAGAATGAAGGGTCTATGAGGGATCAATTCAAGGGATCACTCGAAGAGCACTCCTCGTTGGGGGAACAATTTCTTCTTGAGGAGTGTCCTCCTTTTCAGGAGGAGGGACCGAAGTACCCCCCTCGGACATGGAAGTTCCCCCTTCAGGGGGAGGCACAACTGCTACTTTGGAAGCTTGCGAAGGCCGGGAGCCCCAGCGAACACGACGAAACGCCAACTCTTGCATCAGCAACTTTGAGGACGCGGAAGGATCCTGATAAGGGGACACACTTACATGTGGCATCTTTCGGCTCGGAAAGGACTTCAAGGGCTGTTCTTCTTTAGGAGGTAAGCTAGCACTCTGACCAGGCGATCCAGTTAAAGCTGCAAGTGCCACAAAGGCAATAGGAACAACCGCAATGGTTGGACCCCCTACGTCCTCTAACAGTTTTTCCATAAGAGTTTCAAGATTGCTTGAAGATATAGATACGATGGTAGAAGAAAAAGAGGATGGTTCCATTCTTATCTGGCTTTGTGGGAATGTTTCTCTCTCTAAAACGACGAGGCAATTGAAGAAAATGACAAAAATTCAAAAGGTTAGAAAACAAAAGGGAGATAGTCCAGTATGAACTCCAATATATAAGTCCCTATTGATAAAGGAGCATTATCCGACTTCTCAGTATTCATACAAGAATGGGGAGGTGGAAAAGATTCAAACCGTCGATAGGTCCCACCAGCGTCGTCATTATTTGAGAAGTTGTTGCACATCACATAGAAGGAAGAGGGAAAAGCAATCCTTGTATTACACGTGGCAAAAGAACTCTCACCATTTCCCCCACTAATGTCCCTCTAACCATCGTGATAAGACCAATAAGGGAGAAAGAATACAACCATAAAAATATACCCCTTTTTTTACAGTTAAAAAGGGAAAACAAAACGGCAAACCCTGGAGGTGACCCTCGGTCCCTCGAAGGCGAAGAGAACTCTAATAAGCCTTGGATCTCCCAAGGAGAAGAGTCAAATGAGAGTTACATGAGCAAAAATAGGGACTTCGAAACTGCCAGAGTCCTATCCTCGCACTCCCATAGTTGGGGAGCTGTTGATGGAGGTTTAAAATTAGGGTTAGGACCCCGCGACGATTGTAAGAAACGTGGTCTAAAACCTGGCAATAAAGATAGAGTTAATGAGAATTTAATGGCCCCATCGAGGGGAGTAGATAGGGTTATGAACCCGTTTTCCTCGCCGATGAGCTTATCAGCGAGATAACCTCTGGAAGATACTCGTATATGTAAGATAATCAATCAGATATTCCATGAAGGAAAGAAGACACCAAATCTATACAGACATATCGCATAAAGATAGGGTCATACCCTTATAGATACGTTCCTTAAGCGTAAAGGAAAGCATATCCGGCAGCAAGACTGAAAGATAGGCGAGGAGCCCACGTCAGGACCTCCTTGACAAAGGATATTTGACTATCCGAAGGGATAAAACTACAAGATCAACGCCTCTGAAGGCTAACGAAAGAGACATGGTCCCACGAAAGAGCTCCCCTTGCCAGTGAGGAGAAATGTCGTCGCCCCTTCGGGATAACCAAGTCGGTGGGAAGATACAAGAGATATAGTAGAATATCTCTCAGCATGGCATTAAGGAAATACAAATATATGAAGAAGATGTGATTGATAAGATCATATCAATCAGAAAAGATACACCTTAGATCGCCTCCATCACCTATATAAAGGGCTCACAATCCAAGAAGGAGATCATTTGAAATCATACGAACTCAGACATACACTTTATCATCTGGTATCATTAACTCTACTTATATTCAATACACATTCATATTTATTATCTAAACCCTAGAGATTTAACATTCTCACTGCTCCATAAGGCGGACGAGGTTAAACGGTGGTCAAACCACCAAGTCCACCTTGATCTTAGCTGTTTATGCGCATGTCACAAAGACCTAGCAAGAAGTCATGTCTAATCCCAAGAAAGGAGCTTTCTCATTGGATCACAGCATACGAGTAAAGTTCACACACATGAGCTAGTTTTTAAGGTCCATCAGTAGCTCTAACCAATATTTTATAATATACGTGAAAAACCTTAACGAGATGTTATTATAGGACGGAGGGATTATATACTATTTTTCTTACTAAACATTCTTTTTTACAGTAATTTTTCAATAGTAATTCTTTTTTTGAACAAATTGTGATGATTTAAACTTTTGTTATGGTATGACTCTATTTGGAACATAACTGATGAATCATAAATTTTCACGGTGGGTTATTATTTTTATTTAAGTAAGAAGGGTCCGTCGAGATGTTAGCGGTGATCGTGTATGACCAGTCAAGCGATACTACGGCCACTCATCTTGGTGATTCCCTAAGTCCATGTTATATTTCATATGTTTTATGCCCATAATAATAGTTATAAATCTTGTTCGGTAATTTTTAGTAAAATCAGATAATATTTATGCGAGTTAAGTCATATATCTTTAAATATAAATCATAGTGTCAATAATTAGGATGAAGGGTTTAGCCAAACTGAGACCAGAGGATAAGAGAGAGGGGCAAACGGCTGATATACAAGGCTCGTATGGTTTAGACGGGATGTGGCTGATCGTTGCGTAACCGAGGAGACGATCCCGTAACTTTACACATACTCATATACATAGAAGTAACTTTAACGCATCAGCAGAGGTATCAAAACACATATAACCAACGATCCAACCACACATGTCAAAGATCATTGAATTAAGAAGCTATTGAATCATGAATTGCTCTGATCCAACGGTTGAAACTCTCGCATGAGCCGTTTCCGTGACAGACTGCAGAGCTGTCACAGATTGCAAGTTAGAATAGCAGGCATCATTTAAACACAAACAACTATCCATTCACCAAAGTTTCAGAACTTATTCAAATTGCAAGAAACAAAATTCAGAAATAAGTTGCAGAACAAACATAAGGCCAAAAATACTGGCAGAAGATAGTCTTAACACAGAATTTGGAGAAACAGAAATTGAAACACAAAGCATAAGCATAAACTCCATTTTTCTCCCCCTATTTGTCAGAACCAATACAAACAAGGTTTTAGAAAGGCTTCCTAGAATAAAGAGCTCTTGTGGAGACAGGTTCATCTCTGATGATGTCTTCATCTTCTTCACTGCTCAAAGAGTAACCACTGTCACTGCTGCTGTCATTGTCACTTTCCTTGAGATTTTCCAGCAGCCTTTTGATCTCATAATCCTGAGTGTCTAGCTCAACCCTCTTCTCTTGATTTATGGCAAGTTGTTGCTCTAGATACCTCCTTACACCTTTCTTCTTAGAAGCAGTACTGGTAGACTCTTTCTCTTTGCCTTTCTCACCATAAATGTCATTGATATGGCCTTCTTTGAGAAGTTTAGCAGAAATATACAGAGCAGAGGGGCATTTGGTGGATTTTTCAAAAGATTGAAGTAGAGGATTTACCACAGAAGGGGGTACATGATCCACTTGTGATAGTAGAATGCCAGATATGAGGCAAGGAAAATGTAGCAAAACAGTGTTAGCCTTGACATCAGAAAATTCCCTAATCAGATTGAAGACATGCTTTCCAAAGTCTATGGGAATTTTGGACATTATCCTACAAATAAACACAGCCATTTCTTTGGTAAGTTTGGAGGGTTGTTTAGTAGGAGTCCATTTGAATTTGGAGATTTTGTGCAGGACAGCTGCACTGAGAGTCAAAGCAGATGTTTTAATGGAATTTCCATCAAACTGGCCATCTTTCCCTGTAATTTCCAAAGCTACAGAATGTATATCACAGTCTAGATCATCCTCAGGTCTGTTAGGAGTTTCTAAAAACTTATTAATCAATTCAGGGTTAAAATCAAGAGTCCGACCTCTCACAAACACTCTTCCACAAGCCATATCACCCTCATCAAACACTCCTTCATGTAGATTAGCATAGAATTCCCTAAATAGTTCAGGAAAATAAGATTCAGGAAAGCTTATTGTTCTAGCAAGACCCACATCTTTCAACAAATTTTCAACATGCAGTTGAATATTGCAATAACTAGCCAGATTCAGCTGTCTTTCAGAGTGTATTTCCCTAGTGCTAAGTGTAGAGAACCTACCAGACATAGTTATGTTCCAGAACCTAGGATCAACTTCACTATTTAGAGTGTCATAGACAAATTTAACAAAAATTGGGTCATCCTGTGTATTTCTACCAGACTGTTTCTTGATTCTACGCCTTTTAGGTTTGGGAGAGGAGGATTCACTTACCTTAGCTTTAGAACTTCTATGAGTTTTGGTCCTATTTATAAAGTCACCTAGGGTACTGTCATCTTCATAGTTCAGATCAGGTTGATTGTGAGACGAATCAGACATGGTTGGATCTGAGGTTGCAACTGGACTTGGAACACTGAAGATGGGTTTTGCAGAAAAGCAAAGTTTTTACTGGGGAATAGAGAGAGAAAGTAATTCTGATAAGTGTTGGTTTATCTTAATAAAAACACACGGTTAAATAGCAATTAAGCCCATATCTTTTAAAATTTGAAAAGATATACCAAAATCCCCTTTTTGAACCAATTTTCCCCAAAACTAGGCACTTTCCTTTCAAAAAAAAATTTTGTTACTATCAAGATAAGTTCAGAAAAGAATACAGTATCCGCATTCCAATTTAAAACGAATCTATCCAATTTTGAATTACTGAGTAATTGAAGAAATAAAGGAAAAGTTGAATTGTCTCAACAGAAAAATAATAATTGATATTGAAGACTTTTGAACATAAGAAACTAACAATTTACTCAAGAATATGTATTTCACATAGGATATCCATTCAATAAAAATTGAGACTGGGAGCTTAGATTGAGCAAATTTATTTTTCCTCTACACAAAAATTGGCTTGATCATCTCAGTAAGAAAAGAGTATAAGGGATGTCAAAAACAATTCAAGACAGTGGCTTGACTTTAACATTTATGTTCACTTAGAAAACTAGAATATGTTGCATTTGATCATAAGCAATATGACTTTCTTTGTAAGGCTTTTGATATTTATGTTTTCCAAACAAGGTTGCAACTGTGGTTGCAGCTGAGCTTGCAAGTGAATATGAAATATGCACTTTGTGCTTGCAACTCTATTACCAGAGAGGTTTTTAGAACAAGTTATCCCACATCTATTTTTGAGACATCAACCAACGGCTTTTTCAAAACAAAAACATCATAGCTCAATCAAGACTTATCTTAGACAAAAAAAATATTGATGTTTCTCTTAGTAAAACATATATAACAAGAGTATTTAATTAGATCTATAGTGACAGACCCCAATATCACTTCTTGAAGTTTCAAACTTATTTATATCAAGGGGTTTTGTGAAAATATCAGCTAATTGTGTTTCAGTTGAAACATGTTCCAAAATTAAGCTCTTTTCTTCAACCAATTCTCTAATAAAGTGATGTCTTAGATCAATGTGCTTAGTTCTGGAATGTTGCACTGGATTCTTTGCTAAATCTATAACGCTTTTATTATCACAAAACAGAGTTAATATTTCTTGTTTGACATTATAATCAGCTAACATTTGTTTCATCCAAATTAGCCGAGTGCATCCACTATCAGCTGCAATGTATTCGGCATCAGCTGTTGACAAAGAAATACAATTTTGTTTTTAACTAAAGCAGGACACAAGGTTATTTCCAAAATAAAAACACACACCAGAAGTACTTTTTCTTTCATCTATGTTACCAGCCCAGTCAGCATCACAGTATCCTACCAAATGATGATTACCAAAGACCAAGCTGAGTAGTGCCTTTAACATACCTTAAAATTCTTTTGACAGCAAGAAGATGAGATTCTAGAGGATTTGCCTGATATCTGGCACAAACTCCTACACTTAAGCAAAGATCTGGTCTGCTAGCAGTCAAATAAAGAAGGCTTCCAATCATACACCTATAGAGGCTAGGACAAACACTCTTACCCTTATCATTTTTAGACAATTTAAGAATAGTACTCATAGGGGTTCTTTTCTCTTTACTCTCACTCAAACCAAATTTCTTAACAAGATTATCAGCATACTTAGTTTGGCACAGAAAAATGCCATTTTCATTCTGCTTAACTTGAAGTCCTAGAAAGTAAGTTAATTCTCCTCCACCACTCATTTCAAACTCAAGTTTCATATCAGAAATAAATTCAGCAATTTTGTTATCACATGTAGAGCCAAATACAATGTCATCAACATAAATTTGAGCAACAATAATATCCTTAAGAGTTTTCTTTGTAAACAAGGTTTTATCAACTCCTTCTCTGTTAAACCTTTTTCAATTAGGAACTTAGTTAACCTTTCATACCAAGCTCTAGAAGCTTGTTTTAAACCATACAGGGAATTTTTCAAGAGAAAAACATGTTCAGAAAACTTGGGATCCTCAAAACCTTTAGGTTGACTGACATAGACTTCTTCTTGTATGTTACCATTCAAGAATGCACTTTTAATATCTAGTTGGAATAACTTAAAGTCATACAGGCAAGCAAGAGAAAGTAACATTCTAATAGATTCTATTCTTGCTACAGAGGCAAAGGTTTCATCAAAGTCTATTCCCTCAATTTGAGTGTATCCTTGAGCCACAAGTCTAGCTTTATTCCTAATGATTGTGACATCTTCATTACTCTTATTCCTAAAGATTCATTTAGCCCCTATGACATTTTTATTAGTAGGTCTGGGTATTAATGTCCACACATCATTCCTCTCAAATTGAGACAGTTCATCTTGCATAGCTAAAATTCATTCACTATCTTTCAAAGCCTATTTTATATTCTTAGTTTCTAACTGAGAAATACAACAAAGCAAAGTGGACAACATTACTTCTTTTACCTCTGGTTTTCATACCTGAGTTGACTTCTCCAATGACATCTTCAAGAGAGTGATTCTTCTGAGTCCTTGCATAACGAAACTTATTTTTGGATTGAATTGGAGGACCATCTTCTTCTTCATCAGAATCTGTTATACTCTATGTTCCAACCTCAGTTGCAACTGGACTTCCAACCTCTACAGAACTATCAATTTGCAGTTTTTCTTTTATGTCTTTACTTTTGATTCCAGACTCATCATCATCACTTGTAATCTCATAAACATCTTTCAAGTCATCAAACAACACATTATATGACTCCATAACACAATTTGTTCTTAGATTAAAGACTCTGAAAGCTCTACTGTTTTGAGCATAACCAAGAAATATACCTTTATCACTTTTGGAGTCAAATTTCCCAAGATGTTCTCTATCCTTAAGAATGTAACAAACACACCCAAATACTTGAAAATACTTGACATTGGGTTTTCTACCTTTCCAGATTTCATATGCAGTCATGTTGGTACCTTTTGTAAGATATACTCTATTAACAATATAACATGCAGTATTCACAGCTTCAGCCCAAAATCTTTTGGCAAGCTTCTTAGAGTTAAGCATTATTCTAGCCATTTCTTGAATGGTTATGTTTTTTCTTTCCACTACACCATTTTGTTGTGGAGTTTTTGGGGCTGAAAACTCATGAGTTATTCCAGAGAGTTGAAGAAATTTTTGAACTTACTGTTTTCAAATTCAGTTCCATGATCAATTCTGACCCTAACAATTTTTCCAATAGAGGTTCTTTTTTCAAGTTGCAGTTTTAATCATAGTGCTTTGAAGTGTTCAAAGGTTTCAGTTTTATCTTTCAGAAAAACTACCCAAGAGTATCTAGAGAAATCGTCCACAACTACCAGAATATACTTCTTACCACCAATACTTTCAGTTTGCATAGGACCCATTAGGTCAATATGAAGAAATTCTAATACTCTTTTGGTATAGATTTGACTGGTACTTTTATGAGTCCTCTTTGTCTGTTTGCCTATTGCACAATCACCACACACACCTTGAGTTTTAATACTAAGATTAGGAATACCTCTTATTAGTTCATTTCTAACCAGTTTATCCAAGGTTTTGTAATTCACATGACCAAGCTTTTTATTCCAAACATCAACATTATTAATAGCAGCTTGATTGCACCTATTCTCAAGTAACATTTTTTCAGTTTTCTCAAAAACATAGCAACGGTTTGCTGACTTAACTCCTGTCATGATCAATTCATTTTTCACATCAGTAATCATACACTTATGTTTGTTGAAATGAACAACCATGTGATTGTCACAGAGTTGGCTAATACTGATGAGATTAGATTTTAAGCCATCTACAAGAAAAACATCATTTATTTCAGGCATTCCAGGTTTGTTCAAGACTCATTTGCCAATAATTTTACCAGTGTCTCCACCTCCAAACACAACAGTGTTTCCTGTGAGATTAATGACATTTTTTAGAACACTTGCATCACCTGTCATATGCTTTGAGCAACCACTGTCAAAGTACCATTCATTAGTAGTAACATCATTTAGAGAAGTAATGACAGCTTTATTATTGGCAATTAAGATAGATTTACTTTTAACCTTCCAGACCCAATTCATTTTTTGATAGCAAGAGGAAAACCAATTTTTCTAAGAAATATACTTTCTGTTCATTTTTAAATAGCACCTGATTTCTAGATGTCCAGGTTTTTTGCAGAAATTACACAGTTTTAAATCAAAAGTAGATTTATCCTTAAAATTATTCAGTTTTTTCTTGGTTACAACAGTACTTCTAACCTTATTGTCAAAAACATGAGTTTCAGCTTTAACTAGAGCTTTAACAAAAGTAGTTTCTCCAGTGCTTCCATAACCATAGTAACCCAAACCACTGTTATATTTAGAGCCTCTAGAATAGGACAACATGTCATCTAACTTATCTGATGCTGACACATTCAACAGTTTCATTTTCTTCT